>JANZXR010000170.1:26814529-26826808 GCA_027575705.1 Erythroxylum echinodendron
TTCGACCCTATTCACCACTTTACTCGTTTAAGTGTTCTAGAGTAGGAATTTATTTTTGCTGGTTTGACACGCCATCAATCAGGAAGGCAAAATTCTCTTAAGATATTTATACCCAAATTATGCTTTGACAATATGCACATTGTTTAATACAGGAAATGACAATATTCGAGTCACGTAGTTCATGAAGTGGGGTAATTCCTTTTGGTGTGTCCTCTTATTTCATGATTTGAGGTGTTCAATTTAACCGAATGTAGTACCTGAGAACAGGAAAAGCCAGTGGCCCAAGTACAAACGCTGTTCTGGAGACACGCTCGGGTTGAACTTGTTAATATTCTTTCATTGTGGTTGAAGTGATTGGTGTGGTTCACTAGATTTTTCCGAGCTATTCTTCACGAAGGCAATGCTCCCCAACTATTTTTTAATTTTGCTTTTTGTTGTTTGGCTTTATGCGCAGCCACAAATCCCGTCCCAAAGTTCGCTGTTACGTAGATTCCAAACCTATCAACCATCACCTGATTCTTCAATGTCCCATGAATCTAGCCTTAAACGCAGACGTTGATGAGAGCAATAAGAAACTTAAATTATCCTTGACTTTTTTGGCATTACGTAAAACAATATACCCATGTAATTTTTGTAACTTTGATGATTTAATTTCCTGCTTTGAACTATTTCTACTGTCATTATGTCTTTATAGCTTGTACTTTTTTTTATAATTTGTTTTACATTTTCAGATCCTAATTTAATAGTGTTAGGAAACCTAAAGCAAAAAAAAATTACATATTGCAATTCTCCTTGTTAAACTCGTCCACATTCATTAAATAATTACTTTAAAAAATTGTTGATAATTTTCATGTCTCGAAGTCGGACCCTCTTTTGCTACACAATTTCTTGTTTTATTGTTTGGCTTTGGCACATAAAACATTTTAGGTTTGGGTTAGTAAATTGGTTTAATAAGACCATAATTCAAATGAATTATTTGTTTCATCCTCGTATTTCTCCTTGTGTGTAAAGCACCACCTATGTGATCCCCTATTAAACGTGAATTTGGACTGAACTGTGAAAACCAAAAGCAGTAGAGGTGTTCCTTTGCTAAAGAACTAGAAAGAAACATATAAAATTATTGTTATATAAGTGAAAAGATTGATATGGAAAATTTGCCAACATATATAGGAAATTATAGTACCAGGAGCCACTTATTTTTTCCCCCATTATAGGACATAGGGTAATCAAATGTATAGGACGTAGAAGAGTCAAACAAAAGAGTAGGCTTCAATCTAATAGATCGTCAATTACATACAAAAATGTTTATATCATTTATTATTTGAGTCATGATACTGATATATGGGTAAGTTTATTTGATAAGGAACTTAACTATTGATTTGCCCATGTTCTAACATGCAACTTAACTACTTGCCAAATTTTAACACATAACAGAAGAGACAGGATGCGAGCTGACAAGAAAACTTTAACACACAGACAAGTTTAAAAAGGAAAATATCTTTAAAGCACCGCCCATATGATCCTAGGGGATTCAGACGCGGAAGACTTGGGAAAATGATGAAGCAGACGTGTATGAGATACTATTCCTATCATGCATCATAGGAAAAGAACTAGTAGACACATTTTGCCAGTAATGCCTACTTAATTTAAAATTAAAGAGAGTATAATATATATCTATATATTTTCATGACAACAATGCTATAAAAGAAACAAAAAACTTACCTTAATGAAAAAACATAACTTTCTGTGTTTTCCTACATAGTGTCCTTGTTTCTTTACATGTTACTTACAAAAATTTAAGAAAATGAGACCAAATCAAACTCATACAAGTCAATGATTTACAACTCACCATTTTCTTGGAATATGTATCACTTTGTCTATGTCTCTGTGACTGTCAGTGCAAACTATTTGTTTAAATGTTGAATTTACTAGTGCAAATGTCTCTCTAAAAAAAATTGGTCTAGTAGTTTGATTTATTGTTTATATTCCCTCCTACTTATATGGTCTATTAAGCCCAAATTTGGGCATCTGTGGTCTATACCATTTATCTACAATTTACAATTTTTCAGACATAAGGTCCTATATCAAACTTCGCACAATCAATGGCACCATTGTACGTCGCGCCACTTCCAACCTCCATCTTCATGTTTATAATCCTGTTCTTTATCACGTCCACCGAATTCGATGTAATTGTTGCTATAAATCTCGCCGCAGAGATCGCTGTTAGTTGTGTTGAAACCCATCAACCATCACCTCATTCTTCAAAATCGCCTCCTTTATTTGATCAAACGAGCCCAACTATGACGCATTTACTATTACCGTCAATGAAGACCCACCCATAAGCTTGTTATACCTTGCTGTTGCAACATCTTCGTAATAGCATCAATAACACCGTTATAGTTACGACATTGGGCAGGTAGTAACACCTTAACTATTGTTAAAGGAAATCGATTTTCTTCCAGTTACAGTGAACTAACGATGCGAGGAGTGATATGGAGGTGCAATGATGTCATTCTACGAGCTATCCTGGCGCTAAAGCTAAACTTTGTCTACGGTTTGTTTGTATTCTTAGGTAGATTAGGGATGAATTTTGGTTTAATTCGGTGTTGTGTGGTGATTCTACCGTGGTCTTACGACAGCGTGTGTGGTGCAGACGTTGAAGCTGCTCTTTATCGAGAACTATGGCATACTTGTGCCGGTCCTTTGGTAACCATCCCTTAACAAAATGAACATGTCTTCTACTTCCCTCAAGAACATATTGAGCATGTCCGCTTTATATGATTTGTTTGATTATCATTTGTTTACTATCAACCTTGTTAGAAGCTATTTGCACAAATTTGATTTGTGTGCTTATCGTCGAGTTTTCATTTTACTTATGAGCTTAAATCTCTCGTTATTAATGTGTGGATCAGATGGAGGTGTCAACTAACCAACCAGCTGACAAGAAAATGCCAGTTTATAACCTTCCGTCAAGGATCCTGTGTCATGTCATCAATGTTATTTTGAAAGTACGTGATTAGTAGCTTTGACGTTTAAATTATTGGTCTCTACTTAAGGTTAATTGATTTCCAAGTTTGTGTTAGGTTTTGTGATTTCATTTTTTACTTATCGAGTAATAATAAATTGTAGGCCAACCCAGATACGGATAAGGTCTTTGCTGAAGTGATGTTACTCCCTGAGGCCAACGTAAGTACTCACTACATTATGTTTTATGTTATATGATGCACGGTTGAGCATTCGGAGCCAAATCATTCTTATTATATAGTTATCTTATAATGTCAGCAAGATGAGAATGCAGTGAAAAAGGAACCTCCCCTACCTTCTCTACCGAAGTTTCATGTACACTCATTTTGCAAGACTCTGAACCCCTCAGATGCTAGTATTCACGGTGGACTTGTGATTCTTAAATGACACGGTAATGACTGTTTGCCCCCATTAGTTAATCAAATGCACCTTGTGATAATTAGTCACTAATTTTTTGTTTTTTTTTTTACAAATCAACAACTGGTTCTAAAGTGGAATTGGGTTTCTAATGCGTCACAAGATATGTAAAGGCAACCTACGGCACAGGAATTGGTTACCAAGGATTTGCATTTAAATGAATGGAGGTTTTGTCATACATTTCGGGGTAATGAACCTTATATTTTGGCTTGCCTCTTTCATTGCATACGTTACTAGACAAGATTCTTCATGGGTATACAGTATTAGGTAATTAATTCATATCTTGATATTGATGTCAGGTCATCGTAAAAGGCACTTGCTTCAAGGTGGATGGAGTGTATTTGTAACTTGTAAACAACTTGTTGCTGGTGATGTCTTTATATTTCTAAGGTTGGTAGTTCTTGCAATACTGTTTCTACTCATCTTCTAGTTTAATTGTTACCTACACATCACTGATATTTTAATTTGCAATCGACTTTTAGAGGTAAGAATGGAGCACTGAAAGTTGGCGTCAGAAGATTGATGAAGCAGCAGGGAAATGTACCACCACCTGTCATATCTAGTCACAGTATGCATGTTGGTGTGCTTGCCACAGCATGACATGCTATATCGACAAGAATGATGTTTACAATATACTATAAGCCTAGGTATCTTGTTATATTACTATTTTAGCTTCCTCAGATGGTTAACAATTTGAGTTAAAGTTTGTGGGTCTGTTATCTCAAGTTTAATTGCAAGATCACCCCTGTGCCTAAAAAAAGATTACTACTGTAGGGGCTTCTTGTTGAGTTTTTGTTAACATGGTATTAATGTTCCTCTTTCGGTGTTTTGGCACAGGACAAGCCACCGCTAAGTTCATAGTTCCATTTGACCAGTACATGGAGTCCATGAAGATTACCTATTCTATAAGTATGAAGTTCAAAATGAGATTTAAAGGTGAAGAAACTCCAGATCAGAGGTATTGAATACTTCTCCTACAGAATTTATAAGTTGTCTATGAATAAACCACTCATGAAATTTATTACTGGCAATGTTTTTTCATTATGAAAGATTTAATGGCATTGTTGTCGGAATTGAAGATGCTGATCCCAACATGTGGCAAGAGTCCAAATGAAGATGCCTCAAGGTAGTACTTAATGATTTACTGCATTACATCCATTATGGCAACTAAAATGTCATGTTACTTCCTTTCGCATTTAGGTTAGGTGGGATGAAACAAGCAGTATACCTCGTCCAGA
The DNA here is from genome assembly GCA_027575705.1 of Erythroxylum echinodendron. Lineage (NCBI taxonomy): Eukaryota > Viridiplantae > Streptophyta > Magnoliopsida > Malpighiales > Erythroxylaceae > Erythroxylum > Erythroxylum echinodendron. Next base: position 26,819,209 of record JANZXR010000170.1, read on the forward strand.
GAAGGTTTCGCCTTGAAAAATAGAACCTATAGTTGCTCCTCCTCCACTAAATCCCCTTCCAATACCCATGCCAAAGAGACCCCGAGCAATCATGGTGCCTTTATCCTCCGACTCCTCAGTTCGACCTACAGAAGGTAATGGTTATGCAGATTTTTTATAGGCATTTTACTGCAAGTTCCATGTGCATCAAGTAGGCTAAGTTTTCTTGACTCGAACTTTAGGTTCATTTATGAATTAACTTGCACACATCTGTTGTCAGGTTTTGGAGAAAACTTCAATCCCTCAAATGAATTTTGTGCACCACTTTTAGATCAAATAATATCAATTATTAATCCAACAAGAAGACATGTACTACATCAGGATGGGAAGTTTACCTTGCTTGCCAACCAATGCTCATTAATGCCTTCGAGCTTATCGCTTAAGTTGACAGAGTCCAATGAAAATTTACCAGCAAACCATGAGCGTGTAAATGGTCAACTGCAGAGTAATACTGAATCAGTGTGTTGAGTGAATACCCATCACTCTGTAGCAGTAAAGTTGATATATTCAATGGAAATGGGTTGATGACTCACGCATCATCATCTCATGTGTTTAATCCTGATCATTTAAGAGATCTAGCGAAGAAGCCAGCACTAGTGCAAGGGCATGAGAATGGAAAATCTATGGATGAAAGATACAAATTCTTTGGCATTTCTCTCATCAGCAGTCCTATGACACCAGAGCCCACTGGGCCTATTTGAAACATGTGGAACAAGCCAATGATTCATATGCATACCTCAAGTCACCAAAAATGCCTAATTGAATCTGATCACAAGTTAGAACAGTCCACGGGTTCTCAAATGGTTGACAATGTTAAACATGACAAACATTTTGTTTCTGCTAATTAACACACATGAATTATTATGAGTTTGAAAATCTTAGATTGTGTTTATTGAATTTATCCTTGACATATTTAATTATTAAATGAGAAAATAATTTGTTGTGATTATTAATTTTTTCCTTTGTTTTTGCATTTACAAAGCTATATTCACTAACATATTTTATCTATTTATCTTTTTAGTTCATTTAACCATTTATTTTTTAATCATTTGTTACTATAACTAAAAAATGTAAAATTTCTTATTTAAACTTACTTATTTTATTAATTCATTCAAAATAAGTTAACTATTATAACACAATTCTATTTTTCCCTTAAAATTTTAGATTAAAATATATTAATTAATATAATACTATTTAAATTTAAATGGGCATATTAATATAAATTACGACTACGCATTTGCGCAGTCTATATCGGCTAGTTTCTTATTAAGGTTGTAAAGGTCGAATGTATTGCATGGTATAAATGCACTTAGCACCTATAGCTACTTTTTGGATTTATGTGCCACCATATCTTGTATTTGGTAAGTATTTATTAGTTGAAAACTGGCGTAAGTGCAGTATTGGGGAGGAACAGTATATTCTGTTTCAATTGTACAATAAGTTATGGCTGATTCCAATTTCCAAACATTATAATTTGAAGCCATTAAACTTTCTTACTCAATAGCTAAACTGTTCATTGGATGAAGACCAATCAATTCTATGGGAAGAAATGGGGTTTGGTGTTTAATAAGGTGAAGTTGTTCAACTAATCAAATACTAGCTAATTTAAAAATGTTAGAGTATATTCCTTAGGCGCTGGAGATGTATGAAACAATTGTGTCTATTTGCATGTTTCTGTTGAGGATTAAAAATATAGACTTCTTTATATTTTTTGTTTTTTCTATTTTTTATTTTTTTAGAAAACTTTGTCTCTTAAACTTTAATTAAAAATAATGACGAAACATATGCAACATAAATATCATACATGAACTAATTAAATATTATTAATGCATTCATCTTAAATTAATAATTTAAAATAATTATAATAAATCTTTAACTTAAATCAAATTTAGGTAGTTAAGTTTGAGATTAAAAGTTTGTATTGAATTACTATATAAATTAGATTTGATTATTGCACATATGATATTCATAATATCTATATTTTATCATTATTTTTAACCAAAAGTTAAGAGAATAATTTTAAAAAATTATTAGTAAAAAAATTAAAATTAGAAAGAGTTTTTCTAAAATTTCTTAAATTATAAAAAAAGTTTACACTATACGGAAATGCATGATCAAATAGAAACTCAGGAAGCAAGATTTTAGGACACTTGAGGTTTAAGAGGCACTAAAATAAAAGATTTGTTTAACTAGTTATATTGCTGTCATACTACGACACAAACATAGCATAAGTTAAATTAGTTTTAGTTGGTTTGCTGAACTAAGAAGACAAAACATATTCAATCAAAAGATAGCTACGGTACCGATATCTATTACACGATGACGAACCAACGTGAATAAATAAGAGTTAGTTCGCAAGTCACTTCTCGTCTTCGCCACATCTACACCACTATATACCCCTAGTAGTTACTACGACAACACAACTTTTCGTGTTCTTATTAACTTGAAGAGTACAGACTCTCTTCACAGTATATCCATGGAAAACGCTGGCTCAAAACCCCACTTAGTGTTGTTATCTAGCCCTGGATTGGGTCATTTGATTCCCGTACTTGAGCTTGGAAAACGTCTGGTAACTCTCTTCAGCTTTGACGTGACCGTCTTTGTAGTTGCATCTCATTCATCGCCGGCCGAGACTCGAGTTCTCCAATCGGCAATGACTCCAAAACTGGTCGAAGTCGTCGAGCTTCCACCCGCTGACATCTCAGGCCTCATTGGTCCTGGTACAGCCGTCGTCGCACAACTTTGCGTTATGATGCGTGAAATTAGACCCATCTTCAGGTCTGCGATATATGCCTTAAAGATTCGTCCGTCGGCGGTGATCGTTGACTTGTTTGGGTCAGAATCTTTGTTCATTGCAAAAGAACTTGGAATTCCAATGTTTGTGTACTTTCCTTGTAACGCATGGTTCGTTGCACTAACGACGTACATTCCAATACTTGATAAGGTGGTGAAAGGAGGGTATATAGATCAAACGGAGCCATTCCTAATTCCGGGTTGTCGTCCGATTCGACCTGAAGATGTAGTTGATCCGATGATTGACCGCTCCGACCAACAGTACTTGGAGTTTGTTAACATGGGAGTAGAGATTCCGAAATGTGATGGGATTTTGATGAACATCTGGGAAGATTTGCAGTCCACAACTCTTGGAGCATTTAGAGACAGTGACCTTATGGGACAGGTAGTTAAAGTACCGGTCTTTGCAGTTGGGCCGTTTACTCGAACCATCGAACCACCGAGTACGAGGCTTCAAATTTACAATTGGCTAGACAAACAACCAAAGGTTTCAGTAGTTTATGTATCTTTTGGGAGTGGTGGAACATTGTCACGCGAGCAAATGACCGAGCTCGCTTGGGCTCTTGAGCGAAGCCAACAGAGGTTTGTTTGGGTTGTTCGACCACCCACCATTAAAGGCAGAGATGGGTCGTTTTTCACCACGGGGAACGGCGGAGATGACATGTCAATTTACTTGCCAGAAGGGTTTTTAACGAGGACCAAAGAGGTGGGGATGGTGATACCACATTGGAGTCCTCAATCGGACATTTTGAGCCATCCATCTGTTGGAGGATTTTTGTCACATAGCGGTTGGAACTCGGTGTTAGAGAGCATAGCCAATGGCGTGCCAATGATTGTTTGGCCTTTGTACGCCGAGCAGCGATTGAACGCGACATTGTTAGCGGAGGAGCTTGGCATAGCCATCAGATCAAAAGCTCTGCCCTCGAAGGAAGTGATCGGAAGGGAAGAGATCGAAAATTTAATAAGAACAATTCTGGTCGAAGAAGAAGGAGCGAAAATCAGAAACAGGGTTAAAGAACTGAAGCTCAGTGGAGAGAAGGCGTTGAGTAAAGGTGGTTCTTCTTACAATGCATTATCTCAGGTGGCGCAGCAATGTCAGACAAGTTGGGAACGCCTGAAGGCGAAAGCATAGTATTGATGATACGACTGGTCGCACTTGATATGTTATTGATTGTTCTCCGGAAATCTAGTAATATGTCTTGTCTTATGTCATGGCTAGTAATTTAAGTTTCATTTACCATCAATTTTCCAAGTTTGCTTTTCCAACGTTGTACCCAACCTGTTCCTCATGACTCAGTTAGCTGTAAGTGGCTTGGGTTAAAATTCACTTCAGATTCCAGAAGTAGGTTACTTCTAAGCTCTAACTAGCTGGATGATGCATTATACCTGAGAAATGTATAGATGAGATCGTGTAAAGTAAAGTTGGTATATAAGATTTAATCCTTTTTTAGAACGAAATCTTTTGTACCTATTAGTCTATAACAACTTTGTTCTATACTAGTGGGTACAAAAGATTTAATCCCTCTATTCTATACAATTTCATTCATATAAATAAGACCTAAATAAATATGTAGATAAGATCGTTTAGAACGAAATTAATAAAAACTAGTGAGTACAAAAGATTTCATGCTTAAATTTTCTTGTATGCTTACTAGTTACTACTAGCGAATCTTTTTGATTGGTCAGGTGCGACACATTTCAGAAGTGGCTGAAATGGTACGGAAGTATCAGAAATTGTTGAAACGACTCCTGCGTCTTGAGGAACTATATGGACCAAGTCTTGAGGGTGTGTTTTACGATAAAATCTATTGTCCGACAATTGTTATTAATAATGATTATAAAATGTTTTCATCGTAAAATCTATACAAGATTATATGTTTATGTTAAAAAATAGTTGTATGTTTTTAAATTTATTATTTATTTTATAATATTATGTAGATATTATATAATTATATTTAGTACTAGACTTTGGTACGGGTAGGTACCTAGATCGATTGATACATAGAATATCAGCTAGTATTTAGGACTAAGATGCAATTTTTATCAAGTTAATGACTGAAAAAAAAAACCTAAATGCTAATGCACCATCTACCAGCTTTTGTTTCTTCCTCTGTTCTTAGGGTTTATTATTATGTTTTCATAAGCATTCATGTATTTAATTTTTCTGGATCCTATGGAATCCAATTGATTTCTACTTAAAGTATTGGATCTCTTGTTTCAGTTAGTTAAAAGGAGTCATGGAAAGAATAAGTTTAAAGTCATGATCAATTCCTTTTTCAAATCTTGTTGTAGCTACAAAAGCCCTTCCTGTGTGCCATAAATGACCTACAAATAAGAACTAAAACAAAATGGGAAGTAGCTAGTGATTTCTATATTATGTATGGTCGTGTCTAAGGGCATATTGGTTGAAGTGAATTCTTCTTTTTGATCAATTAAAACCTTTTCCCAAATTGTGCAAACTTCTTCCAGAGTATATGGCTTTTTGGGTGTAGATGATAATATCTATATAGATGGATATCGTATAATGAAGTAAAGTACTACATGAGTAGATATATAGGGATCTAAATCTGCTGAATCAATCATGTTATGCTCTTCTACATCTTAAGTCTTCCCGTTCCTACATCTGGCTTATGTTCTTCATGTAGAATTCAGACCGAATGACTCTATGAAATTACGTCACTACTTCCACATATTAGGGGTAATGTAGGAGATCCCATTTATTAGATGAATGATCCTCATGTAACAGCGTAATGGAACAGGCGATCCATCTGTTCTGCATTCTCGATCGTCCCTCTCTCCTCTCTTTATTTCTAGCTTCTAGCAACTGCTAGGTTCTCTTCTCGTCTGGCTCATGGTCTCTCTAGTCTCTCTTTTGCTTGTGCACTTTCTGCTCTCTGTTCTCTCCAATAGCCAGCCTCCAACCTGTAGATCCACGGCTAGTATAATAAAAAGCCTAACAAACTGACAACCAGAGAAAGGTTAAAAGGAGAAGAAAGACTGTACTATTCCTTACTAACTAAAGAATAACCGAATAACAAAATACTATAGACAGAGTAGTATGTACAATTTGTTACAGGCACCAACTTGTCTTTGTGAAAGGTCATGGCAGTATGTACAACTTGTTACAGGCACCAACTTGCACTGACCGTGACTTGTCTTTGTGAAAGGCCAGCAATGAATTTATTGCAACGGGGCCTAGAATTTCAGTCCAGGTCCCCATCTCTCCGATTTTTCCGACAACCTCATCGAAATTTCCAACCAAATGCAACTTGAATTGGATATTAATATGCGAGATATGAGACGGAACAACTAGTCCGCAACAAAAGTACCTGTTATGCATTATATTCAATTTTTTCATTGTCTAGACTATCTTTTGTAAAACGTGTAATATCTAATCATATAAAAAATTTAGTAGAAATTACCATCTCGAAGAATTTGAAAGCTGCACAAGTAACGTACGACAATTAACAAGCTAAAACAACCACTACAAGAAAAACAGCATTTAGGAACGGAAAAAAAGGGCCAAATCCATCCCAATTTCGGTTCCAAACGACGTTTGGGACGGATTTTAGGACCAAAAATTATCTGTCGTATTTGGTTGGTCGCAAATCTTAGAGACGGAATTTAATCCGTCCCTAAAACACTGGAACCGAAAAATCCGGACCAAACACCGTTCACAATATCGATCCCAATCGAATTATTGTATTGTTTTGGGATAGCAATTTTTGTCTCAATATTGGTACGGAATGGAGTTACTAACGGATTTTGAGAAGGAAAATTCCGTTCAGCCGACAACAAGTTTGAGACGGAAATTTCTGTTCGTCTGTTGTGTGGAACGGATTTAGGGACCGAAATATCAGAGCATTTGAAAAGGAATACGGGACGGAATTAGAGACGGAATTAGGGACGGATTTTGGCACGGGCATGTGGTTTGTTTCAGCCCATTTGGGGACGGATTTAGGGACAAAGTTCTTTTGTTCGGAATTGATTTAGGAACATATTTTTCTTTTAGTTTGAATACATTTTCAAATTTATTTTTATTTTCCAAAAAAATTAAAGAAACCTATAAATATCCTTAACATGCAACATCATTCATAATATTATGATAATAAATGGGATGAATAAATTTTAAAATAACATGTACAAAATTTATAAATATCCTTAATATCCAACATCATTCATAATATTCAAAATTTAAACATCTAATAATATTGACATACATGCAACTCATATCATAGACAATATCCACAATAGTTTCCAAATTATTATTGAAATTATTGAAGTCACAAAAACTATAGAGTTCTAAAATCTTCCTTCGCATTGTTAGCACGAGGGGTCATACTGACAAGGGAGTGGTCACCTGACTGCTCCCTTAGTGACTGCCGAGACTCCCCAGTTGATGCTTGAGCAGGAACTGGCATTTGAGGCAAGGTTGCTCCCATTGATTGAAATGCAGTTTGGACCCATTCTTTAAATTGTTCAAGGTCAACTAGTTGTGCCTTCAATTGAATCAATTGTTCTTGTAATTGAATATTGGAAGAAGTCCCACCAGATATTGTACTAGCAGAGGAAGCAAACTCCTCAGCAAGGTTGTCAGTCCCATATACTCACCCTTTATACTCCGAGAATAACTCCACCCACAACTGATCATGATCGACTGTGGCTGGATCATCCTCTTAGCCAACCTTCTTCGAATATGCTTTGTCAAATTTATCCTACATATATGTAAAGAGCATTAATAATATAACTATACTATTAAATATGAACT
>JANZXR010000170.1:26841441-26886667 GCA_027575705.1 Erythroxylum echinodendron
GCGTAGAAAGAGTGATCTTGGTATGAGTTGTGCTAAGGAAAGATTTAGAAACAAAAATGGTAGTGATCTGGAAAATGCATTATTGAGTTTTGTCACCAATTATGAGTGTAGCTTTGATAGTTTCTCATCTGCAATTTGCCACTTATTGAGTGTATTTTGTCACAACTATTCTTTTAGTATTATTTATTTATGTTTTTATTTATTTTAATATTACTAGTATTATTTGTTTATTTTATTTATTTATTTAAATTTTCTTACATTGGAAGAAATTGGGAGAAGAAAATCAAGAAAACCTAAAGTGTGAAACCTTAGTCAAATGTGAGATCTATTGCCTAAAGTGTACTATGTTGATATTTGATGATTTAAGATTAATGAATGACATTAGGAAGTTAGTTTAATGATGAAAGAATGAAAGAAAAACCATGGAAATGATTGGATGAGTTCTATTTTGATGTTTTATGATGTTTATAGCGTGATTTTGATGCTAATGAAGTAAAGAAATGAACAAGAATTGATTTGGAATTAGTTTTGATTGAAATTTGCTTTAGGGTGCATGATTTTGGAAAAATTTTGTTAATGAAATTTTAAGACTTAAATGGGTATATTAAAATGTCATGGAAGTGAATTTAGATTGGTTTTTAAGTGTAGAAATAAAATGCAATCGAATTGGAAGAGTTTAATGTATAATATGTTAATTTAAGCCTTTAGGGCATTTTTAGTATAAAAGTATGATTATGGTGTAATGACCATGTGAATATGATTAAGGATGGTCATTAAGTGTATTTGTGGTATTGGAATTATTAAATGAAGTGTTATGTTATTATTTGGAGAAAAAATAATATATGGAGTGTATATGGAAAGTAATGAAGTTGACATGGTTTATGGCATATTTGATTGGAAAATGTGTCAAGGGGTTAAATGTATTTGTATTAAGTTTTCGGATCAAGAAATGAAACCAATAGAAGGATTTCGAAGTGCTAGTAAGTTGTGAGTGTATTTTAATTATTTTAAATGACTAGATTCTTTGTAAAAGAATTGATGATATGTGAGTGTTCTTTAAATTGAGTTTATGCAAATGGTTTTCATTTGATCATAAAATAAATATTTATATTATTTTTTGCAAATGATATTTTACAAGTGAATATTGCTAGCATAAGATTATGCTTGAGCAATATATGAGTTTTAACTTGAAAGTTAAATTTTGTATGGTTAGAAGTTACATTGAATGATTATGAATCCTCCCATAATTGATTTCAAAAATAAATTGAATTGAAAAAGTATGAGTTGCTTTTTCCTATGGTACATTGTTAGGCTTTAAAAATGCCATTATATCGGGTTATAGTAGTTAACCTATTAACGGTAAGAAATATAGAACCAGCTCTGTAAAAAGTGGTTAACTAGTCACGGGTAAATAATGTAGAACCAACTTTGTGATTTGTTACGGGTAAATGTTGCAGAAGCAGCTCTGTAACTATCGATCTATAGCAGTTAACCTATTATAGGTAAGCGATGTAGAACTAAATCTGTAACTAGTGGTTAACCAGTCGCAGGTTAAAAATGCAAAACCAACTCCGTGACTTTAGGCCTAGTATATAATATCGTAAAGAAATTAGTGGTGGGCTATGTTGAGTAAGGAAAGTCATGAAAATAGTAATTCCGTCACTATTTATGTTAAAATTGATTTGAGAGGTACTGTATAGTACCAATTCTAGTGGTTTGCTTATTTTTCAGCATTAAAATTTTTAGAAAACTTATTGTCCTTACTGTTTATTGATTAAGGAAAATGGAAAATAGAAACTTTTATATGATGAGTTTAATTTTGAAAAGCATTTCAAAATGGTTTTTCAAAAAAATTGAAATTGTGTTTTACTAAATGTTATATTATTACCATATTTAATTATGCACGAATAAATTGTTATGCAAATGCTTTAGCATGAGTTTTATGATTGTATGAGAATATTTCAGTTATATTGTTATAAAAAGTTAAATTTTTTTAGTAAACTGATTACACTCATTGAACTCGTTTAGCTCACCCTTATTTTTATATTTTTAAACAAACTACCCCTGGTATATGTACAAGTGCTGCAATAATTAGGACTCCACCTCAAGATTAGTTGTATCGTTAGGTGTTAGTTGTATTGTCAGGTGCTACTGTGTTTGTGTTATTTTCGCTATGTATATGATATGTTTTAAGTTATTTTGGAAAGAGTTCAAAAGTGTGATCTTGCGAATGTTAGTGGATTTGTAAATTTCTTTTTCTTAATAAACTACGAGGGCTTTGATCCTCAATGATTTTTTAAAAAATTAAGATTTGTATGTTTGTGATTGCTTATGATGTGGACCTTAGGTCCCATTCTAGAAGTTGAGATGATATATGAAATATTAGAAATGTTTTTAAATGTATTATGCAGGTATTTTTTGAAAATTTTAGGAAGGTCAAAATACAGTCATGGTGCTGCTGAAATTTTTAATAAATGATTAAAAAAGGGTTTCCCACTATTTTATGCATTTTATACTTTTAAATTATATAAAGTTTTTAATAGATGAACGGCTTGACTTTGCGGGAATCTTTTAGTTGAGTCAGATATCGATTAGAGGGCTACCATGGGGTCACTGGAAGGGTTTCACTCGGGTTCCTGAACGGGAACTCCGGGATGGGTCCTTTCATTTATGTTTCATTAAATATATCAAAGTTCATATACCAAAATCATAAATTAATCCAAGAAAGTAGCGTGCTCCAAGAAAGAATGGAACATTATAGTTTCCTCATATAATGTAATGTATTAAATCAAAGCAAGAAACTAATTTATTTCGCTCACAGGAGATGGCAATATAGTTTACTTAGCTCATATAAAAGGATAAAAATATGACATATCTTTAAAATTAAAATTACTTAAATCAAAATGGATATGTCGATTTTTTTCAATGGATATATGACCTAATCTCTTATGCCATAAGTCTAGTCCTTGAGTTTTATTAACTAATATTGCCACACCACCACTCTAAAGTTGTTCAAGGTGACAAATACCATCTTAATGCTTACCCACTTCAATTAAGACAATGCTTACCCACTTCAATCAAGCTCCTCAAATGTAGGTCATGCATCATACAAAATTTTGAAAAAAAGGTTAATAAATATTTATATTACCTTATTATTTTCCTAACTAAAAGTAAATTGCACTTGAAATCTAGGATATGTAAAACATTGTCAAGCGTCATCCCATTAGGAAGTCTTAATTTTTCAATTCCTTTCACAATAATACTATCTCCATTTAGTATTTTTACAGGACTCTAATAATCATGTTGTTTTCCTTCAAGAAAATCATTATTGTCTTTGATACAATTTGTTGCACCTGAATCTATCATTCATAGTTGTTTAAAATTGATCTTAATAGCCATATTTACCGTCAAAATAGCTAATTCATTTGTTATATTTCCCAATTCTAGTTTAGATTTAATAACTACACAAGAAAATTATGTTAAGTTATTATAAATCTTGAAGCATGACTTATTTCATGTCCTACTTATGTTTCCTTTGGTATATTGTTCTTATTTGTTAAAGATGTATTCTTTTACTTCATATTTTTTCCTTTACCCGCATTATTCTTACGCCATACAGATGGGTACCTAATAAGTTTAAAGCATTTATTTTCTATATGTCCCATCTTCTAACTGTGCCTACATTTAAGCTTATTCCTTCAGGTAAACTTTTAATCACTAGTCTCCTTATTGGTTTGAATTTAAATTGTTACTTCCACTATTGATTTTTGACCTGCTGAGAAATTCTTTTGTTCTTCAACTTTTAACACTAGGTGATATAAATGTTCAACTGTCGAGTTATCTTGGCGCTTGAGATCTGTGTTTTGATCATCCCAAACATTTCATCAAAGCACATTAAGAAGTAATAAAATTGTTCCATCTCCCTCGTTGCATTTAATTGCTTCTCTATGTCATATGTACAACCACTACAAGTATATTTGGAAAAGGATGAAATTGATTTAAGTTCATCCCTCAAGCTATTCAGTCTTGTGCAATATGAGGATACAGACATTTTCTCTTATTGTAGAAAATTCTTAGCTTACTTGAGTTTGTAGGCACTCGACGTGCTCCCTTTTCCAAATATTTCTCTCAAATTGCCCATATTTTTTAAGCATTTTTTGCATATTTAACACTACTTCAGACGTCTTTGTCCATGGAACTCTTCGACTATCCTTTAACCATCATGTACATCACATCCAATTCATTGTGGAGGCATGGGTATGGTTCCATTAACAACACTAATCTTGTTTTTGACGAACAATATGTTGCTCATGTCGTTTATCCACTCTCCATAATTTGTTTTATGGAGTATTTCATTTGCCTAAACTTGCTCAAGGTTATCAAATGCATGTAGATAATATGGTGACGCATATCCACATTGCTTTGTTGAATGACAAATGATTCAATTGCCTTTAATCCTTTTTCAAAAATTAAAGGAATTTTTATTAGCTATAATAAAACTATTTACAAAATTACAATGAGGTCTTCAAATAGGACATATAAACTACATTACACGATCAAAACCTAAAAGTTCACTACTAGCACGTCAAGTATATAACTTTATAAGTTCCATCCATATTTCATCATAGGTGATAAGGTTTGTGCAACCTCCTTGGCTATGACTAAGGCTTGAATTTCATTGATGATGTTCTGAGCGGGTTGATATTTACTTATTTCTTATCCTTTGTATAGTCTTCGGTTTCTCTCCTTCCAAAGATTGTAAGTTGCGATTGTGTAGGCTACTTGAAACAAGATGATGTCATTCTTTTTATGTTTAGAAATGTAGATAATCCAGTTCAGCATATCAGTCCAATCGTAGAAGTTGCAATAGGTTTCTAGCTTGTGAAGTAAATGGCTCCATATAGTTTTGGAATAGATGCAGTTAAAGAATAGATGATTCCTATTTTCAGACGATATCTTGCATAACACATATATAGGATGATAGCTACCATGCCATTAATCTTTTGTATTTAAGTGATTTTTGATCACTAGCCAAGTAATCATAGAGGCTCTAGGGCTGAGATTCTTCTTCTAGAGTAAATTGAACCATGGAACTAGCTGGTAACTAGTTTGAAGAATTTTATAATAGGTTTGGTTAGTGAAGATACCTATGATGTTTGACTTCCAGATAAGCTAGTCTATATTGTTGTTGTTGGTAATAGATGGGGAGTATTGAGTAACCAAATTAAAACCTCTAAAGGTACCAAACCAATTCGCATTGGATATAAGGGATGCAACTTTAGCATTAAGAGGGATTTTGTTATGAAGGTGGGTAAGATCAGCTCTCTATATCAGTAGACTGAAATCAGTCTAATTGTCATACCATAGCCAAATGTTGCTGCCATTTCCTACTTTGTGTATGATCTACAGGTAGATGACGCCTTTAATTTTTAGCATGTGATTGAACATCCAATAACATCTTATAGTCACTAGTATTTGCTAGAAATTCTAAAAATGTAGGCAAGTTTCATAAATCCATTTGATCCATATGGCTTTTTTATCAATATGTAATCTCCATATCTTCTTACATTGAAACTTCTGCATAAGGTTTATAGAGATAATACCCAAACCACTATATTTTTTGGGAATTGTCACCTCCTCCCATCTAACTTTTACGTTCTTACCATTCTCCATAGCGTTGGACCAAAGGAAGGCTTTTATAGTTCTATTCAGCTCCTTGATCATTCTTTTTGGAAGAATCAAAAGGTTTAACCAGAGTGTATGTAAGTTACTAAGAACCGATATTATTAACGTGACTCAATCAACCATCTATAAAAACCTAATTTTCTAAGCTAGAATTCTAGATTGGTATTTCTCTAAAAAAGGGAGACAGTCACGATAAATGAGTTTTGCATGTGAAATAGGTACTCCTGATTATTTAAGGGAGGGGTAAGGAGCTCCAGTCCAGCTACACTAGCAAGATCAGATGAGTTCGGATGAGCAATAAACGCTACTTTTATGTGAATTACTTGGAGTCTATACATGGAGGAGAATCAGCTTAAGACGTCCTTGATAATGTTGATTGCGAACAAATCAGCTATAGAGAGTAGCAGAAGGTCATCGACAAACATTAAGTGGGTAACATGTAGTTGTCGGCAATTATGATGATAAAAGAATCTGCCATTGGGATGTATCAGCTTGGTAAGCAATCTTGACAGACCTTCCCTAACCAATATGAAAATGTAAGGGGATAGATGATCCGCTATCTAATCCCTCTAGCATATGACATAGGTTTGGTGGATATTCCATTGACAAGTATAGTCACCGAAGAGGTCTACAAACACATCATAACCCAAGCTGAGAATTAGGTAGGGAATTCCAGAGCATCCATGTAAGCTTGAATAAAGTCCCATCTAACTGTATCAAAAGCCTTATAGAAGTCGATTTTCCAAACATAACTCTTTAAGTTTTTGCCAAATTAATAATCCTTAAGGAGCTCTTGCATAAGCATAATGTTATGCTTAATTCAAAGGATTTCTTTCATCTATATAAGTATGACAATTAAGTAACAAGTTAATTCTTATGTTTTGGGTTTTAGAATTTCAAGACCTATTGCTATGATATCAAGAAAATATTTTGTTGTAAGTTGAATTCTTTCATTCACTAAGTGCGGATATATATACAATGAAAATACAGTAATTACAAATGATTGCTTATATGCATGACATGGTATCTTTTATCTTTTATCTAAAAAATATATCTTATATTTGCATAATATATATTATCTCCTTCTATTTATAAACTATATGTTATCTTCTCATTCTAATAATAATATTACGAGTTGCGGATAACAATCAATTACGAATTGTTATCTTGTCTATTTCCATCAAGAGGAGCCAAAGTAAAAAAGCAATTATGATACGGGATTCCATTTGTTTAATTAAATTTTATTTTTCACCTATTAACTTTTTAAGATGTTATGACTAAGGAAGAGAAGAGGGAGCAATAAGCCAATAAGTATTCTTAACAGCAATGATGTTGGAAGTTCGAGTTAATTGAGTTCAACTTTAAAACAAACAAGACGAACTTGATTAGATTTTGACCTGAGTTCACACTCAAAAAATAATTTAACTCATACTCGAGTCATAAGTAGTTTGAACCTAACCCGATCTATGTCATCCTTAAGACCCTATAATATTTTAATATAATCTACCCATAACAATATCTACATCTTTCATTAATTATGATGTGTACAATACGATTTTATGATATTTGAAAGTAAACATGTTTCAATATTAATTTTTAAAATTGTATTACTAAATGGAAGATAGAAGTCATAATTTAAAAACTACAATAACATTATTTCACTTAGAAAATATTAATTATCGTTACTATAAACTAGATCACCAATTATCATGAGGTCATGATAATTGTTATACTATTTAAAATCAATTTAATGATAATATCAATATCAAATTAAACTGATATGTGCTTACCAAGAAAAAAAAAACATTCGTTGCCATAATGAATGGCAACTTCATTATTATTGGTACAAGTAAAGTGATGTAATAAGTCGTAGCTCTCATAAATGATCTCATACGCGTACCACTACTTATCGCTTCTAATGCATGATTCATCAGTAAAACTTACGTATCAACAATGAGTTACTCCACGAAAAAATTTATTTTAACAATAATTATCTCTCCTTTTCACATATGAGATGATTAGTAAATATTTTGTTTATGAGACAATCTCTAACAATATAAATGAAGCAATGTATGTTTTATGTAAATATATAGATCTCATCTAGTTATGAGAGCAGCATATCTAAGCATAATTTCTATACTACAACTGATCTTTTATACCTAATAATCGGCTCTCAATCAGACCCAAAGTTCGAATACACAGTTTGAGTTCGACCAAGCTCAATTACTTTTTATTTAATTTAATGTTGTTATTTCAATAAAATACATTTGACATAAAAATTTATAACCGGTTCCCAACTTAAAGCTCAATTAATTCAAATTAAGTCTATCGATTTTAAGTAGAGTTAACTTACACAAATATCATACGTATTCGTTCGTAAATCCAACTTATACAAGTTCAACAAACTTGAAATTGTCATCACCGTAAGACCCAACCCAAGAGACATAAAGAAGAAAAGAAATAATCGAAAATATAATTACCGTCATAATTATAATTAGTATTCTTACCTCTTTAGGCCAATAAGCCTAAGTGGGTTATAATCATTTATAGTTTCCACAAACTTGGACAGGCACGTAGCAATTCAGATACCACCAAATACTCTCTACCCAGCATACTGTTTCATTCCTATTTTACGCATGAGAAGGCGTTGATTTATGTCGATTTATACTCATTTTTGGTGTAGAAAGAGCATAGAACAATGTTGATAGAGAGGATGTGGACCAAACATTGGGCGACAGCTGCAAACCTTAAACTTCGT
The DNA here is from genome assembly GCA_027575705.1 of Erythroxylum echinodendron. NCBI lineage: Eukaryota > Viridiplantae > Streptophyta > Magnoliopsida > Malpighiales > Erythroxylaceae > Erythroxylum > Erythroxylum echinodendron. Next base: position 26,849,885 of record JANZXR010000170.1, read on the forward strand.
TAACGTCTGACACGACATTTTCTTTGTGGAAAAAAAAGTTGTGGCGTAGGTTTAGGTGAGTCGACGAAAGCTCAGTTTGCATTTGTCTGAGCCCATGCTCACGTCACTACCTACGTGTTGGCCCAAACATGATGTCTGTTAATGTCATGATGGACTTGGGTATCCGGCAACGCACTTGATTTGGAACCAGCCCAACTCACTGGAATTGGTGTTTATGCGTGAGGCAATTAGGCAGAAGTCAACGTTAATTGGGATCAGAAACAGGAAGGGTGGAAGCCATTTTCAAAGAAGTGAATCCCACTTTGCGATCTTGTATTTGTACGCTCTTCACCGGTCAAATGATGAGTTCAGCTTAAAACTCCCTTCAGCGCAAAAACGTAAAAAGATGCAGAAAGATTTGCCATCGAAGAGAAGATTCCTCCTTAGGCATCGAGAACTATTTTCTTAGTATAATGACAGTTTCAATGTTATCCAAGCTATTCCAACCAAGCTAGAGAGAGTACATGCTACTGTTTGAGCTCAAGCTTGTCTTTTCGTCTTTTCTATCTGGAAACGTAATTTATCCGTCAGTAGTGTTTTATACAAGTAAAATATTATGATTCCTGAGTAGTCAATAGTGTCAGAAATTAGAAAAACGCAAGTTGGGGGTCTGAGATCCGCCATAGATGCATTTTTATTCATTGCTCTTCCGTTATCGTACGATGGGCGAGAATCCCAATTGATGGCCCATATACGAAACCGCTTAGGACTTGGTAGTTCTTCTCAATCCAACACAACGTTTCCCAGAAAACTGGAAGCCATGAAGTAAGTGGTCTCTTTCGCACATGTTTTATGTTTTGTACTTTTAACTCGAGTGTAAGGAGTGTTTGATAGATTTTGGGATGAAAGATTTGATAGGTTAAGGAAGTGGAGGAGATTTTGTTCGTCTTCCATGTTCTGTCTTAATATTTGGTAGTTTTCCGTAACTGATGTGAAGTTCCTTTCAAGGCCATGTTAATGAGAAAACCGTTATCTAATGATGTTTTGTTGGCGGTTATGTGTGCTTACAATTATTGGCCTCTCTCTCTTATTGAGGCACAGCTGACAGCACTTCTATTATAGAAACTTTACGCTTTTGTTCGTCTTACTTAGATTTACTTGATTTACTGCATTCTAACAACATTTTACTTAAACAGAGCAAGAACACTTTTTGGAGTCTCAATTTCTCTCATTCTCATAAACATGGCTGCTATAATGGAACGCGCCGACGAAAATCTACTTCCTTCTGTTTACAAAGAAGTTAGTGAAGCTTTCAGCGCTGGCCCCTCAGATTTGGGTTACCTTACTTTCATAAGGAACTTTGTCCAGGGAATATCATCACCCCTAGCAGGCGTACTAGTTCTAATCCATGACCGGCCTACTGTTCTTGCTATTGGTACTTTGTGTTGGGCCCTGTCAACTGCTGCAGTTGGGGCAAGTCAGCATTTCTTACAAGTTGCAATCTGGAGAGCAGTAAATGGGTTTGGACTAGCTATTGTAATACCAGCCCTACAGTCTTTTATTGCAGATAGCTACACGGATAGTGTGAGGGGTACTGGATTTGGAATGTTAAGTCTTGTCGGTAGCTTGGGTGGCATAGGAGGTGGGGTTATTGCGACAATTATGGCTGGTCAGCAGTATGGTGCTCTTCCAGGATGGCGCTTAGCCTTCATCATGATGGCAGCTTTAAGCTCACTGATCGGGCTTCTTGTTTACTTATTCGTGGTTGACCCAAGGAAAACAATGAGTAAAACCCGTGACCCTGAAGAGAGCGTCGAGAGGTGCTAATCCTTTGTTACTTCTTTTGGTCTTCCATGTTTTTTTGCAACATATAATACAACGCAAAAAAGGTTGTTGTGAAAGATACAATTTCTTTTGTCTTCTTTCTTTTGCTGGAATAGGTGATCAAGAAGTCGTTTTATGTGTCTGTGGTGTGCATTTAATGAATTGACTGCCTTTGGCTGCAGGGATGAGTTGATACAAAATGGAAATTCGAGGTTAAGCCCGTCATTCATTTGGAAAGAATCATGGATGGCCACAAAAGTTGTCATAAAGGTGAAAACGTTTCAGATAATTGTCTTGCAAGGCATTGTTGGTTCCCTACCATGGACTGCCATGGTGTTTTTTACTATGTGGTTTGAACTAATAGGTGAGAGCAACTTCAATTTTATTGATATTACATATTGCACTCCTTAGATTGAATTGAAGTTCCGCTGCTGTTACTATCCCATCAATTGGAATGAATGTCCTTTGCAAAATTCCATGCACCAGTAACGCTCAAGATCCACTTCAATTATTTAAGCAAAATTTCCATTATTAGTTTCACAAGGGAATTTACACAGAAGCATCTGCATTTGCTTTTATTTGACAAATTCAGTGTTAGCATTTATTGCATGTACCTTTGATTAGGCACTGATATTGTTCATATTTCAGGCTTTGATCATAATTACACTGCAGCGCTTCTAAGTCTCTTTGCTGCTGGATGCGCTTTGGGAAGTCTTCTTGGTGGAGTGATTGCAGATAGAATGGCACGTATCTATCCCCACTCCGGACGCATCATGTGTGCACAGTTCAGCGCCTTCATGGGCATCCCATTCTCTTGGTTCCTCCTCAAAATGATACCCCAGTCAGTAGGCAGCTACTCAGCGTTTGCTGTTACCCTTTTCATGATGGGCCTAACCATAAGCTGGAATGGCTCTGCTGTCAATGCCCCAATATTTGCTGAAGTGGTTCCTATGAAGCATCGAACAATGATTTATGCATTCGACCGTGCTTTCGAAGGATCATTCTCGTCCTTTGCTGCTCCGTTAGTTGGAATTCTTTCAGAGAGGATGTTTGGGTATGATTCAAAGTCCATTGATCCTGTAAAAGGTTCTGCGAGGGAGGCTCTCGCACTGTCTAGGGGGCTTCTCGCAATGATGGCACTTCCTTTTGGTTTATGTAGTTTGTTTTACTCTCCACTTTATAAATATTTTAAAGAAGATCGGGAAAATGCTAGAATGGCAAGTTCAAAAGAAGAAGGGGTCAAGTGAGCAGCTCCTTCTAAGAATGCATGACTGCAACCTTTTTCACTGAACTGGACAACAAAAGGCTTCTACTGCAGCTATAGCTTCATGTTTACTGGTTGTCGTTCAAGCAAATTTTAATGGGAAAAAAAAAAACAATTTTCTTTGGCTTAGATGAGTAAGTGTAGTAGATGAATACGGAAGTTCATCAGAGCTGTTGCTTTCATTTTAGTGCTACTTTTTGAGGCACCTTGTTGTCCAAAGTAAAACTTTTTAACCGTATTGGAAATTCAGAGTACATGGAGAGAACCACGGGGTTGATTTTTTGCGCCCGTCAGGCGATTGAAAGACTTCCACTGTTTATGACTATAGAGATATTTTATCTTTAGGCAATCAGGCGACGTGCACTAAGGAACCAAGCCAGGAAACCCTAGAAACCTAAAACTTGACTAGCTTTTTCACTTGGATCATTTATCTTTTTTCAATTATTTCTTAAAGCAATGCTGCACGTTTGCTAATTCAACTGATCACCACGTCTGTACCAAAATTTTGGTACTTTCCCTGTTTTTAACTGGATTGTTCATGAACTCAAATCCATCAAAGATTGTCCATAATCTTTTGGCTTTGGCTTCTTCAGCAACTTCTACAAATATGCTTCGCCAACTTGACATTAATAGATGGTTGAATGCACTGCTCACGCAGAATGAGTCGGCGGTCTGCAGTTTTTCCCATTTGAAGTTGATTCAGTAGATGCGACGCGCAAACGTTCAGTTCTCAAGAATAGAAGTGTTTTTGGATGACTTTCTCAGTTGCATGCTCTATGATATACCTTCTAAGTCTCAAGCAAAAGGTTCTGCCCGTCATATGCAGCAGTTTCCCAATTCAAGAATGAACCAGAAAACAAATGCTGCCATGGGAAGACATAGCAAACAAAGGCACATTAGCGCGTAAACTCAATTTCTTTAGGCAAGAAGAGGGGCAGAAGAAAGAAAGTTCACGCTGCAAAATTATATAAACTCACAAGCAGGGGGGGAGAGGGGGGAGAGGGAGAAATGATGATGAGTGCATCCATGCCACGCTAAAGCCCATCGACCCTTGTTCCACATTAGATAATAAATGAAGTCAACATACAAATTGCATCTGTTGCAACAAATACGTATTGTTCCTTTCAGGAACTGATGCCCAGCTCCACCAACAACACAGTAAGGATAACTGAATGAAATTTGCGGGCTAGATTACAACCATTTGCTTGGAAGCATTGGTAAAATATGGCGAGTTCGCACTTCTTGCACCAAGAGGAGCTACACGCATCGAGGGAAAAAAGTCTGCCCCACGTACCCTCCAGCCATTGCTCTTCTAACATTGGACTCGAACATCTTTGGATTATCCCTCAACACTGCAGCAGCGTCATGGTTGAGAGGATCCTCATAATTTGGTTCCTGCATGCAGAATTTGAAACTAGTACTGTCAAAGCCAGATTTTCAAATGGATACATATTCACATAGATGAACCAGAAAACATAGCAAAAAGTACCGTGAAAAGATGAAACAATCCATAAATGATGGTGTTTATGTTAAGAACAGGTTTCCAATCTTCTCGCAAGATGTTGAGGCAGACATTTCCTTCCAGGTCAATGTTTGGATGGTAAACCTGCAAGTAAAAGATAGAATATATACTCAGACATCCAAATACCCAAATAGTAACAAGGCTACAAAAGAAAAACTAAAATCTAGTAACATCAATTTGCATGCTTACCTTAGTCTTACATTTAACCTTTGGCGCTTCATGGGGATAAATGGGTGACACTTGGAAAGTGAAAGTGAATATGCCACCTCTAAAATGAAAATTTCAAGTCTGGTTAAATAACTGTGTTTAAATGAGCAATCAAACAAATATCTGAGATCCAAAAGCTAAGGAAATTATGTCCCCATGCAGGGATAAGATGCTTCAGAAAAAGATCCTTACAAGTAATACCCTTCATCTGGTCGGATTGAAACCTCAAAATTCATGAGATCATCCTTGCCATTGGGGAATGATATGGTACACGATTTTGGTAGGTTGAGCTCAGAAATATCTGCAAAACGACATTAAGGACATAATATAAAGAACATGACATCAAGTTTCCTTTGGCTATGAAGATACGTATCAGGTTCAATGATTTTGTGCACTATATATTGAAGAGAATGATGAGAGAAAATTGAAATGTCAATGATTGAATTCTCTTTAATCAAAGTAAAAACATTTAATGCTAGAACTCTCCAGCCTTTGACAACAACACTAAGAAAATGATGAGAAAAATTCAGATTTACAGGTAACATTTAATCAAACCCAATAAGTGACATTGACATGATCTTGATCCCCTTACATAATATTCATTTCATTCTGAGTCATAACACCAGCATCACAAGTATCCAAATAGAAGAACAACTTCAATTCTTTCTACATCTCCACGATATGTTTAACTTCATTTTAGAGACAAAGTCCCAAACCATCCATAATATAACTATATATCTTTACCATCAGAAGCTTATACTTCTGCCAAAGATGGATGATGCCGCTAAAACTAAGCCTAATTGCTAAACTGTTCAATGAGAAGAAGCACCACAATCCCAAACCTTTAAACTAAGCCTAATTGCTCAAATGTTCAATGAGAAGAAGCATCACAGTCCCAAACCTAACAAAGAACAAGTAGGTCACACATTCATACTATAGTTTCTTGGGATTCCAAGGGATTAACATAAACAAAAAAGTGCAGAAGTTCTTCACATTTCAATAATAAGTACAAGGCAAGCTAATCGGTCAGTTTTTTAAAGAAGTTTCAAAGAATATGCTGGAGCTGTGATATCAGTATATTACAAATAAAACAAGCCTACGAATTTCATATTTACTTAGATCAGATCATAGCCGTTAACAACTGAGCTTCAATAACCGATTTGCTTGAACATTCCCCTCTAGAAGCACATTAATGTACTATGCATACAGTGGAAAACCATCCGAGCAAAGATTTTCAACAATAAACGATAAAAACATTTAAACTGAAACCCTGGCAAACGTATGAAAGTAAGAAACAAACCCTTATGCAGACGCAACTCTCCCGCTGATTGCTTTTTCATTGGTGCCCCTCCATTAGCATTCTCTGCAAGTTCCTTCTGCTTCTCCTTTACTTTAAATAGCCGAATCATTATTCCTACAATAAAAGACCCATTATTTAACCAAGTATAAGTAAAGCAATTCTAAGCAGAGATCAGATGCATCAACTTCAACGATACCATCTAATGCTGACAGGTAATCAATCAATATTAAAATGACACTTACTTTACATATTTAGTCAAAATTTATGTAATTCAGTATCGCGAAAGATGGTTTTTTTTTTTTTCCCCCCTCTTCAGTCCAGAAATTGGGTCAAGTAATCAACAAAACAACACAAATTTCTCTTAATATATCGTATAAAAGAACCTCTCTTCAGCTTCTAAGTATACTTGATGTTACTTTGCGATCAAAATTCAACCTCACAAAACCAAAGTTGAATACCAAAACCCACATAACAACAATATTATAATCGAAGCACGGCGTTCAAACGATGATATCATATGAAATGAGCATGAAAAACCCTAAAAATAGATCCCAACTTACTTAAATTGCCTAAATTCCACAGAATCGAAGGAAAATATAGAAAAGAGGGGATTAAATTTGAGGATCAAAATGAAGAAACCAAGATAAGTAGAAAATAACGGGATAAAATCTGTCGAATGAAAAGCTAAAGGGCGCAAATAAGGTACGACGGAGGTATTTGGCAAATAGTTTATCCGCTCATTTTTACTTTACTTACTATAAGTTTTTTTTTTTTTTTACCGTTTTAATAAGTTATTGATACATTCGATGAATTGGTTAACCTATTTAATTTCAACAAGTTAATTTTTAAAAGTTTCGATAAGAAGAGGCTTTGGAGTTTATTTAATAACAGTATTATTTTTATTTTATTATTTACTTTTATTTTGAACGATTTTAAAGTTAGCTTTTTTTATCGTCCAATTATATCGTAAAATTTAGGAGAATATAATGAAGAGAGTAATTAAAATTTTTAATTTTTATTTAAATTTTATAATATTAGTTTATATTTAAAAATATCATAATATTAAATTTTTGAATATAAAGAATCACATCAAATTAATATTTTTAATTCATAACTAATATATATAATATTTATATTATGATATTTGTAATTTATTAAATAATAAATTTTATATATATTATATAAAAATATTAATATGATGTTGTTCGCTGTTCCATTCATATTAATAGAGAATTTAACGTTAAATTATTATTATTATTGTTGTTATTAAAATTATAAATTTAATTTTTGTAAATTAAATATTTAAATTTAAATTCTTATAAAAATATTCAACTAAATATTAAGAATAAAATATTCATATTTTTATAATTTTTTAAAAAATTATACTCTCATAAATTATTTTATATATTAACAGTTAATATTAATAGGTAATTTTATCGAACTGTTTAATAACAGTTAATATTATCTATGCAACCTCCGGTTTGTGAGACAGACAACGTGTTACGTTAACAGAGACGAAATGGAACTGGAGGATTACAGGAAAGAAGAAACAGGCAGAACGGAAAACAAGAGCGAGTGGACCCCTGGGTTGTGCTCTTCCTGCAATTCTATGGGCTACTTAAGTGGACTGATAGACTTGAATTGATTTAAGTATTGAATTCTTAATTATGATATTATAATATGCTTTATTTATCATTGGTTCGTCTAAAACAGTTAACTCAAACACTGTCTTCTCACTGAAATAAAACTTAGAAGATAAGGTATAAGTTCTCGTTTTCATTGACATTAACATTATTGCCTTTCGTGTTCGTTAATGTGGAATATTGCGGTACTTTTAATGAGCTTATCCTTTTTCTTTCTTTGTGAATAAAACCCAAACTGACCAAGTGCAACGACCAAAATTTAAATTTCCCCATCCCATATGATAAAGTCAAAAAGGACCTGTTTCCATCCATGTTAACCAAAACTAGATATTACCAATGTTTCAAAAGTCGAACTAGACATCAAACCAGTTAAAGAAAAAGTTTAAAATTTAGAAGTTCAATTGATAGTAAATTTCTATAAAATTGGTATATAATAAATAAGAAGTAAAATTTATAAGAATAAGTAAAAATAAAATATTTTATTAAAATAAAAAATATACCAATGTTTATTATTATATAATAAACTAATAATAAATAAATATGAGTTTAATATAAAACTTTAAATGACAATAAAAATTAAAATTATATTTCTGAAGGAGATTGCATCTCATCATCGTCAAAACCTCCAAATTCTCCAACGCTATTTAAAGATTCGTAAACTACGCTTTCACTCAAAGTATTTGCATCAACTTCTTCTAGTGCATTAAAATAAATTACAAATTAGTTGTATATGAAATTATTTTCAATTGTAAACTCATAATATAGTATAATTTTAACTTAAATATGATCAAAATGAGATATGAACTGATCATGAGTAGATGTTTATAATTCATTCGTTGTGACAAATGCATTTTTTTCATAAATCGTCTTTTCAAGTTCATTATAATCAAGATAAGGTGATAGTTCTTCTTCTTCGATCCAAAAATTAGTATGTTCAATACAATCAATATCAATTGAATCATATATTCTCTTCTTACTTAGTGCTCTGAACACATAATAGAGAACTTATAAAGTTAATAATAAAAATAAAATTATTGAAATAAAAACATAACTATAAAATATTTGTTCTTCATTCTCATATTATAAGTAACGTAAACAAAGTCATTAAGTCTTCGATGTTCCAAACGATTTCATTTGTTTATATGAATACGTTAAAAAAATACTCCAATTACGCTCATAATCTGATGCATAAGTTGTTTGACTGAGTAACCTAAGAGCGAGTTTTTCCAATGTTAGAACACTGTCATCGAATAATCTCCACCACTTATCCGTATTTTAAATTAATAGTTCTGATAAAAATATATTTTTTTAACAAGTAAATAATGAATTAAAAGTGTAAAACTTACCTGGCTGCATTTTTGTCATCATAAGTTCTCTCTTTGTTGATGATTGAGCAAAACTCTCTAAACCTTCACGATACAATTTAATTTCATCTATTGCTTGTAATTACTCTTCAATAGAGAAAATACCTTTGCATTCAATCATATCAAACAAACCGCCCATAATATTAATTGTACGTGCTTCTCCACTATATAAGCAATAAGGATTGAGAAAATAAGCTACTAAGTGGATCTTTTGGGTAAGATGTTTATCCCATTGTCGATCAATAATATCTATATAAGGCTTGTACAATTTCTTCTTCCTTTTAAAAAGATTTATAATTGTTTTGTGAGCTCTATACATACCATCATATATATACCCCAAAGATGGCTTCTCATCTAAGTCAACAATTCTCAACAGCCTTATAAGCGGAGCCACAATCTTTATAATGATCAAGCAAGCATAAAAAAATTTATTATCTAAAATAATAACACAAATTTCTTTTCTTTTTCACTCTTTGATAATTTATGATTTGAAAAAATATGTTTACTTGTCACCAAATTTTGAAGTAGTTGCTTATGTTCATAAATACTTTTCAAAGTAATAAATGTAGTTATAAATCTGGTAACAGCGGGATGCACAATCTCAACCCAATTTTCTTGCTTTCTTAACCAAGATAAAAAAGTGACATGATTATACAAAAAAAATTGTGATCTTAGATGCGCGTGAAGTAATACTAGAAATATAATTCATACCACGAATATCTTTTAAAATAAGATTTATACAATGAGCAGCGCATGGAGACCAATAAATATGTCCATACTTTGATTCTAATAAGTACCCATCTGATACATAATTAGCTGCATTATCTATAACAAAATGTACAATATTCTTTGGTCCAACCCACTCTACAATTTCAGAGAATAATTCAGATAAAACGTTAGTACTTTTACCATGTCAGAAGTATCAACAAACTTGATAAAAGTTGTTCCAATATTACAATAAATCAAGAAATTAATCAAGATTTTTTGTCTTTGATAGTCCACCTATCTATCATAATAGTGCATCTTGTTAATTCCTAACTAGATTTATATGTATCCACAATTAACTGACATTCCTTTTTAAAATCTTGAAGTAAAGACACACGCAACTCATAGTAAGATGGTACCTTTAAATCCTGGATCTATTGCTGTTGTAGCATCAATTGCTTATTGAAGATATGGTGAAACAAACACACAGAGAGTAGAGCCAAAGATCGCCAAGAACAGGTGTCCTCTGATGGGTTTGGTGACAAGAAGATTCTGTCCTTAGGTGTTTTCCTTGTGCTTCGTTTCTTCATCTATGGAGGCAGTGAGAGATGGTGAAGAGAAGACAGTGAAATGAGGAGGAGAGGGTTTGATGAAATGAAATCTGAAGTTTGAAGGGAAGAGCTCGATTTCTACATCTATGGAGATAATGAGAGATGGTAAAGAGAAGATCAGAAGACGGTGAAGAGAAGGCGGTGGAGAGGAGAGGAGAAGTTCGAGAGGTTCGATGAAATGAAACTTAAGTAGCCTTTAGGTATATCTATAGTGTTGTATGGTTGGACTGGTTCGACAAAAAATCAGCCAGTAAGTTAATAAATCAGTCGATTTTAATACATAGAAATTATTAGGTGAAACTAAATCGAACTATTGACTGATTCAAATATTTTTTCAGTTTGACTGACCAATCCGACCCGATTTTTAAAACCTTGGATATTACATACCTTTTGTATCGAGTTACATTTCACACTTAGTTAAATTATCCTTCGAATTACAAATTGGAAATGACACTTAGTTAAATTATCCTTCGAATTACAAATTGGAAATGACCAATTGATATAATGTGTTAAAATTGATTTGGGCTTAAGTCCACAATATGGAGAGAAACTTTATGTTTCAACGAGAAACTTGGGAAAATTAGCCATTCTCCAACTTCGATTCATACTACACACAGAGCCGTCAAATGGCGAAACCGTCGATCTCAATTGCCCTAACCATCTTTCTTCTGTTACTTCCTCACCTCTGCCGCTCATTCTCGCCGGAGTCACCCTCCGACCGTCGCGTCCTGGTGTTGCTCGACGACTTCTCTCTCAAGACCTCCCACTCCATCTTCTTCAACTCCCTCAAATCGCGCGGCTTCGACATGGATTTCAAGCTTGCTGACGATCACAACCTCGCTCTCCAACGGTACGGCCAGTACTTGTACGACGGACTCATTCTCTTTGCTCCCTCGGTTGAGAGTAAGTTAGAATGTGGCTCTTTTTTTTCACTTCTCTCTATGGCTACTGTGTTTTGTAGATTCTAGACTGGATCTTGATTTGTGTCCCTTTGTTTGGTTTAGAGTTTGGCGGTGTCTTGGATTTAGCGGCGGTGCTTGACTTCGTTGACTCTGGTCATGACTTGATCTTAGCCGCTGATTATTCTGCTTCTGATCTGATCAAGAGCGTTGCTAGTGAGTGTGGGGTTGATTTCGATGAGGTTAGTGTAAAATTGATTAACAATCTCTTTAGCTTGTATGTGAATGTATTGGTGTACTCAGTTTGGCGTTTAATTGTGTAGGATGTGCCGGCTGTGGTCATTGATCACATTAGCTACGCGGTCTCGAAGACTGAGGGTGATCATACGTTGATTGCTGCAGATGATTTTATCAAATCTGATGTGATTCTTGGGAAAGCTAAAATTGAGGTCACTTGAATGGTTTCTTTTGGATTCTGGTTTCTGTTGTTTCAATCTCTTACTGGTGGATATGTTGCTAATTTGCGATTGATAAAAATTTATAATGTTGCAGGCCCCTGTACTTTTTAAAGGGATTGCACATTCTATAAATGCAGCTAATAGCCTGGTAAGACCAAAATAGCGATTTGGTTTATGTGAATACAACTCTTGGTGAAGCTTGATTTCTCATGATGGTTTAGGGTAACTGCCTCTTACTGGCTTCTTTTTTTCTTTTGGTGAAATGTGCAGGCATTAAAAGTCCTTTCAGCTTCTCCATCTGCATATTCAGCCAACCCAACTTTGAAGTTGTCAAATCCCCCTGCTCTCACTGGATCTACCATCTCATTAGTCTCCGTGGTGCAGGTGACAATTCCCTCATTGCCAGAATCTTTAATTGTGCGGGCAGATGCGTATATAAACTTTCTTGCACTGATGCGTAAGTTACATATAGGAATGATAATCAGACCGCCCGAGCTCTCAGGCTCAGGCTGCCCAAATGCGGCCTGAGACCCAACAACTATTATGGAAAACAATGTCGTGTTTTTTTTTTTTATATAAAAAACACTTGGTCGAGTTGGGCTAGGGCCCAGGTCCTGCAGAAACTGTTGGGCCCAGCCCATTGTGATCCCTAGTTACATGTCCTCGCACTTAATAGCAATTGCTGATGTGGTGTATCAAGCATGGGCGCATTCTTTTGCTACTTCTCCTTAGTTTTGCTACCAGCCAATCTATATTGTTATGCTTAATCATTTAGTTTTCTTTGGCTTCCTGGCCATTTTGATCTCCCATGCATATCAATACATATAGCACTTATACTTCCACTGCTGTTATTTACTTTACATATGTATTGCACGATTAATGATCTCCTGGTATGCTATTAGGCAATTATCCTCAGTTTACAGTGGTTTTAAGCATCAATCATTTAGCTAATATGTCTATTTACCATTTTGGATGATGCATTAAATATTGAAGTTTTGCATGTGGCTGTATTTTATTCAGCCATATGCTTTTACCTTATAGTTTTTCCTTGGTGCAGGCTCGAAACAATGCTCGCATAATGATTGGTGGCTCTTTAGATATGTTTAGTAATCGGTATGTAATTATGTTAATATTTTTAAGCTCCAACGATTATTGTTATCTGAACAAAATCTCTTTTGGAATTCAGATTTTTAAGATCTGGAGTGCAGAAAGCTGGGAGCCCAACAAAGTAAGTGAAGCTACCCTGCTCTTGCGGTTCTGTTGTGAGCTTATAAGTTATGAAAGTATATTATGATTCAAAGTAATCTCATATACTTCTTTTTGTTTATGATTCAAAGTAATCTCATATACTTCTTTTTATTACTTAACATGTGTGGCAAGAATACATAGGAATTATTGTTATTACATGTTCTTATAACTTTCCTACCGTTATCATAATTCCTTGCGTACGTTTCCCAGACGACATCCGTGGCATAGGTTTCTGTCTAGTTTACATAGCTGCTTAAATCAGTTTCTACTGATCCATTATATTTGCATATGCGCAACAAATATGACATAACAGATATAGTACAGAGTGCATTTATGGAAGTTTTCGGAAGTAGGTGGCAAGCAAAATGATTGTCATGGCTTCTTGGTCACTGTACAGGCCAATTTGTGACTCTCGTTGACTTTCATTTACACATGGTACGCATTTAGTGAGATTAGAATAGGTTGCAAAAGTCCAAGAAGTCGTGATGCCTACACTTCATGTCTGCTCATGAAGTTGGCCTATCCAATTGTTCGGCCGATGTCTTGATATGCCAACTTTTGTTCCAATATCAGTAGGGGATGCCATTTGTACTGCATATGTTTTAATTTTATACAGATATGATTGCCTTCTGCCTAGCATCGTATTCTACTTGTGAACAGCTGGAAAAGAATGAAAACATCACATCCCTTTGATTTGTGCAACAGATATAAGAAGTCTGGTAATGAGCAATTTGTCACTGAAATTAGCAAATGGGTATTTCATGAAAGAGGTCATTTAAAGGTGAGGGCCTATAGCTTTTCCTCTCATATTGTCTTTTAAATGTATGAACATTAAAATATAAGGCAGATTCCTGCAAGCTTTGAATTATTGATTTTATGTATCCCTGACTTTGAATCTGAACTTTAGTACAGTGACGTTTTGTTTTCCAATTGTTTGTTGCATGATTTTGCTCTTTGCAACTACAGGTGCTTAATGCTAAGCACCATATAATTGGGGAAACAGGTGAACCTGCAATGTATAGGATCAAAGACGATCTGGTAATGCCTGATTATTCTACTCTCATTGAGTATATATGTTCAGATATTATATGGTAAGTCATCAATGAAACTTTACATTGTTATAGGACTTTTCTGTTGAGATATATGAATTGTCTGGAAGGAACTGGGAACCATATGTGGCTGATGATGTTCAGGTCCAGTTCTACATGATGAGCCCTTATGTGCTGAAAACCCTATCAACTGACAATAAGGTACTCTTGACACCAGACTCCTTTAACCTGAGTTTCTTGCTGGTGTAGCAATAGTTACTAATCAGATATATACCTGATTGTCAGGGTCTATATTATGCATCATTCAAGGTGCCTGATGTTTATGGGGTTTTCCAATTTAAGATCGAATACCATAGGCTTGGGTATACTAGCTTGTCGCTTTCCAAGCAGGTAACCATTTTAAGTGCAGCAGTTTTTCTCATCTTGATTCAAATCAACTTGTCTGCTTGACGTTTTTGTTTTCGTGGTTTTCTCATTTATTTATTGGCTATCTGTTTGTGTTCACATGGAACACATTCTTGAACTACCTTAGGAAATGAAAATACAGTAGGAAATACTATGTTTGGAGTTGGTATATAATATGATGTTTGAATAATATATTATTTTGTAGGATGTATGCAAGATATTCCTGTGGAAAAGCAAACTGAGAAATAGACTTTGGGGCAATCAAATATATAATGGAACATAAAGAAACAATTTTTTAGACTAGTTATTTCTATAACAATTTAGTTTTGCCATTTTATGTATGGCATTGCTTTCAACAGATATTTTCATGGATCTGGATGACTTTGTAAATGCGACATATATTTGACATGGTCTGACATGAACGTACAGTGATGGCTTGGAAGACATAAGTTTCAACTGAAAGCACTGCATTGTTATCTATTTCTTGCAGATTCCAGTTCGGCCATTCAGACACAATGAATATGAGAGATTCATACCAACTGCTTTTCCTTATTATGGAGCTTCTTTTACTATGGTATGCATGATCTTACGCAAAGGCTGGACTGCTATTATTGTATGTTTATTGCATACATGGTATGAAAATGATAAGTATCTTGCTTGCATTGCAGATGGCTGGATTTCTCATCTTCAGCTTCGTCTTTTTGTACCACAAGTGAAGCCTTGTTGATTGTACACCGAAAATATAGGCAGAAACTAGGAGAGGCTTCATAAAGTTTTCCTCCCTAAAAATTGACCGTCTAGGAGGGAACTACAAAGAAACTTTGGTATTATAATTTGTGTTAATCATCTCCATTCACTATCCTGCAGTAGCTGGTTAGATTGAAGTAGTGCCATTACAAATGAGTCAAATGTTGCCATTTACTCTTCCTTTATCGATTTTGTTGACAAAAAAATTCAAGGCAAACCGGATTTGGTAGACTTTCTTAGATAAAATGGATTATTATCATGTTGACACGTACGTTTCACTTGTTGGAAGGTGCTGTGCGGTTACGGTGGCGCCCCCGTTTTCTCTAGAGGCTGAAACTCAATCACGTGTTGCATTGAGGTCGGAGGAATGTCGATGACGCAGCAGATGACATGCGCGTGAATCTAGTTCTTGTGTCTAAACAGCTTAAAAATCTTTTACATTTAAGTTCTGTGTGGGGTTATCAAATCCTTGAAAACGCACCCTACATGTACGAAGTTGCCAAATAGGATCAAGTAATCTTTAATATTTTATTTAATAGGTAATCAAAAAATAATGTTCAAATATTAAATGTCATATTTTGCACTATTCATTTAAAAGTTTAAGCTTTTATTAGTTCTCAAACTCTTTTCAAATTTAGTATGGATGAAGTTTCAACATTTTTAACACACTTTTTAGAAAGGACAAATTAATCACAAGAAAATTAGAGTAATGGGTTGTCCCTTTCTCTTATCACTAAGATGGATGTTAGGAAACTTCCGAAATAGTTTACAAAATAAGTCGAGAGAAAAAGGTCCCCGATATATCCTCTAGAAGGATAGAGTTGCACCTAAGGGGTGTAGAATCAAGATAAATGACTTCAATATCAAATTGAATGGCATAGTTGGCTGGCCAATCGACGCATTTGTTGCTCTCTCGATATATGTATCGATGTGCAACAATCCAATTTCGGGTAAACAGCTAATGGATGCCTTGAACGATGGGATTAAGGGCCTTGCATCGGTTGGTTGCTGAAGAAAGCATACGACTTATTGCAGTGGAGTTCACTTCAAGCTTGATCCAAGCGTGAGCTCAGTAAAAATCTCCTAGAATTTCGCAGACGTCGGTGTACACCAACCAAGATTTTGGGTGAACCCTCCGAGCCAGTTGCCTGTACTATCCCATAGAAGGCACTTGTTGTGGCTGTGGACAAGGTGCGTTTGCTGGCTCCATCGGTGTTGAGTTTCACCCATTCCGTTGGAGGTTTGCTCAAGCCGAACCATTGCTGGTGACGAGGGTGAGGGTCGGTATCAGCTCGGTTTCGCCATTCAGTTGCCTTTTGAATCAGACCTGCATAAGACAATATAAAATAGTCGACTGAGAAAGGCCAAGTAAAACGTGCATCAAATAATGTCATATTCTGCCATGTCCATATGAACCAACAAGTGATTCCAAACAAGATCGCCCAGTGGTGCCCTTGGACTCGATGGTGATGCTGGAGATTTTTAAGGATCCACTCTTGCTCAAGCATAGTGAAGAAATCGTGGGGAAGAACGTGTGAGGGGAAAGTGGTCCACACTTAGTGGGCTTTGACGTAATCTCGCATGACATGAATTGAGGATTCAACTAATCAGCAATAATAGCACGAACCATCTATGTTGATATGCCGGTGGACTCGATTTTGATTAATGAGGAGTCGATCGTGAGCAAGAAGCCAGAGGAAGGAACAGATGCGTTGGGGGCCCTGCCAGTGCCAAATTTCCTTCCAAACCCCCTGAGGCGGGTCGTCTTCCTTATCCATGAGCAGGGAGTATGCAGAGGCGACTGTGAATTCTCCAGTATCGGAATAACCCCAGATCAGCTTATAGTGTCCCATGTATGGCTTCGAGGGAAACATACCGGCTATAGCCTTGCATATCGAGGTCGAAAGATAGGATTGAATAGCGTCCCACTACCAATTACTGACTACATCCACCAATTGTTTGACATTAAGGGGGAGAGTGGAATCGAAAATTGGAGATGTAGCATGGTGGAGCAGGAGCCCTAAGCCTGCAATTTATGGATCGATCCAGAAGCGAATCTTAGTACCATCGCCTACCATCCATTGCATGCCCTAGAGAACGAGTTGCCAAGTTGCCTTTAAACTTTTCCAGATCATCGACCCGCCTTTAGCTTCTAGCTCGGTGGGGATATTGTTGGCATCAAAATTGCATTTTGCGGAGAGGATTTTAATCCATAAAGCATGAGGCTTGGTAATCAGCATCCATCCTAATTTTTCTAGGAAAGCGTCTTTGGTAGCGCAGATTTTTCGAATGCCAAGGCCCCCCACTTCATTCTGTTTACAGACTTCCTCCCAGTTGATGAGGTGGATTCTGTTTTTGCCGTTGGGTGCCTCCCACAAAAATTGACGCATCAGTTTTTCTAGCTCGTCACAGAGGCTGGGAGGTAACCGAACTGTCTGCATAAGATAACTGGAAAGAGCTTCGATAATCGATTGGGTCAATATGATGCGACCAGCCAGAACCAATAAGTTGGTTGACCAACCGGAGAGGCGTCGGTGAACCTTGTCAAGGATGTATTGATATGTTCGTTTGCTGGCTCGTTCGTGCAGTAAAGGAACACCAAGATATCATCCTAGGTCAGTAGTTTGTTGGAAGTTCAGAGCTCTGCTTAATGCCATTGTTGATGAGTACGGAACATTTTTAGAGTAGTACCATCTGGATTTATCTTGGTTGACTCGTTGTCCAGAGGCATCATAGAACGAGTTAAGGGTTTCCGGAATAATAACCACTTGGTCCATCGAAGCTTCGACAAAGAGGATGAGATCATCCGCAAAGAACTGATGAGTTAAAGTGGGTCCAGATCGACTTAATTTGATTGGCTTCCATCATCCTTGTGTCACTGCTTGGGTGATGGAGTGTCCTAGTCATTCCATACATAGGACAAAGAGGTAAGGTAAAAGAGGGTCTCCCTGTCTTATACCTCGGGAGGGCCTGAAGGTGTCGCTGAGTTCGCCATTCCAGGTCACTTGCATAGAGGCCATGGAAATGCATTGCATGATGAGATTAAGTAGCAACGCTGGAATTTTGATATCAATAAATGTATCTTGAATGAATGCCTAGGACAGCCTATCATAGGCTTTTTCAAGATCGACTTTCAATTCCATTATCCCTTTTGGGTCTGATTTGCATTTCATGGTATAAATGACTTCTTGAGTGATGATGATGTTATCTGTGATCAATCTCCCAGGGACGAAATTGTCTTGGGTCGGAGCTACCAGCTCATTGAGGTAAGGTTTAAGCCTATTAACAATGCTCTTGGTAATAGCTTTATAGAGCACAGAGCAGAGTGCAATAGGCCTAAATTACTTAATCGACGCAAGGGACAGAAGTTTAAGGATAAGATCCTTGATGGTTCGGTTGAGCTCATTTCCAAATTTCAAACCGAAAAATACGCTGGATGAAACGGGTCAAGGAGGGGCCGATGGTCTCCCATTGGGATTGGTAGAAAAGAGCGGTGAAGCCATCGAACCCTGGTGCCTTATGAGGATTCATGCAGTGAAACACTATCTTGACTTCATCAAGACTGGAGGGCTGGTCCATATCAGCTTGAGCGTACTGCGAAAGGGGAGAGAAGTGCCCATGTAGATGTGGGGTTGTGGGAGGGTGGCTGTTGTCCATATATAATTCCTTGAGGAAATTATGCGCTAGTCTTCTAAGGCTCGCAGGATCTGAAATTAAATTGCCATTGGCATCTTTCAATGAATTAATCCTTGCTTTCCGTTGTTTGTTTCGAGTGAGGCCACGGTAATATTTAGTATTTCTGTCTCCTTGACCACGCCATTGGCTTCTGGATTGCTGGTGCCAATAAAGTTCCTCTTGATAAAAGACCTACTCCAACTCCGTCCTTAGATACTCCTCGAGATCCTGAAGAGAGGCCGAGTCTGTACTGTTAAGATGTTGTTGGATACCTTCGAGACGTGCCATGAGCCTTTTTTTTCTATGGAAAATGTTGCCAAAAGTGGTAGAGTTCCAACTCTGAAGGTGTTCTGAGAATTTCCGGATCGAACCACTAAAATCAGAACTATTTGGCTTCCAATGTTCCGTGACAAATTGGCCAAAGCTTGGATGGGTTAGCCAGGCAAACCGAAACCTAAAAGGCCTATTTGTCGGAGGAGAGGTACTGCTATTATTAAACTTGATGAGGAGAGGTCGATGATCTGATTTTAGAAAAGGCAGATGGGTCACTGTTGTGTATTGAATAGCTGAGTGCCAATTATTGCAGCAGAAAGCCCGATCCAATCTAGCAATCGTATTACCTCTTCTCCAGGTAAATCTTGGCCATGAGAATCCAAAATCACGAAGATTGCAATTGTACACACAGTCTCGAAATTGCTGATTGACAGTAGGTTGGAGTCGAGATCCTCTGCGTTTATTAGTAGCCTCTAATTTGACATTGAAATCTTTGCCCAACAGCCATGGTTTAAAGGTAATCCTAGCAGTTTGTCGCAAATACTTACAGAGATAATGCTGTAGAGAGTACATCGGGCTAGCATAGATGGCAATGAAAACAAATGACAGATGATCCTAGTCTATACTAGCATGAACAAACTGACGGTGAGCAAGCAAAATGCGAACCGTGATGTTGGGTTTCCAGAGAAGCCATATTCCGCGTGAATATCCTTCGGTTTCCACCCGATAGAAGTGAACAAATCCCAAACTCATAATGACTTTCAGAGCTCAGACCCCACTTATACGAGGCTCTACTAAAACGAGTAGACTTGGTTTGTGGGTACAAAGATAATGCTTGATGATTGGCTTGAAGGTCCTTCCTCCAGCCCTTTGACAATTCCATATTAAGATTGATATAAAACGGGGATGGAAAGGAAGATTTATTCTGCGGAAGGGTTGACTACCGAAGCAGTCGACGCTCGATAATTTGTTGTCAATAGATCCTATGGGGTCTCAGCCATTTAGGTATCAGATACAGTATTAAGATCCTAATCTGTAGTTGAGTTGAGATCCAGATCGGGTGATCTTGGCAGGGGAATTGTATGATCACTTCTGGTAGAGGTCGATGCTGCATAACGACCATCTTCATTTGGGTCTTCTTTCATAGCCTTGCAGCCTAATTCCTCCTGTGAGGGTAGAGTAATAGTCTGGTATTGGAGTATCACGTCGGCATGGGATGGGATCGAGAGGGCCACGTGGTTTGGTATTGGGCAGGTGTCTTCATGCGGGGTGGGCTTAGAAATGGCCAAGGGGTTAATCAGGTTGGTTTTTCCAGCGCCCTGGAAGGAGAGGGGGCCTAGAGGGGTCTTGGGATAAGGGGGTGGGACGGGCCCATGTCCCTGCGTTGAAGAGGCTAGGACATTGTCATTTTGGAGCTTGAGTGAAACGACACCAGTTTTGGTTTAGATGTCAGACGTCTCGACCTGCCTTCACCGGTTGGGATCTGATTTAGGGATTGATCCCGAACGTTTTGCTGCAATGTCGCGTCAATGGTTGGGGGTTGGTGTCACTCAGTGACCGTTGGAGATGGAGAAGAGACCAACGTCTCTGATTCTAATAAGCCTGCGTATCTCAAGCCTTGCAAGCCAATGGTGGAGGAGTGGGTGTAGCGGTCAGGTTTGCGGGCCGTTGAGGTGGGTGGCGTACGGTGGGGTCTTTGCTGGACTTGCATCTAGTCCCCAAATTCCTCCTGGGTTTTGCTTCTTATAGACGATTCGCCGCGATTGGCTGGAGGTGTTTCCGTTGTCTGGTCACTGATGGAGGGTGCTGAGTTGGAGTTCTCCGTCGGGCGTGTTGGGCAAGCCAAAACTCCATGTCCGACCATCCCATAGCAAACGCATATTTGAGGGAGGCCCTCATAGGCCACTTTGATGACTTCTTCATCAAGCTCAACGACGGAGCGAAGGGGTGAGCTAAGATCGACGTCCACCGCAACCCCCGCGCGAATTTACACTAGTAAGTTTATTGAGTGTTGTTGTCAATCTTCACTATCCGTCTGACCAAGTTGCCAAGTGCGGTGAGGATCGAGGGGTGGTGCCTGACAAGAGATAATTCTGTGGTGAGGATCGAGGGGTGGTGCCTGGCAAGAGATAATTCTGGGAATCTCACCCAGGCAACCGCATAGGTGATTTGTCCTGTGGAGGGACGAAACATCGGATACCATGGTTGAACTAAAAGTGTGTAGCCCGAGATGATCATCCATGGTCCCTATGTCAGCGTCTTGATGTAGTCTTCCTCTTCCATGAAGTTGACAAGGTAGAACTCATTATCGAGGTCAACTATTTTCATGGGTCTTGTGGGTTTCCACATTGCAATTAGTTTGGTTTTAAGCATGGTAAAACTGATTCGGCGCCCTAATAATTTGATCACTACCGCATTAGCCCAAGCCTTGTCTAATTTCCCTTTGAATGTGCTGGAAAGTTCTATTCCCTTGCCAAATGCACCTTGGATGATTGAGATATCCCCGTCTGCTGTTTCAATGGGATCCTTTTCTGGCCAATCCATTTCTCTTGTGCCCATGCTAGAAGCATTTTGCCCAGTGACCACCGCACTGTAGCTAGGGGGTTTTACGGTATTTCTGGTATTGGAGGGGGAGGATCTTCGTCCCGTTCTCATGTGCGCACTTTTTTCGCCGCATGGCCGTCATATCCAACTGATGTGAGATAGTGTTGGGAATTCATGCCAATGGCCGTCGTATCTACGTTAGTAAGTTTTGTATAGTAATCCTGAATAGTGATGGATGTTACAATTTATAAGGGAAAAAAATCAATTTCCCTTAAACGACTTTAACTTAATAGTTATATAAAGTTGGTGAAAGTCCCAATGAATTATGTAATTAGAAGTATATTCAAAATTGTGAATATTAGTTTTTATTTATTGTCAACTTCTCATATTATATATAATAACAGCTAATTAATTATTTATTGTTAATTAGTATAAAAATATTTATATAAATTAAATATTAAAAACAATATGCATTTATTTTCGTTTCATTCTGACACTCAAAAAGAACTCATCGAAGGGAAGACACTGGTATTGGTGGTCTGCATTATTCTGTACTCTGCAGTATCTCTAACAAGAGCCATCCAATACACACTTTAATAATCAATATTCTAGATGTACATGCACTGAAGAAGCTTTGCACATGTTCTATACCAATTTCGTAGAAAAATTCCCCTTTACTACTATATTTGGAAGCACGGAAAAAACATGATACGCATTGTTTAGCTCGCATCAAATGTTTCTTGGTTGAACAAGATTCAGTACCAAGAATATAATTGCCAGTTTAGACTTTAGAGAATATAATTGTCAGTCGAAAATAATGAACAATGTTCATTCCCTTTTTAGATTTTGCAAGCACGGAAAGTTTTTCATTTCCTTATTTTATTTTCATAAATTTCTATTTGGTTTCAACAAGATGTTGTTGTTGATATTATCATCATTTCTAGCCCAAGAGCAAGAAACCAACATCCAGGGCACTTAATTGCCCACTACTACTGTTTACGTTACAATTTATTATAATAAGTATTTATTATATGGGAGAGAAGAAAAAAAAAGGAGGATTCTTAGTCCAAACTGTCACAAAGGTCTACTTTGGACTAAAATTTTTATCATAAGTCGCACCCACCCTTGCATGGCAATTCTGCTTCAGTTTGCTTAAGCAAAATTCAACCTTCTCACGTGAATGTCGCCGAACAATTCCGTTAGCCCTTGAACACCTCACGCGCACACAAGTGTTTAAAATGTTTCCCTCGCATACAAAACAACACAAGTGTATAATAGAGTAAAGAAAGCAACAAGAGATATATATAGCCGAAGCTACTCTTTCATTAACTCTCAACCAAAATGTTAACAAAAGATACAAATATCCTCTTCTCGAAGCACTTATAAGGAACTCTTTACTCGAAGCCCTTACAATAAGAACCCCGCTCCCCAAAAAGCTCTCAACTCTCAAAGCTCTCTCCTTTGAGTGATTTCTCTTAATGAGTGAACGACTTAATGACTGAATGAATGACTCTCAACTCTAATGAGCTATTTATAGGCTTCTCTAGATGACTAAGTTAGAATCTTGATAGAACTCTACAAGCTAAAATCACAATCTTATCCTATCTTATCCTTATCAGATTACATCAAACTAACCAATAGATGACATCCCCATCCAATTAGGATTCTATCTAATAGAATTAAGTTACATCATATTAACAAGATAAAAGATTACCCTATTTGAGAATGGTTATCCTTATCCATTCTCAACTCTAATGAGCCCTTACAATGAGAACCCCGCTCCCGAAAAAGCTCTCAACTCTCAAAGCTCTCTCCTTTGAGTGATTTCTCTTAATGAGTGAACGACTTAATGACTGAATGAATGACTCTCAACTCTAATGAGCTATTTATAGGCTTCTCTAGATGACTAAGTTAGAATCTTGATAGAACTCTACAAGCTAAAATCATAATCTTATCCTTATCAGATTACATCAAACTAATCAATAGATGACATCCCCATCCAATTAGGATTCTATCTAATAGAATTAAGTTACATCACATTAACAAGATAAAAGATTACCCTATTTGAGAATGGTTATCCTTATCCACGAAAATCTTCTCTATTTTTAGATGATCCTATATGATCTTTATCTCTTAAAGCTGATGTTCATCCCCTGTGATATTATCTTCCATGTCATCATGTGCCACATCATCCACAATTACCACGTCATTGTTGATGTGTTTTTCAAGTTACGAAGGCCTATATGCACATAGGTCCATCAATGCACCTCCATGGACAAGTCCAAGTCCATCTTTCATGATCAAGTTCACTCATGGTGCAGTCTCGTCGCTCCATAACTAAGTACAAGTCATAATCTAAGTTAGTATAAAATCTCGCATGTTTTACATACCTTCGACTTGCCTCGCCGAAATCAAGTGCTTATGCGACTTTCCTCGCTCGCATGTCTTCGCGCACCCTCGGGTCTCGCATGATTTAGTTTACCAACTCCTCGCGACCTCGCATCCAAATCTCATGTCTCGTTGAAGATTTTCACTAATGCTCGTCTAAGCATACGAACGGGTATCAAATCTCGCCTACTCTTGATATCTTTGCCGATACTTCCCGCATCCCTTGCCTACTTCGCAAGTTTCTTGGTTTTGCTTGCCAACTTGCAAGACTTTGCCTTGTTCCCTCATCAACACGCCTTTCTCGTGCCGACCTATATGCCAAGCATTGACCAAGCGATGTTATTGATGACTCCTTCCCCAAGTCGTCTTCATCACTCCCTCCTTTGTCCTTCGCGACTATGGAGTTCATTTGCTCCTCGCCTTTCTTCCTCTTCGGGCATTCTCGAGCCTAATGCAACCCCTCACAGATGAAACATGCAACCTTCCCCTTCGATTCCTTCTTCTTATGTTAAGAAGATTCTCCCACCTTCTCTTTGCCTTTCTCCTTTCCATCCCGGGTTCCACCATTTTCTTGCCATCTCTGCTGGGTAGAATTGGAAGTGGCAATTGGAGATCCACCAAGACATCTGTCGTTGCTATTGTGCTAAGGAGGTCCTTCACATTCTACCTCCGAAGCTCCATTTGTGCCCAACCTTGCAAGCTGCTAATGAAGTTGAACAACTTGTCTTCCTCTGACATGTTCCGCACGTCTAACATCACCGATGTGAACTTCCTCACATACTCACTCACCGAGCTGTCTTGCTTTAACCCCTTCAAAGCTTTCCTCTCAAGCCATGAAGTGTTGTTAGATAGGAACTAGTCCGTTAGCTCCTTCTTTAGCTTGTCCCACGTATCAATAAGAAGTCTGCCTGCACTGATGTCATTAGAAATCCTCATCCTCCACCACAACTTGGCAACATCCACTATATACATTGCTGTGATTGACACCTTCTCTGAGTCCACCACATTTACCGCTGCAAACTACTGTTCCATGTCCAACAAAAAATTTTCGAGTTCCTTAGTACTGTGATTACCATCGAAAACTTGTGGCTCTTGCACCTTCACCATAGTGCTTTCCACTCGAACACCTGTCTCGTGCTTTGCCATCGAACGCTTGAATACCAATAGATTATAACTCATCTCTTCATGAGCCTTCATCTATTTCTCGAGCACTCTCATAGTTGCTTGAAGCTCCCTCTCCAAGGCTGCAATATGTTCTAATAAAGGAACTATTCCCTCATCTGTTGGTCCTAGAGACTTAAGAATTGCCTTTATTCTGCTAACCCTTTTCGTTAGATTACTTCCACCAGCCATCGCTCTAGATTGGCTCTAATACCAGTTGTCACAAAGATCTACTTTGCACTCCAACTTTTACCACAAGTCACGTCCACTTTTACGCGGCAATCCCTCTTCAGTCTGCTTAAGCAAGAGTCAGCCTTCTCACGTGAATATCATCGAACAATTTCGTTAGTCCCGAACACCTCACGCATACACAAGTGTTTAAAGTGTTTCTCTCACATACAAAATAACAAAAGTGTATAACATAGTAAAGAAAGCAATAAGAGATATATAAAACCGAAGTTACTCTTTCATTAATTCTCTACTAAAATGTTAACAAAAGATACAAGTACCCCCTTCTAGAAGCACTTACAAGGAATTCCCTACTCGAAGCTCTTACAATGAGAAGTCACCAAGGCCTATCCACACATAAGTCCATCAATGTATGTTCATAGACAAGTCCATCTTCTATGATCAAGCCCATTCATGGTGCAGTCTCGTTATTCCATAACTAAGTACAAGTCATAATTTGAGTTAGTATAAAATCTCGCATATTTTACATACCTTCAACCTTCCTCACCGAAGTTAAGTGTTTATGCGACTTTCCTCGCTCACACACCTTCACGCACTATCGGGTCTCACATGACTTAGTTCGCCAACTCCATATGACCTCGAATCCGATCTCACGTCTCGTTGAAGATTTCAACTAACACGCATCTAAGCGTATGCACGAGTATCGAATCTCGCCTACTCTCGAGATCTTTGCCAATACTTCCCGCATCCCTTGTGTACTTCCCAAATTCCTCGATTTTGCTCACCAACTCGCAAAATTTTGCCTTGTTCTCTTGTCAATATGTCTTCCTTGTGATAACCCATGTGTCAAATATTAGCCAAAAGTCGCCTAAACTCGCACAAATTATGAATTCAGGAGTCTAACAGTAACCAACAAGTCAAGTGTCAATCCACTAAAAATGCTACGCGATGACACGAAAGACACTTCCTCGTTGCTGACGTGCACTGGTTTAATGAATGGAATGGGTACAGAAACTGGCATCACAGCCCGATTTCTATCCAAAATCCTATCTTTGTCGTCTCCCGTCTCCATCTCCCCTCCTTGTGGTCTCGCTTAAAATTGCTCTTACCACTTACCAGTGTCCTGTTTTAGGCAAAAGCTTTAGATGTGCCATTGTGTTCTATTAGCTCTTCTTAGAACTGCCAATTCAATCCCCGGGTAACAATCTCTCGCATTTAAGGTTTGGCGGAAGCTTCACCATTAAGTTTGTATTTAAGGATTAAGGTCTTTCTTTACCTGCTCATCGCCTCTTTCTGCAGATTTATTGCACATTTTACAAGGCTCCAAAGTTGTAATCTTTGTACTATTTTTTGGGAAGTTGTAATCTTTGTGCTCAAACACAAGAACAAGAAGTGTTGAGAATGACTTCTGCGAGTCTAGGTTCATGGGTTCTCACATCTTCTATTATCATCAACCAAGCCACCAGATCCAGATCCAAAACCATGTCTCAACCCCGATATCCTCTCTGGAACTTGTCAATTCCTCTGTTTTATCGCAAACCGAAACGACCCATTTCCTACGTCGCCGCAGTTCTCACCAAAGAAGAATCAACTCTCGATGAAGAACACAACAGTAGGCCAAAATCCACCTTCGATTTCAAGTCTTACATGCGCCAAAAGGCCAATAACGTCAACCAAGCTTTGGACGCTGCTGTTTCACTCAGAGACCCTGCTAAAATCCACGAATCTATGCGCTACTCTCTGCTCGCAGGCGGCAAAAGAGTCCGACCTGTGCTCTGCATCGCGGCGTGCGAGCTGGTCGGGGGAACGGAGTCCATGGCCATGCCTGCCGCTTGTGCCGTGGAAATGATCCACACCATGTCCCTTATTCACGACGACCTTCCTTGTATGGATAACGACGATCTCCGACGAGGACAGCCCACAAATCACATCGTTTTCGGTGAGGATGTTGCAGTTTTAGCGGGCGATGCGCTTTTGGCGTTTGCTTTTGAACATATTGCTGTCTCCACGATAAAGGTTTCAACTTTGCGAATTGTTCGCGCAGTTGGGGAACTGGCGAGAGCGATTGGAGCAGAGGGACTTGTTGCAGGGCAAGTGGTGGATATAAGTTCTGAAGGGTTATCGGAGGTGGGTTTGGAGCATCTTGAATTTATTCACGTTCACAAGACTGCCAAGTTGTTGGAGGGAGCTGTGGTTTTGGGGGCGATTTTAGGTGGTGGCTCCGATGAAGAAGTGGAAAAGTTGAGGAAATATGCGAGAGGAATTGGGTTGTTGTTTCAGGTGGTTGATGATATACTTGATGTAACCAAGTCGTCGGAGGAATTGGGAAAAACTGCGGGAAAAGATTTGGTGGCCGATAAGGTTACGTATCCGAAGCTGATGGGACTAGAGAAGTCGAGAGAGTTAGCGGAGAAGTTGAATAGGGAAGCACAAGAACAGCTGGTTGGGTTTGATTCCGACAAGGCTGCTCCATTGATTGCGTTGGCCAATTATATTGCTTACAGGCAAAACTGAGGTGTTAATAAAGTGTTTAAGCTATTATTTATGTCTGTCTGATTCTCTATCTCGCAGCGGAAAAGAAAGAGTTAAGATTAAGCCTATGTTTAAAATTTTTACTTACTACGTGCTACTGCAGAAGAAAGAATTTGAGAGTTGGGAGTTAGCTTTGTAAAATGTCTGGAAAAATGCAAATCAATTGTTATACTTCAGTTCTTCTTGGTTTTCATCTGTTATGCAATAGTTTACTGGTATCTGAGAACGAACTGGAAGATTTGTAATCTGCAAATTTGTTCAAGGCAGAGAACCTTTGAGAAAATGGTCAGATACCATGAAATCAAGCTTGTAAATTCGTGGTCTTTGGAGTAATATCACAATCCCGTATCGAACAGTTGGAGTTCTGTGTTTTGCTTTGATCGAGACTTGGAGCATTTAGCCGTCCTACATGTTTTGAGCATGTCATTTTATTGAATGGGGTTTTCTTCTGGCAACTTGTACTAAAACATCCTTTCGTATGACGAGACTTCCGGAGAAGCTGGGAGTGAATAAGTTGCTGATTAAAACACCGGGAGCTGGGAGCCTGGGAGTCCAAATAAGTTGCTACTGGCGGGTGCCAAGATCCACATGTCCGTAAGGGATATGTCAAATTCAAGACTTGGACGGCAATACATGTTTTTGTTTTGCATCCCATGTACGTCTCTTCTGCGTTCCATTACACTGTTCGTAGTCTTGGTCTACGCAAAGTGCTCTTTAAAACTAAAATGCGCGTGATAGGACCAATTAACATTCCCTTTTCTATTGTCAGATTGCTACGTTTCAGAAGTCAAGAGGGAGGTTGTTCTCATGTTTAGTTCCTCCTTAAGTTGCCACGTTAAGATTCATTCTAACCTTATCCCATGTGTCATCATAATCAGGGGTTGCTTCTTATGGCAATTTTCATCTCTAAAATGCTATTTAAAGGACATCTTTCGTCCAACTTCGCTTTTCTAGTTTGTAGTTTGTACAGAATCGAAATATTAGGAGGAGCGGTCGACGCATAGCCAGAATTTTAAAGGCCCACTCATCACTTGCTCCAAGTCCAAGGACAGTGACAGATAAGGATATTTGATTAATATTAAGTTTCGAATGAACCAGGTCCCAATCTTCCACGAGTAATAAAATATTTACATGCTCGAACATGTGTAACTGTCGCTTATACACCAAATTGGAGAAAACACGAAGATCTTCTTCCACGAGCAATAAAATATTAACGTGCTCCAACATGTATAACTCGCTTATACACCAAATTGGAGAAAACACGAAGATCTTCTTACTCAGTCAATGGAATAAGATGTTCTTCCAGTGTTTTCACGTGCCTCCTGCAATTCCATTTCTAATCGTTAGATTTTAAACTGGCATAAGGGGCCAAAGTTCATGTTAGTTTGAAAATGTTCTTCCATCAAAGCGAACAATAATCAATATGACCTAGACCACGTACCTTGTCAGTTTGGATGCTGAAAATAAGCTTAAATTCTGAATTAATGCTCTAAAAGATTATATAATCTCATTGTTATTAATTTATAAATTTTTTATTATATATAGCATTCATTCAAATATAGACGCAGTTATTTGTTTTTTCTTTATCTGTCCAAATCGGACTTCAAAATTCTATCATATGGATCTAATCTTGTCTGATCAGTACAAGTACAATTAAGATAAAGATTAGTACAATCTCGTTTGATTAGTGTCTATTTATTTAAAAGTTGAAAAGATTAAGATTAGTGCACTTTAGTCATGATGTAAAAATATCCAATAGCTTGGGTTACTTGTTTGAAATAATCACCGCTTTATTTTTTATTTATGAGATTACTTTTGTTATTTTACTGTTGTATGGTAGAACCAATTTAGAAATGGTGTTTTAGAATTACAGAAGTTTATAAATTAAATTCTTGACCAAAGTATGAGTGTAATTAGGTATAAAAGAAATTGGAGTATATTTGAGTTCATTAATTCCAAAAAACAAATAAATTGGAATACAAGAGATTGAATGATCTAATTTTTTTATACAACTTAAAATTTCAATAAAGGTATGTTATTTTTATTTTAGATTTCATTTTCACTTTCTTGGGTTCTAGAGCATAAACTCTTGTTGTTATGAACCTATGTTATTCTTATTATATGATTTTTTGGTATAGTCAATTGTGACATTTTACATTATTCTTAGTTTTATAATTGTAAGAGGATTGAATGATCTTTTTGTTATATTAATCTAGTTACTATTATATACTAAATAACAATGATATTTATTTATAAGAGAAATACATTGAAAATAGATATTAATATGAATAAAGAGATATTCGTTATATCAAATTTATGCAATAAAATTTTTTTAGACATGATTGAAATAAAGTTAAACTAAGACAATTTATTCTTTTGCTTGTGGTGCAGAGTCTTATACCTACTTTAGTCGTATAACTATTGTTGGCTGCACATAGATCATTGACATTGTAGCAACATATCATATGTTTCATGATCTTAACATGTTTTCACACCAACAAAACCAAACACCCCCACGACATAACCCTGCCTAATGGGCATATAGTACAAATCTCTTGTATTGGTACTCTTCAAAATAAAAATGACCTATTTTTACATGAATCCTTTATGTACCTTATGTCAAATATAACCTATTATCTGTTAGCAAACTTTGTGCTCAATTACATTGCTCAGTTTCCTTCACCAAAACCCAATTGTATCTTGCAGGGCCCTTAATGAAGTGGCCACAGGATCTTAGTAGCTCAAGAAAGCTTATTTATTTTACACATGCAACCTAAAGATAATGGTACGAATAAGACACTCTATAATTCTGATATATGTACTCATGTTTCTCATCATACTGATGTAACCTCTTTCAACACAATTTTGCCTAAATTTTCTATTTCCTGTGCTAAGATTTGTAACATTGACTTATGGCACAAATGTTTGGGTCACTTGCCTTATAATAAAATTTTTAACTTTTGCCTCTTGATTGTAATACTATTAATGTTAATAACTTTTGTCCTTGTGATATTTGTTCCAAAACTAGATA
This sequence comes from Erythroxylum echinodendron, assembly GCA_027575705.1. Classification (NCBI taxonomy): domain Eukaryota; kingdom Viridiplantae; phylum Streptophyta; class Magnoliopsida; order Malpighiales; family Erythroxylaceae; genus Erythroxylum; species Erythroxylum echinodendron. Next base: position 26,880,903 of record JANZXR010000170.1, read on the forward strand.
ACACTGATTTCCTTTTCCCCGAAACCAAATTCACAGAAAGTACATCTTTGAGCCTATTCATATTGGCTTATGGGGACCTTATCATGTCTCAACTTATAATGGATACATGTATTTTCTAACTATTGTAGATGACTTTAACAAAGCTACGTTGCTCAGCTCTAAAACCAATATCTTGGACCTTATTAAAGCCTTTGTAGTTATGACTAAAACAGAATTTCAGACCAAAGTTTAGAATATAAGATCGGATAATAATCTTAAACTTTGGAAGAGCAAAGAAGATATTGATTTATTCTTTCAAAAGGGAATTTGCAACCAAACTAGTTGTGATGGAACCCGTTAATAGAATGGGGTAGTTGAAAGGAAACACAAACATATTCTTGAAACATTTAGAGTCCTCTTCTTTCAATTCTATTTATCCCTTAAATATTGGAGAGAATGTGTTCTTAGTACTGCTTACCTAATAAATAGATTGGCAAAAGGGTCATTTTTTACCATAAGTTTTTCGACAATCTACAAGTTAAACCCTAATATTTCAAAGAGAACAATTATAATCCTAATATTTGAAAAACGATAAAATTGGACCCCATTATAATATAAAAATTAACCACGTTTTTCAAACGTCAAGTCAGTGTTAATCTGACAATTTTTAAATATTTTTTGAGGCCTAAATATCACGTCATTGTTGACGTGACAAGGTGAGACTCACTTTAAAAAAAATTCCCAAAAGAATCATTTTTGACCCTAAGTTTTACACCATTCGATAAGTCTAACCCTAACATTTAAGAAAGAACACTTAAGACCCTAACTTTAAAAACAAAATTTAACCCTATTATAACGAAATTATTAACTGCTTCTTGACGTAACTGACTTCGCACTTTTTTAATAATTTTTTATTTTATTTTTTAATTGCATCTTATAACAACTTTATAATAAAATTGCAATGTGGGATCTGCAAATAAAATAAATTTATAATGGTTTTGTGAAAGTGTAATTCTCTATTACGAGGAGTGTATTTCATTTTTAAGTAATTTTTTTAACTTTACGATACAAAACTTTTAAACTTCTCATATGTACATTGGTGTTGAAATTAAACATTTAATTATTATTTATAAATGTAACATTTTAGTGATTTTTATTTTTTAATATTTATAAATACCATATTTATCTTTATAATTAAAAATATATAATTTTATGGTGCCATATAAGTTGTTGTTATTGTTTTTTTTATTATTATTATCATTCGAAGAAGAAGAAGAAGAAGAAGAAGAAGAATAGTAATTTTATATTTTATTAATTTACATATATCATCAAAAATAATTGTTATTAATTAATCTTTTTTTGTTTTTCAAACGAGGAGTTATGAGATAATTTAATAAGATGTTTGAAGTAAGATAATTATTAAATGTTATACATAATATAAGTGAAAGATAGAAACTTTTAATTTAATATTTGTTAGTTTTATTTTTATAAAAAAAATGAATGAATATCTAATTTGCTAAATATTATATTTGAATGTTATGATGAACTAAAATTTGTTGTTCAAATAATTTGCATTGGTAATAAAACAAATTTATTTTAAAATTGACTAAATTCAAGTTTTTTAATTTTTCTACATTGCTATTCCCTTATAAAGTCGTTATAATATGCAAATAAAATAAACTATTATTAAAAGTGTCAGGTTAGCGATGTCATTAAGTCGTTAGTATTTATGTTATAATTGGGTTAAATTTCAACGTTTTCTAAAAGTTAGTCTCTCAAGTGTTCTCTTTCAAATTTTAGGGTTAAACTTATTAAATGGTGTAAAACTTAGGGACAAAATTGACCTATTTGCAAAATTTTTTTTTAAAATTGGATCTCATCACCTTGTCACCTTAGCAATGACGTGGCACTAAGGGCCCATAAAATTTTTAAAAATTGTTAGATCAGCACTGTCATGATAATTAACAGACGAGGTTAAATTTTTTGTTATGGTGGGATCTAATTTTAACATTTTCTAAGTGTTAAGATTATAATTGTTCTTTTCTTAAAAAAAGATTATAATTGTTCTCTCTGGAATGTTATGATTAAAATTGTTGATTGATAAAAAACTTAGGGTCAAAAGTAATTCTTTTGCGTAAATAGGTTTCCTTCCAAACTTTTACATATGGTTTGAATCCTCATCAACTTCTCTTTAGCAATACACCAACTTATGACCATTTAAAAACTTTTGGATGCTTGTATTATGTGTCAACTTCCAAGAAAGGCATAGACAAATTTTGAACTGAAGAGTTATACCTTGTGTGTTCTTACGGTATGTAATTGGTTAAAAGGCATATAATGTCCTCTCCTGTAACAATTATCAAGCTTTTACTTTAAGAGATATTATCACAACCATCAAATTCTTCTTCTTCTTAGTTTCATACTATTCAAAGTAGTTCTATTTCCATCGTAGCAGAAGATCAAGCCTTTTCTGAACCCTCCCCTTCATCACAACATTATACCACTATAGACCTTCATTCACCACAAAATACTCCTACTCCCTTTACAGAAGCACATTTTAGGAGATCAAAAAGAGTGAACAAACAACCCGCTTATCTTCAAGATTATGTATGTCATAATGTAGCACCTGCATCTTTTATCAGTTAATTTTTTTTTGCCCTGGTAATACCCTTAATACTTGTAAACCTCAAACGATTGATCTCAATGCCTTATCATTCTCAAACTAATAGTTGGTTGTCAATTTCGAGCGTGTGCATGAGCCTGACTTATATGACGAAGGATCTATTTTGATTACATAGCAGAAGGCCATGGCAAAAGATTTTGTTACCCGGCCAAGAAGAAAATAATACATAGGAGCTTTGTGAACTTCCAATAAGTAAGAAACCTCTTAGCTTCAAATAGATATACAAGGTAAAATGTAAAGTTGATGGGTATTGTGAAAAGATGCAAGGTTATGTTTGTCATAAGGGGTTATACACATAAAGCATGCATGCATTATATTGAAAATTTTTCTGTTGTTTTCAAAATGACCACCATCAAGAATTGATAAAACAATCAAGAAAGGTTAGAAATTGTTTTAACTGGATGTTAATAATACATTCTTGTATGAAGATTTGCATAAAGAAATCTACATGAAACCACCTCAAGGGTTTTCTGTACCCACTCCTATAACTATCTGCAAGCTTAAGAAATCACTATGTGGTCTCAAACATGCTTTAAGAGAGTGGTATGCCAAACTCTCAAAAGCTTTGCATAATATGGGATACAAAAATGAAAGGAATGATTACTCCTTATTTCATAAGAAGGAAGGGGATTCATTGGTGTTTTTAGCTGTGTATGTGGATGATATTCTAGTAATAGGAAATAATTTAGATTAAATTACTAGTTTAAGAGCTATCTTGATGCTAGGTTTAAAATAAAATATTAAGTCCTTTGAACTATTTTTTGGGGATTGAAATTTTGTTTGGGGCCTTGGTCATTATAATGAAACCATGGAAAGTTGCTCAGGAACTGATCACGATATTTCATTATGATAATTTCAGCCCCTTTATTAGTCCTCCGGAATACAATTTGAAGTTACAACGTGAATTATGAAAGCCTTTTTCAGATCCTGAAACATATCGAAGGCTGGTTGGTAAATTGAACTATTTGACTTATTCATACATTAACAAGCAGTTTGGAACACAGCGAATTGAATTCAATATTGTAATTGAATTCAATTCGCTTGTTTGCAACAAAAAGAATGGCACGAATTCAATTCATGTGTGGGTTTAAACCCCACTCCCTTTGTAAATTCAATTCACGCTACAAATCGCGTGAATTGAACTCCAAAGCAGCCGACACTCTTCTCCCATATTGAAACCCAATAATACCTACAACTTTTCAAGGTAGTAACCCTCACAGCAGCCAACCACTCTTCTCCCACACAGCTGACCACCAGAAGATGCCTTCTCACTCGCAGTAGTAGACCAGACGATCGCCTTCTCCCACTCACCAGCAGAGCAGACCAGACTACGCACCAAGACGCACCAGCAGAGCAGACCAGACGACGCACCAAGACGCACCACGCTTTCTTTTCCTATCTCTCACTTTTATATATTAAAGGTATGATTCTTTGTGTGCGAAAATATAAAAGGCAAACTTGTGGCTGAAATTAGAGACTGTATAGTGATAGGTGGGAATTCAAAATGTTTAAAATTTTATGATGTTGAATTGACGGTAAGGGCACTTAACTGAAAGTTTCTTCAGTTGACTCTGTTAAAATCTCTCTCCTTGAATTTGTGTGGTCTTTGTCCAAGAGCAATAGAGTACTAAAATGCATATTGACCATTAATTTTAAAATAAAGGGATTGGGGTTTTTAGTGAAATATATTGGTACCACTCGTAAACCAGGCTTATAGGCTTCAGGGTGAGAACCATACTCCACCTTGGAAAATATAGGCTACTCAGTAAAACTTAAAATTCAATTGCTTGGAAGTGGGAGGCAACCATGAATAGATACTGCTTAGCTTGTTGGACCTGCTGTCTTACTAGAACATATGTGTTTTGATGCATGACTCTGTTGTATCTTTTAAGTTTTTTTTCCCAGTTTGGATTTTTAAAATTAAGCATTGTCTCTCTCTCACAGTATTTGAGCCTCTCTTTGAACTAGTACAAGGCAATACGGGGTTTTTGTTGGATCATCCTTCAGTAAGCTAAAGCCATAGAGTGCAACTAAGCCACAGAGGTATGATTCTTTGCTTTAGCTTTTGAGTTCCAATTGTTGGCTGGTTTATGTTACCTAAGTTCAAGTTCTGGATGATGTTATATCGTCTTTTCCCTACATTGTCAATCATAACCAATTTGCATAGGCATAGCCATGAGATGATTTGTTTTGAGAGTAGTAACTTGACTACAGTAACTTGGTTATGATTTTGTGGAACTAATGCATGCTTAATTTCAAAAACCCAGTGCTTAATTTCTAAGAATGAAGACATTCTTGATCATGATCTTGATTAACATAAGCTGTGGATTCAATTAGAGTTCAGAAATCAAAATTCTATTTGGCTTCCACTCTATAAAGTGCTTAGGCCTTGATGATTTTTACAACATTAATATCAATTCCTCTTATCTTCTTTCATTTGGAGTAGATTCTTATGTGATAACGTTTTCATTGCTAAAGATAGAGATTATCATATATTTATTAATCACCCTAATATGCATTATCCAAAAACTTTTCAGTACTTATAGAAATGATCCATCTTTTATGTTGTGACAATATTTTTTGTACTTGTGTTGTGACAATAAATAAAATTTAGATGCAGGCGATATGAGAGGATTTGAAAGAAATGCTCTACTTCCTATGGTAGCTTATGTGGGTTATTTGGTTTGTTTGAGACATATATATCAATATATGTGTCGAGCTAATAGACAACTAGCTCATCCAAAAAGAGGTCATAGAAAAAGTGTACGTCAAGAATCACTAACAGCAATAGAGACACATTATAATGCACGTAGCATTTTACGCATAAGTTATGATGCATTTATTTGCTTATGTTCAATTTTTCCTGGCAGGGGACTGTTAAGAGATAACCAATATAGTTTGGTTGAGGAACAAGTTGGAACAATTTTACATATTTTAAGTGGTAGAGCTAGCACTCGTTCACAAAGTTTCTTTTTCCGACGATCTACTAAAATAATTAGTTATCACTTCTACCAAGTACTCAGAGCATAATTACCCTCGAGGATCAATTTTTGGTTCAACCAAATGGTTTAGTTGTCCCTCCCGAAATAATCAATAGTAGTGG
>JANZXR010000170.1:26886767-26915515 GCA_027575705.1 Erythroxylum echinodendron
TGCCCATATAAGATTCAATATCTCATATTGATCCTTATTTATTAAATATCTCATATTTAATTATAAAGTTTCTCAAAATTTACAATCAAGTCTAACTTAATTAAATTAACTTTGTTCTCTTCAGCCCATTCTATATGTGAGATCTATTAGGTTTCCAAATATGTTGGTAATGATTATAAATTATAATTATAATTTATAATTAGAATTAGATAAATTAAAACTCCTTTTAATTTATCTTTAATTTTTCAATTAAACAATTTATAATCATGGATCAAGATTGGCGTCTAGCAATGCGTTATGACCATCCAAATATTTAGGAATGTCAAAGTAGTTTTGACTAACCTTTCTGTACATAATTTTTTTGTATAATTTAATTCTTTCATCATATAATGTTTCGATTAGACATGGAGCATGGAATTAATTTCTACTTTATTTTGAGTCTAATCATATTAGTTCTCCGCCATTAGCTATCGATTCAATTAATGACATTTGTAGACTACTTATAAAGTGTCATTTCACTTTGGTGCCAAGGATTTCACGAATATGTACTAATCGAGATCAACATAACGTTCTCCCTAATTACTTTAGGGTGATAAATCATATCTTGATCATACAACTATCTCCGTATAATTCATACTATATCCAATAACTGTCGACTGAGCAACCCATCATTAAATAGGTCATAAATAGTATCAAAACATAGCAATCCCTATATAAGATAACTTTGGTGATCTCAAGTCAAAGGATCACTTATACAATCATCACAATTAGAATTCCGTAGACATACAAGTACTCACATGTTTGTTTAAGTATCTTTATACTTTAGATTATGAGATCGATTACTTCCTTCATAAGGAAAAATAAAACACGTGCTAGTCTTTTTATGTTTTATTAAGTCCAATCTTAATAGAATAATGACTAGGAATATTTAGGAATAATACATAAATGCAATATGAATGTCATAATTATAATCTCATTATAATTTCATTTGCAATATACAATTATTCCATAAACTTTATCATATACATCTAAACATATACAAGATAAAGAATGCCTTTAAATAATTTGTCACCAAAATATAACCAAAGCGATTGGCCATAGGGCATCAACCAACAGAAGACTCGTTATTCTCTAACATCTACTTGGGAGATGTCTCGATAGCTCATGTTTGCTTTCGAGAACAACTTTAGTTAACATATCGGCACCATTCATATTTGTATGAATCTTCTTCAACGTCAACTGTTGCTCCTCAATCACAGAACTCAACTAATAATTTGTGACATCTATATGCTTTATGCAAGAATTTTACATAGTATTTTTGCTCAAGTCAATAATGCTTTGACTATCACAAAATACTACATAGTCTTTTTGCTTCAAATCTAACTATTGAAGGAACCTTTTCAGCCAAAGCATCTCCTTACAAGCTTCCACTGTAGCTACATACTCTATTTTAGTTGTAAATAAAGTCACATATTTGTAGCTTAGATTGCCATAAGATGACTCCCTTTGCAAGATTGAACAAAAAACCTAAATTGAATTTTCTTTTATCAAAATCTCTAGCCATATCTACATTTATAAAACCTTTTGGAGTTAGTTCACCATCAATAAAATACAAACTCCACTTTGACATGCCTCTCAAGTATTTTATAATCTATTTTACTGTTTCCCAATGACCTTTTCTTAGATTTGAAAAGAATCTACTCTCTATCCCAATAGCATATGCAATATCTAGCCTTGTATACACTACTCCATACATTAACGACCCTACGGCAGATGATTATGGAATATAGGACATATTATCTTTCTCCTTTTCTATTGAAGGACATGCACACTTACTCAACTTAAAGTAAGATGTCACTAATATGCTAACAGACTTAACATGCCTATATTGATCCCTTCTAGCACCCTTTTAATATATCTTTCCTGAGACAACCATAATCTCCTACTATTCTTGTCCCAAGTTATCTTCATGTCTAAAATATTCTTTACAGGTTTTAAAACTTTCACATCAGATGATTTAGACAAATCCTCCTTTAACTTTTGGATTCTTCCAATATATTGACCCACAATCAATATATCATCAATATACGGAAGAAGAATGATGAAGTTCTTACCTGTGAACTTCTTGAAATACACATAAGAATCAGTATAAGTTTGTTTGTAATCATGATTTGTCATAAAATAATCGAACTTTTGATACCTCTAACTTCGAGTTTGTTTTAACCCATATAGGCTTTTCTTTAACTTGTAGATCAGATTTTCCTTGCCTTTAGCCTTAAAACCTTTTGATTGCTCCATGTATATCTCCTCTTTCAAATATCCATACAAGAAGGTGATTTCACATCCAATTGTTTGAGTTCAAGATCCAAACAAGTAGTCAAACACAAAACTATTAGAATTGGGGTCATCTTGACTACTGATGAGAAGATTTCATCAAAATATGTATCCTTCTTTTGATCGAACCCTTTCACCACTAGCCTCTCCTTATGCTTTACTAGCTTGTCACCATCTTTTTTATCTTAAACACCCATTTATTCTTCAGTTCTTTTGTACCATTTGCAAGCTTCATAAGATCATACGAATCATTCTTCTTCAGACAATTTATCTCTTCCTTCATAGTTGCGAGCAAAAGATCTTTGTTTTCACAAGATGTAACCTCTTGCATGTTCTTAGGCTCTCCCTCAACAGTATTCAACATGTATTCTGAACTTAGATACCATGTAGAAGACCTTTTATCTCTTGTTAACCTTTAAAGTTATATATTACTTACTGTTGAATCCGATTGTTTCCCTTGCTCATTATCCTTAACAACTTCATCTTTAGCATTATTTGAATGAGGTTCATGTAGCTCATCATTACCAAGCTATATTTGATCATTGTTAACATATGTTTAGTCATACACTTCATCTCCTTTACCTATAGACTACTCACTAGTGGAAGAAATTGGCGAAGAATTAACAATGTCATATGATGAGTTGCTATGTGATGACTTAGTTCCTCTCAAAAGATTATCACCTCTCTCGCACTACTAGAATACCATATCCATGTTCGTTACCACCTTTTACTTCTCTAAGCCATAGAGTCTAAAGTCAAACTTATCACCTCCTTATCTAATAAAGATACAAGGTATCGCATCTTTGAGTCAAGCTTTTGTCTATGATCCTTGGGCATATGTCTAAATACCTTAAAGCTAAAAACCCACAAATAATGATATATGGGATCTTTTTTAATCCATGCTTGACCGGCGCATCGTAACGCTAGTCAAAATAAAATAACTAGATTACTACTGTAACAGTGGTGAGTCTAGGTCGATCCCATAGGGAGTGTTTGGTTACCTTATGAAATGAAATGAATCAGTGTTTCAAAAAAATAGGGGGTTTTAGATTTTTGAAATAAGAAAATAAAATGAAACTAACTAATAAAAACAAAATAAAGAAAATATATGAAAAATGGTAAAATTAGGGATCCAGTTCTTTGGTTCAATCTCGGCCTACTCCCTAATTAAGCATATTTTATTAATTTGTTGTTCTCAAACTTCTCCTAGAAACTATTAATCATAGGTTAATAATTAACCTGAGTTTTCCCTTAGATTTTGTTTAATCAAGATACGATCATTAATTAAACCTAACCACCGAATAACCTAGGATACGATCTCTAGGTTTAATTACGCAATAGCATTTCGAATTAGAAAAATCGATTAATCAAGGCAACAACCACATACAATGCGTCATTTAACATAGGTCATATTATCCTAAATGATTACGAATTATTAGTCACTACACATGAATTTCAGCATGACAATTACAGTTTATATCGAAATTCTAGCAATGGTTATGCAATCAAACGATTCAATGAACACATTAAAATCATCCTTTCATAATACCCTATGGGTTTATACACAAATAACCTGACAATAACGAAAATCCGATTATCCATAGACAAAACCTAAATCAATTAATATAGGATAACACAATCAATTTCTAATGAGAGAAAGAAACAATAAAAAAAAACTTAACCAGGGTCGTTGGTGTCGATGTTACCTCTGAACTGACATTGGGATGTTTAGCCTTTCATAGGTCTCCCAAAAAAATGCTTCCACCCCATAACAATTATCCCCACCAAAAACTCTAGCTACTCTCTTCTTAATGCCGCAACCTTCTTCTCCTATTTACAATTCATGATGTGACAAATAAACTTAGGGCTTTTGTTCCACCCAGCTATTCACTACACTTTTATTCTCTGTTTCACGCAGCTCTCTTCACTCATCTCGCACTGTAGCGCCACACTTCACTCACTTTTTACTGTAGCCTGATGGGACAATAAACTTGGAGAGTTTATCATCCCCTCTCCCTATACACGTCTCTTCCTTTCAAAACCTTGCTCCCTTTCTCTATTGTACGCTGTGTTAAATGTAGCGTACGCATATGCAACGCTAGCGTCATTTAATGCTAGCATTTAACGTATGGGCTAGCTTTCTTCTGCTTTGGTTTATGCGGTTGTCGTTTTATTCATCTTGCACTGTCGTTTTGTACATCTGCTGATCCTTAATGTGCTGTCGCTTCATTCTTTACTTGCTATTGATTTTTTTTCTTCAATTTTCGAACAAGCATTCTTCTTCTTCTCTGTATTTTGATTTTTTTTCTTCTTGTCTTTTAATTTTCTTCTTCTTGCTCTATAAAGACAAGTGAAAATTATTCTTCAAAAATCAGCCCAGATGTAGTGCTTTCGATTCACTTTAATTTCTTTGTTTCCAAATTGTACCTAAAATCATATATGAATTAAAGTGAGTATCTTAAGCATTTCGTATCATTAATTGGTAAGTATAAATAATTAAATGTATCAACATTTAAACAAATATCAAATTTCCCTACACTTAGCTTTTGACCATCCTTGTGCAAAACATCCAAATTAAGCTCAAAGACCTGATCATTTACTCAGTTCCTATATTTTCTAAGACTATATAATCTTAATCAAAGATGAATGAATTTTAAAATCATAACAAGAATTCAACATTCAATGCTTCTACTCTTGATCAATTAACAAACATTATCTTCGAAAACTGAATAATCTAATGGTAGACTCGGAAAATGTGTTTAACTAAAATATATTCATGGGTACATTCAACACCATTCATGTTTATGACAATCCACAACTTTGCATATCTTTTCGTTTCTCCATCACTAATGTTCACATGCAAAATCATGAAAGGACTTTTCACGATTGTAATGTGGGTAAAGGAAAGGTGAGATGTGTTTAGGTCAAGTAGCATAAAAGTCATTAAGCTAGTGAAACAAAGCAACACTTATCAAAAACTAGGTACCATCAGCTATGACAAATGCAATATTTATATTTCACAATCCTATTCAACTCTCACCTACCAACCATATGAAACATATACTAATCCGAATAAATCACTCATATTTATGCCAACAACACATTGAAACCACAAGAGTGAACCTTCCAAGTTAACATCTACCTCATATCCAATATACTCAAATAACCAATTCATCATAACTTTAGGAGAATGCATTAATCATAAGCAACTTTTCAACACATATACACATGCTCCTAGATACATTAATTTAAACAATTTTTTTCATTTTTTCTTTTTCTTTTTCTTCTTTCTTTCATTTTCATTTTCTTTTCTTTTCTCTCTTTTTTTTCTTTTGTTCTTTTCTTTCTTTTTTTAATATCAAAATAAACTACATTAACATGGGAATTTCAATGGTAAGACATAACAAAACATCCCAACATTAACCAACTCTCACATATGGACACTCCCATACTTAGAATTTTGTACATCCACAAACTCAACAATCACAAATGCTCCACTAGCTTATGGCTTGGGTGGGATATTTGGGTAAGTAAAAAGCATGTAATGTGGTAAGTATACAAAGAAAAAGTATAAAGCTCAAAGGGGTTTATCAAGGGAAAAATCATGTCAATAGGATAGGTTAGTTATCTAATGCAGTTTATGAAAACAAAGAATGCCTAATCATATCTATGTTAATGCATGTGATAAAAATGTGGTCTCGAATGGAAATTCAACTCAAAATCAGGATGTACATGTCATGAAGGTCACACATTATCAAAAGACAATGAGCCTAATATAAATGTGTTAGTCTAATAAGGCTCAAAATCTCACAGACTTTGTCTACTATTAGTCACTACTCTTTTAAAGATAATACACATCAACCAATCATAAGAGCACAAGTACATGCCAAAATTGCTATGAAATTCTCTAGTCAACTCATTATGTAATCATGACTATATAATCCTAGAAACAATAGAAAAATGAGAAAATGTTTGTTTTGTTTGTTTTATTCTTTCTCTCATTTCGATTGAAAACTTAGAACCAAGCAAAAACAAATAAAGAACACACATAAATATAAAAAAAGAACTGTGAAAATGTAAAGAAAAGAAATTTACTTCCCTTGGGTTACCTCCCAAGAAGCGCCTTTATTTAGGGTCCCTGACTCGACTCCTTGGCATACGTACACCATCCATTGTCAAATTGATGCTTGAGCCTAACATGAAGCATGCTCAAACTCTGTGAGGTGCCTAGAACACGTTCCCTTGAAGTAAGCTCCTTATCAACACGATGCCTCGAGGCTTATGAGGAGTGGAATTTCATCGTTTTGCCATCATACTCTAATGTCCACTCGTCCTTTCGAGCATTGCCCTTCTCACACCAGGATAGTCTTTGTAAAAGTATTGCCAATGGGTGTGGAGACTCGACATCCTACTTGCCATCTTTGGTCTTCAGCTCACTTGCCCACAGCTCTCCTAAAAACTACACTTCTTGCAGCTCTTCTTCTTTCTTTAGATTCTTCATCTCTATTGATTCCTCGCTCTTTTGAAATAATTCGAATGACTCTTCACCTTTTTCTCTTTTGTTTAATTCTTCCAACCTGCTAGGTAAAGGTGAAGAGTCAGTCTCAACAATAAAATGGAACTCAATACTTATCTCTGAGCTAAAAGATGTATCTTTTTCTACTTCGAGCCCCTCCTCAGCTTCTACTACATAAGCAATTTGTTGAGGGTTGACCTCAAACTTCTCAAGATTCTCTTCACTTTGTAAAATTTCTGCACAAACACCCATCGGGTACACCTCAGGTTGATACGACTACTCCTCTTCGCTTTGTGGATCCAGATGAATGATATCTCCCCATCAAGGCAATGTATCTTACTGGAATTATAGAGCATCATCTCAAATTTGCTGTACAATTTTGAAGCAACTGTTGCATATTCTGTTGGAACTGTTGCATATCCTATCGAATTTGAAGATTGGTTGCAACCATAACATTAAGCATTTCTTCTAGAGACGTACTGAGTCATGATGGCTCTCCGAATCTTGTGTGCTAGACCATATAGTTTTTGGAAATTGCCCTCCATTCTACTAGAATTGTAGACTATTCTGCTGCAATTGCAAAGTATTAGCGTTAATAATATTACTCAACTATTCCAGAGATGGGCCAGAGTCCTGATAAGAAGCTTCTCGTCTGTAAGAGAATTGATGTGCTTCCTACAAACTATCATAGAAGTAATTCTGATGATTATCCCATCCACAACAAAAGTTAGGTTGATCAGTGCAAACATCATTAAAAGATTGAGAATATGAATTATAAAAGAAATTACTTCCATCCATGATGATTTTTTAATTTTTTTGAAAAAACACAAGCACGAAACATAATAAAGAAAGGATCACGAAATAACTGAAAAGAAACTAATTACAAACAAATATATACAAAACACCAATTAAAATCACAAACAAAAACTAAACACCGAACTCCCCAGCAACGGTGCCAAAATTGACCGACGCACCGTAACTTTAGTCAAAATAAAATAACTAGACAACTACTTTAGCAGTGGTGAGTTTAGGTCGATCCTGTAGGGAGTGTTCGATTAGCTTATGAAATGAAATGAATCGGTGTTTCAGAAAAATGGAGGGTTTTGGATTTTTGAAATAAGAAAATAAAATGAAACTAACTAATAAAAAAATTAAAGAAAATATAGGAAAAATGGTAAAATTGGAAAATTCGGTAGGAATCCGATTCTTTGGTTCAATCTCGGCCTACAACCTAATTAAGCATATTGTATTGATTTGTTATTCTCAAACCTCTCCTAGAAACTATTAATCGTGGGTTAACAATTAACCCAAGTTTTTTCTTAGATTTTGTTTAATTAAGATACGATTTTTAATTAAAACTAACCACCCAATAACCTAGGATACGATCTCTAGATTTAATTACGCAGTAGCATTACGAATTAGGAAAGCCTATTAATCAAGGCAACAACCACATATGATGTGTCATTTAACCTAGGTCATGTTATCTTTAATAATTACGAATTATTAGTCGCTACACATGAATTTCAAGATGCCAATTACGGATTATATCGAAATTCTAGCAATGGGTATGCAATCAAACTATTCAATCGACGCATTAAAATCATCCTTTCATAATACCCTATGGGTTCATACACAAATAACCTAACAATAACGAAAATCCGATTATCCATACACAAAACCCAAATCAATTAATATAGGATAACACAATCAATTTCTAATGAGAGAAAGAAACAAAAAAAATAAAAATACTTAACTCGGGTCGTCGGCTTTAATGTTATCTCTAACCCGGTGTCGGGATGTTTAGCCTTTCATAGGTCTCCCAAAAAAATGCTTCCACCCCATAACAATTATCCCCATCAAAAACCTTAGCTACTCTCTTCTCAATGCCACAACCTTCTTCTCCTATTTACTGTTCATGATGTGACAAATATATTTAGGGCTTTTGTTCCACCCAACTACTTACCACACTTCTATTCTCTGTTTCACAAAGCTTTTTTCACTCATCTCCCACTGTAGCTCCACACTTCACTCACTTTTTACTGTAGCATGATGGGACGAATAAACTTGGAGAGTTTATTGTCCCCTTTCCCTGTACGCGTCACTTCCTTTTAAAACCTTGCTCCCTTTCTCTATTGTACGCGTACGCATGTGCAACGCTAACGTTAAACGCTAGCGCCATTTAACACTAGCATTTAACTTATGGGCTAGCTTTCTTCTGCTTTGGGTTACGCTGCTGTTGTTTTATTCATCTTGCACTGTCGTTTTATTCATCTGCTGCTCCTTAATGTGCTATCATTTCATTTTTTACTTGCTATTGATTTTTTTCTTCATTTTTTCAGCAAGCATTCTTCTTTTTATTTTGATTTTTTCTTCTTGTCTTTTAATTTTCTTCTTCTTGTTATATAAAGACAAGCAAAAATTATTCTTCAAACATCGGCCCAAATGTATTGCTTTCGACTCACTTTAATTTCTTTGCTTCAAAATTGTACCTAAAATCATATTTGAATTAAAGTGAGTATCTTAAACATTTTCGTATCATTAATTGCTAAATGTCAATAATTAAATGTATCAACAACTAAACATATATCAATGCTCTCTCAAAAATCTCAAAGTATAATAGAACTTAGGGAACTTTATTAATTAAGTAGATTGCAGTTTGGATTGCTTCACTTCAAAATATCTTTAGCAATATAGACATTCTGAGCATATAACGAACCTACTCCACGATTGTTCTATTCATAATCTCAGCAATACTACTATGTTCTAGAGTCCCTAGTTTTGTCTTTTCATATCTAATGTTATGCGATGTATAGTAAGCTTCAAACACCTTGGAAGTATACTCACCTCCATTATCTATTTGCAGGCACTGCAACTTCCTCTCAACTTTTTTTTACCATGACATGAAACTTCTGGAAAGTTTCAACTACTTGACTCTTTGAGTTCAACACGTACACCCAAGTCTTCCTTAAAGCATCATTAATAAATGTCACAAAATATTTGTTACCACCTATTGACTCATCCTTAATAAGGCGATCGACATTTGAATGCACAAACTCTATTAGCTCCTACTTTCTTATAGATCTTCTCTTAAGAGAGACTTTATATTACTTTCTAGCTAAACAGTGATCACAAGGATTAAATAGTAGTGTGTTCTTAACTAAGATAAGGGACTTACCATTTAATAACTTTGATCTCTTTTCACTCATATGTTTCAATCATCAATGCCACATATTTAGAGAAGTTTCCTTTTCATTTGTGTATACTTCTTCACTACCACACAACTTTAAATTTGTCTTATACAATATGCAACATAACTCTCCTCGAGTAATAGTCATGACTCCTTTGGATAGCTTCTACTTCTTATCCTCGAAAGTGTGTTGAAATCTTTCTTGATCTAACACATTAGCTAATAACAAATTTTACCTTAGATCGGGGATCTTTCATACATCTCTCAAGGTCAATAAGCATATGACATTTGTCTAAACTTAGCTATCACCTATACTAATAATCTTGGTAGAGCTTTAATTTCACATCTTTATGCTCTCAAAGTCTCCTTTCTTATAGTTTGAGAAGTATTCCAACTTTAAAATACAATGATAAGAAGCTCTCATGTTAATTACTCACTCGAAACCTGAATTGCTGATGGTGACATGACTCACTCAGAACTAAAATTACTGATGGAAGCATTTAGTTGTGGCACGAACTAAGGACACCTTATCATTTGTGCTTGAAGCTGTTATAGTTGTATTATTATCATCTTCATCATTATGATAATCTTGATTTTTCTTATCCTCTTCCACTTAAAGCAGAACCTATTAATGTGTCCTATCTTGTCACAATAGTGGCATGTCTTCACGTCTTTGTTATCTTTAGACTTTAATTGGTTCTTAAACTTGACACGCCCTTTGGGACCCTGCTCTTGTTCCTTCTTATGCTTTCTGCCATGAAAGCCTACCCATATCTTTTCTTTTGATTTTTTTGTTGAATATACTCTCTTTGATTACATCCAAAAGGAGCAAACTTTCAGGAACTAAATTATTAATCGTCACCACCAACATTTCCTAACTATCCGATAAGGAACTCAACAAGAAAAAGACTTAAAACTCATCATCAGGAATGATCTTCATTGTAGTAATCTTTTTGATTATATCCTAAAAATTACTCAGGTGCTCTGACACAAATTTCTCAACTTTCAGCTTTAAGTTTACAAGCCTTTTGATAATAAAAGTATTGTTATGGGCAATCTTCCTTTCATATGATCCTTCTAGCTTTTTTTGACAACTCAAAAGTATCTATTTTCTGATACATGTGATTGAACATGTTGATACCAATCTATCATCTAATTGTGCCCAAAGTTTTTTTCTTCATCTTTTCCCATTCTCTTTCTAACATCTTTTTAGGTTTTTAAAGAACATTATCCTTCATACCTTTGTTCACATCAATAGGATATAAAAAAACCTTGCAATACAGAAGGTCCTCCATCGTATGCCTCTAAATAGAGTTGTTGGATGATGTCAACTAGACCATAGAGTTTTTTCTACCTTTCATCACGATGGTTTTGATATTACTTGTTTGGAGACAATAACACAACCCTCTAAAAGATCAACCAAATATCAACAATTAAAATACTCTTCAATTTCAACCAACGGATTAGTATGAGAATAAAAAACTTAATAATGAAATAAACACTAAGATTTATGTGAAAAACCCTCCAGTGTAGAGTAAGAAATGGCAGGCCAAACTAATAAGCAAATTCACTAAGCTCAAATAAGAATTTACAAAGTTTGATTTCTTACCTACAACAACAACTTGTCTTATTAAGTTTCAGGATTGAAGTCAAAGTTGATGTAATAATCAACAAAGTCTCAAATCAATATTAACGGTAATAAAAAAAGGATGAGAATACTAAACTACTTGTCCTCCCTTTGTTTTTACTCACTTTTAGACGTTATAGTCACACTCTCATGCAAAATGTACATATTTTTTTGTTTTATATCACGAAATAGATTTTTCTGCACCGTACACGGTCAGATATATGACTGTGTAAGCGATTGTATCTCTTTAGCACTGCTTCAATGGTAGATGTACATAGTCACAGAGAAATACATGGTCATCACACACGGGCGTATATATCATGAACATGCCTATGTTTGTCTTCGCTCTTCAAATCCTTCTTCACATGATTCCAAAGACTTACACGGTTGATATACATATAAGTGTAGCAACCTACACAGTTGTGTCTACTCACAGAAGAGCTTTATCCATCTTGTCTTTACTTGTTCGTCGTCTCCACAAACTATTAAGGCGTCTATAATTATCGAAAGTCTCAAAATAGGGTTGAACGCTCAATATCCCATTTTTCTCCACTGGAAATGCATACTTTTGTGTATGCATACTTTCAAAAATTGCCTCCACGGGGATTATTCGATCTTATCTCTAGGTGGAATGTTAATGTCTTTTGTTGTACTAGAAGAAAAAAATATACATGTATATAAACGAAAGGTCTTTGCGAGGCATTATCTGAGGAAGTTTGGTAATTGATTCTTAGCTATCTAGGGGAGGGAATTTAAGCTACTTAGCTAGTTGCTAGTACGACGTGATATAGTACAAGCAACTTTCGTCAAATTATTACGGCATAGAATGCCCATAGCGATGCAACACCAAATAGTTGAAAATGATTGCTCAAATAATCATTTCAGATTTTCAGATGCCAAAATTAAAATAAAAAATTACAGAGAAAATATATACAAAATAGAGAAAGTGCATCTGGATCAAATAATTTTAAAAATAATGGAGAAAATTTTCAAATCTAAGATGTTGGGAAGGCAAAATATTATTAACTTAAAACAAAAATGGTTTCCCAAATTAGTATTAAATCTTTATTTAAATTATTACTTAACTTGGCTCATGGATCAATCTAATTAATAACTAATTTATGGATATTTACGTAGCAACTAAACGTATATATATATAACCTTCTTATTAAGTATAAAAACCAATCCTATGTACATGTCTCCATTTATAATCTATCTTGGATTTAATTTATAAAAAAATTAATTTTGATTTTATAATATTAGCAATAAAAGAAAAAATATTTTACATTTCAATTTCTTACAAAACTAATTCATCGTTAAATTTCAAATTTATAATATGTCGTTGGCTTTTAAGTTCTCGATCCTCAGTGTAGAATATTGATAAAAGTACAGTCCTCAAGCAATCCCGTAAATAATCTTTTGACAGTGTTTTTTTTTTAATCTGTTACAATATTGAATATTTTTCCATGTTTTTCAAATTAAAAATTTTCTTTTTATTTATTAATGAGAAATTAACTAAATAATCGTACGGTTTGATTCTATTTGTATTCTTACAGTAACTTTTAGTTTTAATTTTAATTTTCTCAAACGAAAAAATAAACATATTTTATTTTTTATATTAATATATCTATCATTTAGATATAAATAAGTTGGCCGTATAAATTAATTATCTAAATAATTTTATTTTAATCTCTTATCTAATATCTCTTTTTAATTTATTATTATATATTTAAATTGTTAAAATAATAATTAGATATTTAATATAGATAATATAAATTTAGCTGAAAGAAAATCAAAATTAAAAAAAAAGAAAAATAGTACATTTTTTAGTTTTCATAAATTGTGAAAATTGGAAAAATCAGAAATCAAAATTTTAAGTTAGTAAATTTAAAAATAAATGGAAAGAAACATATGAGTAATAATGCTTCTATTATTTAGAATGCTCGTACACAAAATCCTCTGAACATTTGAAAACAATACATTTATGGAGAATTATTACATGTAATTATCCACAAATGACATGTAAAATATAACAACGTATGATGATATCCTAATTACAATTGTAACCATAATTTAAACCAAATATACTTATCTTGTTTTTAAGGCTATTTAAAAATATAATTTTAATAAGTATAATTCCATGATTTTGGAATATGATGATATTCTAATATTGCTTAATGATGCTTTGAATTATTATTATATGTTATTTCTTAACTGTTATCTCATCTTTCGTTTACGTATTTCTTAAGCGTGAACTTGAGAAAGAAAATAAACTGAAAAATTGAGAAAATAACAGCCCACAAAACATAAATACAGAAACCTTCCATGTTTTTAGTTAAATCTGTTACGAGCTACTTCCAAAAGAAGGGGGAGAGGTTAATTTTCTCTCACGTAATTGACAGCACGAATGTCGTTGGTATCTTCAATATGTGGCCACACGTTTGCGTGAACCAAAGCCTATCCTTAATCACCTAGCGTTAGTTGATTAATTAAATATTCAAAAGAATTTTATATAAAATCAACCGTTTGATTGGTTAATTAACAGAGTCTACACATCGGACGGTTGGCCGGGGCTGATCTACAAACCTAGCCCAACCACGTGGATGGTGAGTCCCATGATAATATTATTAGCCCTGGTGAACAATCGGACCCCACCAACCCAAATTGCTCGAGATATTGGAGGTATGCCCAAACAAAACGTGACGTGAGGCAGTGGCTAATGATTTACATTCTTTATTTCCGATAATTCGTTACGACTTACCGTCTATCTCCCGCGGTATTTTCAATTTCTCGTCACATCCTATTTGTTTTCACAGTCACTCCTATATTAAGGACCCCAAAACACCTTTGATTTTCATGAGCGAACGACAAGGACTCTGCGACCTAGAAAAGATGTCGTCTAAGAAAGCACTAGCCCAGCGTCTCTTCAGAATCTCCAAGTTTGCGAGCCGATCCCTCACCAATTGCCGCATTTCCTCGCCTTCGCCACAGAGTCGCATCCAAAAGAGCTCTGGCAAGGCCAACATTGCTCCCGCTCCTGAAGAAAACGAGACCTTTCGGCGGTCGTTCCACAAAAGGGCGATTTTCCGTCCGACTGAGCTCCGGCCAACGCATATCGGCGATAAACTTACTGAGAAGCTCAAAGCTTTTCACGTTACCAAGGACCGGATCCAGTTGGGCTGTCTCCGCCCTCCTAGGATCGAGAGGTCGGCGACCGATGAGCTGACGGTGCAGGACGCGAAAAAGTTGCTCCGGCTGGCGCAATTGGAGATGGTGAAATCGAGATTGAGACAAGTGGACAAAGCTTGGATAACGTATTCGGAGCTTGTACAAACTTGCGGTTTAGTATGCTCCGACCCGGAACAAGCAAAACAGGTCGCGAATGTTCTGGACGAATCCGGAAGTGTTCTTGTTCTTGGGAAAGTTGTGCACCTCAAACCTGAGAAGGTAAGATAATCGAGTACTTTTGAGATATTTTCAGTATTCACTGTACTTTCCAATTTATCCACTTCTTGTATCGCTTATTAATCTTTTTTCACAGATATAATAGTAACAATACCTTGCATGGTCCTGAGAAAGTTGGGTCCAAATCACCAGATATATTAAAAAGCTTTAGAAAAACTTGTTTTTCTTCTATTTGGGGTTTACCGGAGAACTGATGAGTTTTTTGTGGTTATTTTCCTTTGTTTTTCGACAGGAGAATGAAACTTTGTTGTTTCGGCCAAGATCTAAAGGGAGATAAAAGGCCACTCAGTTTCTTCAGTGACCAGATTGTGTATATTTAATCACCATAACCCTTTGGTGGTTTAAAGCTTATGGAATGATTTACTAGTCCACACCTTTATACCCCATCTGAGGAATGATTTTGATTCCAAAAACCTGACTATTAAATTATAGTAAATGTCAAGAGGGGAAAACACAAAAAAAAAAAAAGCTGAGGAAGGGGCCAAATGGGAATTGCAAAAGAATGAATAGGTATTTGATTAGTTAAAAAGAGGAGAGATTGAAGATTATATTTGTTTGTTTGATCCGAAAATGAAAGGCAAGGAAAGAAAAAAGAGAAGGGAAGTTGGTGGATACATAACGTAAAATGTGATACAAAAGAAGATAATTGGGGGGACGTGAGCTTTCCTGTCATTTTGTCCTTTATGGTTTATCTGATTTTTCGCCATTGTTTTCCCTGCCAAGGAGTCACTTGTCGATTTTTAGCAAAAATGTTTTGCTTCCTTAAATTCTTGCATAAATTTTGTTCTTTGATTTCATTTTTCCTTGTTTTCCAATATAAGGTTACAAGGATTCTTGGTTCCTGACCGGGGTTTAGTTCTTGTCAGCATTAAGTTCATCTACGAACAACATCATAAAAGTCAGATTCATGCACAATAGTGGTGTCGAGCTTTGCTTTACCCGAACAATGTTTTCTTTTTGTGTCATTTCTTACAGGTAGTGAACATCATTGGAGGTTTAATCCGATTACCAGCCACAAAAGCCAATGATCCAAGGAGAAAGGAGCTAGAAGAAATGGAGAAGCAAATAGCTGAAATCGACCAAAAAGCCAAGACCTTGGTTCGCCGAGAACTGTGGTGTGGTCTGGGTTTTCTAGTAGTCCAGACAGCTGGGTTCATGAGGCTAACTTTCTGGGAACTTACATGGGACGTGATGGAGCCAATTTGCTTCTACCTTACGTCAATATATTTCATGGCAGGCTACGCTTTCTTTCTCAGGACATCCAAAGAACCGTCCTTTGAAGGCTTTTATCATAGTAGGTTCAGTGACAGGCAGAAGAAGCTCATGAAGCTCCACAATTTCGATGTGGAGAGGTACACCGAGCTCAGAAGGATTTGTAACCCTTACTCATCATCTTCGGAACAGCCTATCTCATTTGATAAATAATTGATGTAGGAGATGTAAAACCACAGTTTAGATATATCCTTTTGTACAGGATCCTTTTTTAAGTTTTAGAATTCAGGAACTATAGGTGCGGCATACTATAATCCTACTATAGAGAGTACTTTGTGGAAAACATTTAATTCCCAAAAGAGGAGCATAAGGATACCCATAAATTCAAGAATAATATAAATTATATATCTCCTATTTTTCCTTTTTGTTTTTATTTAAAGATGTTATAGATTGCCAATAAGCTTCGCCTACATGTATTCTGAAGGCTCAGTTCAACCATTGGTACAAGAAGGAACAAAAGTTCCCAATAAGCTCCGTTATGTAGGTTTAGAGAGTTAACTGCACTATGAAGGAACTCAGACAGATCACGTAACGCGCCATGATTAATAATGTGTGACGGAGAAAGAGGGAAGTTTGGGCTGACGTCCAAACTGTGACTTGGGATGGCATTTGATACGCAATTGTTCTTTCATTTCGGTGCGGCTGATGTACGCTGTAAACTTTTTGCCTGAATAAGATCCGAAGAGACCTGCACTTCGTTCCAGATAGCTTGGAAATGTACGCCAATTGATATTTTTCTAAGCCTGGATCTTCAACTCGTTCACTCTCAACTTTTGGCGGCAACAAACAAGTGAAATGCCTGAATAGGGTAAATTAATCTGGCATGCATGTTAGCTGGTGTTGCTTCACAACAATGAAGTCCCGGCTGTTTCATTTCGTAATCTGGTTGGATTAGTTCCGCCGTCATTCTGTTTTTTTTTTTTTTTTCCATATCTTTGCTTGTTAGTAATTCGTACGTCTCTAATTCCAAGTCCTTACGATAGACGATCTTTTGCTTTTTAATAATACATTGATGCAAAGATATACTTCCACTTTTTAAAAGAATAAGTATCGGTTATAATATTCTTATTATATTTTATTAAATTACATTTATATATTTATATGAACTCATATAAATATATAAATAATAAATGTGTGAATTAAATTGAAACATAAAATTTAATGTAACCTTTAAATGGTCTGTGGCCCATTGGCAGTAGGACTTCCATATTGATGGGTCGTCAACTCACACTTCATCACGTATTGGCCAATACACACATAGATATATACTTGCATGTAAGAGGTCTAAAGTTAAATGCTACAATTAGCATCACCGGCGAATCTAGCTGAGAAAGAAGCCTATAGGAAAATGG
Source organism: Erythroxylum echinodendron (assembly GCA_027575705.1). Taxonomy (NCBI): domain Eukaryota; kingdom Viridiplantae; phylum Streptophyta; class Magnoliopsida; order Malpighiales; family Erythroxylaceae; genus Erythroxylum; species Erythroxylum echinodendron. Next base: position 26,904,521 of record JANZXR010000170.1, read on the forward strand.
ATTTTCCTGGTCGAACACCCCCAAGCAAATCCCAATTTTTTTGGCAGGTGATACTATTAAGTGATATTTAATCTTTCCCAAGATATTTCAGCCCACTAATGGTGGCAATCCACCGACCTCATCCAAAGTTGTAGGAAGATAAAGCGCACAAATATCGAATAACATATAATCATACGTTCATGGTTCAACGGTGGGGATTTATGTAAAATCTATACTAGAAAACATAGAACCTTTGATTATTACAAAATGGTGTCCACAATCGTGCATATCAATTTCTACTCATCTCAATTAATTTGTCACGTCAGCGTGCTTAAAGGCTAGTATAATCAGGAGAATTTTGTTCAATATCTAAGCTTTAGCATTATGTGTCAAAAAAGCAGACGTTGATTGGCATTCAGAGTCTTGACATTTACTATAATGCCGCTGCTTTTCTTCAGGAAAATTTTGGCACGAAACCTTTTATATGCATAATTGATATTTCATCGTTTGTTTGTGGGCTGGACCAGGACATGATTTTGAGATCCCACATCCGATTTTGAGAGCATTGTTAATCCGGTGGATTGGAAGTAGCAAAGAAGATTCTCAGTTCATATAACTACGTCACATGTTCAGCACATATCTGTAAAGTTGGGTAAAACCAGATAGGAAATGTGTAACAAAAGTTATTTCAAGTGTTAAGTCCCTTTTCTTGGCAGACACACTTCCTAGAATTGGTTATCGTTGTTTGTTGAGAACACAAGAATGTGCCCTATCCTGCTTAGGTTAATTACATTCCTACACGTTTCAGATTTACTATGAAGAGGTAAATGCATAGCCTTCTGTTGCGTTATGGCGAGAGTACCTTTCTTTCTACTTCAAAATTTAAATGCCCATATGTTCATATATTTGTTGGAGTTTGTATATATTGTTAAACAATTCAATGTACCAAAGGGAAATTAATAGCCTTACGAATGAGTTTCACTATCAAGAAGCAACCTGAAAAGAAGTGCAGTAAAAAAACGAAATCAGAAAACCTCCTCGAGGGATCACCAGACACCAGCTAACTAGACTGACTGTGGACGCATGTCGATGTTTTGATGACGGAAAAATTTTGTAATTTGCTCACCTTTTATAATATATTTGTATCTTTTTCTTAGTAAAAGTATGAAAATATTTTTAAAACTGAAATATTTTTTACTTTAATCTTTAAAATTTTTTATACAATTTGAAGTTTTAAGTGTGTTTGTAAAGGTCAATTAATAATTTCATATTATCATTACATAATATATAATGTTGTACAAACTATAAAAATAAAGATAAATAAAGAGAAAAGATAAACATATAGCTAATCAACATCTAAAATTATAAACATTTGTAACTAACTATACAAATAAAAAAATCTAATTAAAAAGATAAGAACTGAGATTTATCACTAATAATCCCCTTAAGCTAATGATGAAAAAGAGAGGAGTCACAACTTGGATTTATGGCATTCAAAAAGATGAAGTCCTAACAGTTTTATAAGAATATTCACAACTTGATTGGGACTAGTTATGAACTAAATTTGAGATTTCCATTCTCCACTAATTCACACACAAAATGATAATCTAACTCTATGTATTTTGTATGAGCATGAAAGACAAGATTATGTAAGATAAATTGCTCCAATGTTACCAATTAGATAAGTAACCCATATTAATAGTTCAGTAGCAAAATTGATAGGAACTTTATACTCACCATCAATAGAAGACCTCGCAATGTTAGCCTACTTCTTAATTGCCCATGAAACAAGATTATTGCCAAGATAAATATCATAACTATTAATAGATCATCAATCATCAAAGCAACCCTCATAATCATTACTAGTATTGTAATTGATTAGAGGAACTTCAAACAATAAACAACCATTTTGAAACAGTATGTTTGAGATACTTAAGCAACCTCTTAGTTGCTTTCCAATAGTCTTCATTTGGAGAGTACATAAACTGATACAATTTGTTCAAAACAATGCAATATTTGAACTGATAAAAGTTAAATATTGAAGAGCACCAACCACTTTTCTGTACAGCTTACCCTCATGGTAGGACTAGAATGTTTGATGAGTGAAGGACAAGCAAGCATAAGGGCTAAACAAGGTTAGCATCCAACATATTGGTGTGAGCAAGAAGGTCAGCAATATATTTTTGTTGATTGAGCGCAATGCTTTCCAATTTTTGTTTAATTTCTACACCCAAGAGATAATAGAGCTAATCGAGATCTTTAGCTAAAAATTGTCATTTCATTTTTAATAATAAACCATAGCACATGACTCTTAGTTGAACCTGTAACTTGAATGCCATCCTTATAAATAAGAACAAATAATTTATGAGTCCTATGAGTTAAGATGAAAAATGAATTATCTGCTTTTGAATATTGAAACTCTAGGTCATAGAGAAAATTTGTGAGGTGATAAAACCAAGTATATAGGGCTTGTTTAAGACGATAGAGGGACTTATGTAAATGATAGATATAGTTGACTTTGTAAGATCATAAAAGCCAATCAGTTTCTCCATAAAGATGACACGATTAAGAAAACCATAAAGAAAGGCATTTGAAATATCCAATCGTCTAACCGACCAACCACGAGAAATTGCAAGAACAAGCATTAAATGGATTGTAGTTGCCTTAACATCAAAGCTAGATATTTCTAAATAATCAACTCCATCTTGATGTTTGAATCCTTTTGCAATAAGATGTGCTTTGTATTGGTTTATTTTTCCATGAGCTGTGTGTTTGATCTAAAATACTCATTTGTTGCTAATACATTTTTATCTTTAAAACGAGGGAGTAACATCTAGGTTTTATTAATGTGTAAAGCTACAATTTCACCAAACATGGCTTTTCTCCACTTTAGAAACATTTTAGGTTGGCTAAATGCATAAGGTTTAGTTTCTAAATAGTTTGGTTGTTTATGGAGTTAGGCAGAAAGGGCATGTCATTTAGACATTATGGTGGGATGAAGTTGCATGCTATCAGAACAATTAATATCAGATGATCATTGAAATGGATATGAATAGAAGGTGTAGTACTAGTGAAAACTATTTAAGGATGATGATCGAGGTCAACAACTACATCTATTCAATTGATTTGAGAACTGAAATAATGAGAGAATGGACTCTTAGTGACAATAAGATTTGGAGATAAGGGATATGGCTGAGTTGCAATATAATTTGGAGAGGATGGGTGATAAAGAAATTGAATTAAACTTAGACTTATTAGTAGAAGATTAGGACCAAAATTAGATGAAAGGATATGGGACATACATGAAGGTACTTCATGTAATGACAAAGAGGAGGGTGAGCTACTTGTGATCACTAACCACAGTACAAATGGGTTATAGTGGAGAACATGAGCCTTTAACATGGCCTTATGTATGGAAAAATCATTATCCACAAACTTAACATGCCTATAAACAAAAATTCAACTTGAAGACAAGTCAAGACAATGAAAACCTACATGAATAAAAGACTTATCAAGATATATATATGTACAAGTGAGAAAATCAAATTTATGGTGACTAAAGGGACGAAGAAGAGGATAAATGGCATAACCAAATGGATGCATAAAAATATAATCTGAAACAGTTTTACAAAGAAGATGAAAAGAGGATTTATCATGAACAAATTTTATTAGTAGCATATTAATACACAAGATAGTCATGGAAAAGGAAAATTTATAGAATTTTAAAGGCACGTTGGATTGATAAAGCAATATTAAACTAGTATCATTAGGATGATGAATTTTCCTTTCAACAATGTCATTTGCTTATGTGTATATAGGCATACAATACAATGTATGATTCCAAAATAGGAGAAATATTTGTGCAAATTTTGTTACTCCTCTCCTTAATCTAAATAAAACTCCTTACTTTTGGAATCAAATTTTCGTAAAATAAATTGCTCAAAAGACAAAAAAGTGTAATATACATCACTTTTATTTTTGAGAAAATAAATCCATGTGAACCATGTAAAATTATCAATAAAAAGAATAAAATATCTATGGCCTAAAGTAGACATAATAGAAAGTCCCCATATATCAAAATGAACAATATTAAATGGAGTTTACTCATATGTTGAACACTAGCTAAAGGAAGACGGGAAAATTTTCTTTGGAAGCAAAAAGAACATAATTCTTTATTAAAGATAGAACATCGTAAATCATTATTTTTGATAATCTGAATAACTTCCCTAAAATGAGGATGTCCTGATTTTGAATCTCATTTATAAAGAGATAGAACTTCTTTGACTATGGCGTCTTTGATTGGCTTAGATCTTAAAACATGGACTCCATTTTCTTTCACGCTTACTTATGCACCTTTTTTAGTAAGTTGGTACTTTACAATAAAGGGATTGGGTAAATTTTAAAAAAGTAAGAATTTTCAGAGGTAACTTTTTAGACATACAAAAGGTTTTTAATAATATTAAAGATGAAAATATTTTTTAAAGTTAATGGACCATTACTAGCAATAAGAAATGAGGCACCAATATATAAAATTGTCATTCTTTAGCCATTACCTTCATGAATTTGATTACCTCAATTATTCTCAAGTAATTGTGAGGTAGGATACATTCAATGTAATATGATAATTAGCTATAGTATCAGTAAACCAAGGAAAAGGTGGATTAAGAGTAGCTGATGGATTTACTAAAGTAACAATTAGATTACCATGATCTTGATAAGGAGCACCATAATGCACCTGAATTGCTTATGACATTTCAAATTAAGGTCTTATATTTCTATGTTGACATCCATCTGTGTGATTTTTTAAGCCATAAATTTGGTAAGGTACTTTGAGGTGATAAGATTGGGATGATGATCTATATTGATTGGGTTGTTATGATGTGCAAAATAAAATGGATGAATCAATAGGGGCAGTTGGATTTTGCTTGAATGTAACATTGGAAGATGGTGTTCCATGAGAGCTATTTGATGAGAATTTCATGTGCAACAAGGTGACCGAATAGCTCATGGAATGGAATAGGCTCAGGGCAAAGACTGAGAATGGTGCTGATACTATGATATTCACTATCAATGTTATAGTAGAAAATAGCATTAAATTTGACAATTGTTCATATCCTGCAGGTAAGACTTAACTAATTAGACAAAGATTTTAGCCTTATGAAAATATTGTGATACTGGCATATCATTATTTTTCAACTCTTATAATTATATGTTTAATTGAAGCTACCGATTTTGAGAAATAGCTCAAAAAGTCTTAGTTAGTGCTTGCCAAACATTAAAAGAAGAATCAATACCAATAATATAAGAAAATATTTCTTCAATGAGGGAGGATAAAAGCCAATAAAGAAGCATTTGATCTTTTTGAAACATTCACTATAGTCAGGATTTAGAATTTGTTGAGAAGGAATGGTTAAAAAGGTAATTAGATGGTGCTTGTGTGGTTCCATCAATGACGCCATTAAAATTTTGTAATTAGGTAATGGAAAGAATTGAGTTTTCTAGGCCATGTAATTTTTTGTATTTAGTTTTATGGAAAATGTGCTAAATATTGGTAGGATTTTAGTTAGAAGCCATGGCTATTGAACTTTTTGTTGGTATTTGAGAAATAATGCTTATAACTTTGATAATATATCTTTGTAAAGGACGATTAATGATTTCATATTAGTATTACAACATATATAATGGTGTAAAAGGTACAAAGATAAAGATAAACGAAGGGAAAAGATAAACAAACAACTAGTCAACATCTAAAGTTATAATAATTTGTAACTAATCTAACTAAAAGTATAAAGAGTTGACATTAAGAAATTATTTAATATTTAGAAAATGATTTATATTGATGTTTAGTTTTTTATAGGATTAAGATAAATTAATTGTAATGTAGTAAGAATTTTTATAGTCAAAATTCAATACGATTTGATATTTAGAGCAAAATTTTTGATAAAAACATTAGGTTAAAGTGATTTAATAAGTTATAAAAAGTTAAGAGAAATATCTATATTTTATAAGAAGATATCATAACATAATATTGAATCCAAAAACGAGAATTTATAGAAAGCAACTTATATGTTACCAAATATTGTTTATATATTGGTCATGACTTTTGATAGGAATATTAGATCGAGATGAATAATATAAAATTTTAAAAAATTGTATACAACTTAATAAAAACATGTTCAATATTTGAAACTTAATATTTTTTAGATGTGGAATAATTTTACTTCAATCTTTTAAAAAATTGATATAATTTGAAGATGATCTATATTTGTTTTATTTTTTGATAGGGTTAAGATAAGTTAATTGTGATTTCGTAAGAATTATAATCCAATATATAGTAAAAAAAATGAATATTCGATATTTTAACCAAAACTTTGTATGAGAACATTAGGTTGAAGTGATTTAAAAAGTTATAAAAATTTAAGATAAATATTTATATTTCATAAGAAGATGTTAGGAAATGATATGGAATCCAAATAGGAGAATTTGATGAAAGAAACTTGTAGGTTTATTTTGATGACACTTCTAAACACTGTTTATATCTTGGTTAAAACTTTTGTTATGAATGTTAAAACGACGCAAATAAAGAGGATATGAAATGTTTAGAAAATTATATGCAACTTTAAAGAAAACACCTAGAGTTGATATCAATTATACAAACATCTATCATTGGCTAGCTAATAATTGTGTGACTTTTCTTAAAAAGGTAACAACTATTTGAACAAATTGATAGCTAGTCGAATTATTCAAAATCTAATTTTTAAAGTCACAAATTTCGAAGATTTTCATTAGAACTTTAAAAATTGTAAAAGAGAAGAAATTTTTGGAGGAATTTCATCTTATTATATTTATATTTTCATTTTAACGAATTTTAGAGTGTGTGAAGCCAATTTTTCTTACTTCAAAGAACTTAGAGCTTTCTGATTTATTATTTTGTTATTTATAAATACAAAAAATTAATTAAATGTTCTTTAACTGTTTGCATACCTAAATTGATTGAAGTTGAGTTAGAAATATAGAAACCTTATGTAAGAACTATGATAGATTTTAGATATTATTAAATTAATGATTTATAAGGATTTAAATATATTTATTGAGTATAAAATTATGTGATTGTCAATATATAATTATTAATGCACATGTTGAGAGTGTTTTTGACTTTCAAATAGATATCATTAATAACTTGGGTAGTTGCATCTCACTATATCTTATGGTGTCGATGCCTCTTTGTGAGTTTTTTTGGGGAAAGATGCTTCTTTGTGGTTGGTATGATATGTAATTTATTTTATGCACGTTGTCATATTGATGTATGTACCAATCAATTGGCCGTAGCAAACTAGCTAATTTCAAAATAAGGTATGAGTTATTACATTTATCATACGCGAATTAGTCAATGTTAAATTAGGCCATGTATTGGTTTGTTGATTAATGCGAATTAACTGGTGTCAACATGGAACAACTATCATTCCATTGGTTGGGCGAATTAGTCAATGCTTTTTCGAACAAGTACAAGGCTTTGAATTTTAACACTATTGTATTATGCATTTAATATGATTATTTTTATAATTTTTTTAAATACTTGCATCATAACTTTAACTAAATGTAATAAATAAAATAGAACATATATAGTTTTATATTTTTAAAATATTTTTTACCTAATTGAGATATATTATCTGAATTTGTGTATTTTTGGACTTGGTCAGCTAATAAAACCTGAGTGATTGGACTTTCTCATTAAATGGTGGTCCGTTACATATCCAATTAAATTTCCTTGAATTTGGAGCGTGACAACATTCCATCAAAATCAAACTCAATCCTCGATTAACATGTCTTCATATGTAGTAATTCCGTCTTTCTTGACCAGGCATTTCCCATATTTCACCTTTTCCAAATTGTTTTTGGTGAATTAATGTTCTGGAGCTCTAATAGTTAGAGATTTTGTTAACGCTGATTACATCCTAACAATACTTCTTAAGGTTGCTCTTTTTCTCTCCGGGGTACTTTATGCATTAATTTGGTTGCCATAGTTGTCAAGGTAGGCCTCATCCTAGAATTTTAGTGCCAAGAACGACAAATCATTGAAATGCTTCGGCATTGGAGGCCAATAAAGTCTAATTTGTACTCCTCTACACAATGAGTGTTGCGTTGTGCCGTCAAGATAATTAATGGTCACATACCAACTTGCCTACTTGTATGGTATGGCTATGGCCTCTTGTAATCTTGTCCTTGAAAGATTTTGTGTATGTTAACCTATTTTCTTGATACTTTCACACTCTTTTTCTTTTGAAAAACTTCCCCTTCTCTTGTTTATGAAAAGACCACTGGGTGAATCATGTTCAGCGAGAGTCCTAACACATTCACTAATCTTATTAATATGGTTCCATATTAATTTTCCGTAGGCATGCATGCAAATAAGGATTTTGATTTTTCATTAGCAAGCCCCTTTCACTATAAGAAAAATGTAGTTTAGCGACGGATATTACCGACGGACAATCTAAACATTCCGTTGGCAAGCCAAGTTAGCGATAGAATTTACTGACGGACCAACACGTCGTAAAAACGGCCTTAGGTAATAATTTCCGATGAATAACAGAATGTCCGTCGGTAGTTGATGAATATACCAACGGTTGTTTATGCAGTTGACCATTGGTAAATTTCTGATAGTCAAAATTTTTTCATCAGTAGATTTACAGATGGTATTAGTTATTATGTCGGTAAGTTTATCACAATATTACCGACAATTATATTTTTTCCGTTGGTAAGTATACCGACGGTTCTTCTGTGGTAAATCTTGTCCGTAAATTTGGCAAAAAAATTGGTTATTTTATCTATTACTTATTGTCAATATTACCAACGGTTTGTTGTTTTCTGTTGATATATAGAATTGATTTTACTGACACACTATTGTTTTTCCATTGGTAAATTAACTAAAAAAATTTTAAAAATATCCCGTCATTAAATTTTATTTGACGATCTTATGATTGATGCATAATTTAAATAGTTGTGAATTATTTGTGCATAATATTTTGATTTGTTTATACATTTAATTTGTTTAAACAGAAAGTTGATTGATGATATAAAGTTAAAATTATCTTAATTGATAATAAAAATATTAGATTGTATATAATAAGTATTTGTAATTCAAATGAAATGACTACAAGTACACTATTGATTTGGTGACTGCAGATGCTCTGATTGTTGCGATAAAATGCTATCCCTCCCCTTCAACTCATCCATCTCATTACGGAGCTGAACTATATACTCCATCAACTATTACAACTGAGTTGCCAATTTCTGTCATTTGTAAGACAAACCAATATCCTATATTAAAGTTCCTCAAAACTCCTAAAAAAGCTTACAAGATTTATGATATTGCATCTAAATCCATTACTGTATCTAGAGATCTAGTCTTTTATAAAGAGCATTTTCTTTAAAAAGAATCCAATTATAAAACTTATGAAGTCTCTCTACATATTGACACTTTCACAAAAGATTGACATATTACCTATAGATAACTCTCCTTTATATAATATTCAAAATATTGAACATAATGTTTCCTCTCCTCATTTATCCTTTATTCCATCTTCACCCTCTTTATATTATAATCCTCTAACCTTTACCACTATCAGAAAGAGTTCAAGAGAATATAAAATTCCTGTATGATTGGATCATTTTGTATATAATGCATTTCAATTTCTACATACGTCATTTATAGCTTATTGTACTCCACATTCATCATCTCACACACCAAACACATATCCTTACACTCATATAACTTTACACCTACTTACATGTCATTCCTAATAATTGCGACAAAATTCTAGGAACCTACTTCTTATAAGCAAGCTAGAAATTATCTTGAATAGATTTATGCTATGCCAAATGAATTAGATGCTTCTGAACAGAATTTGACTTTGAAGTTAACCTTATTCCTTGTTGAAAATAAAACTATTAGGCCTAAAAGGGTTTACAAAGTCAAGCTTAAAATTGATAAAACTATAGATAGATTCAAGGCTAGGTTAGTTACCTAAGGGTAAAATCAAATTCATGGTGTTCGTTATGTTAATAGTTTTTCTCAAGTTAAAGTTGTCGTAGTCAAATTGTTCGTTACTCTAGCTAATCATAAAGTCCAGCCTTTAGATCAATTAGATATCAACAGTTGTAGATTGGATAGGTTTTTTAATTTCACATATGGAACAATGAGTTTATTTCTAGCTTAAAAACTTTTGACTTTACTCATTCAATTATGATACTCTCAACTTACTGCTCTTTAACACAATTAGATGATGTTTTGATTAATGTAAATTCAGAAAAAGAAGTTTACATCTTCTATAAATAACAAAAGATCACTAATAGGATACTATGGTTTTCTTAGTCCTTCGCTCATTTTATAAAAGAGGAAAAAACAAAAAAACTATCTCAAGGCATTCAGTAGAAGCTAAAAATAATTCAAACCCATCTTATATTAATTCATTCATAAACCCAACTTTAAGAATGTAACTGTTGGGAAACTAGGTCGAGATCTGATCCCAACAACAGCGGAATAATTACAAAACTTTTTTCGCAATCTTTGATTCCCAAAAACTAAGATCTCTTTAATTTTATAAAATGATTAACACAAATCATAATAAAGCGGAAACTTAATTTGCACCTTATTCTAAAGCTTGATCTTTATCTTGTTGTATCCCTCGAACTGTTCTCGAAACCAATATGTTTCAACTACCGTAACCGCTCAAATATCCAGCCTCTAATGGTATCCACATAATGAGTTGATAGAACTTTGTAACTCTTACAGAGAGGGTTAAGCATAAAGTACTAAATAAGCTTTGGACATTTTAGTAATTTAATTGAAATTAAATTCTAATTTCAATTAAACTTTAAGTAGAATTACAAATAAGTCTAATTAAACACCAATTATGTCCATAAAAGAATCAATATCTCATATTAATCCTTATTTATTAAATATCTCATATTTAATTATAAAGTTTCTCAAACTTTACAATCAAGTCCAACTTGATT
>JANZXR010000170.1:26922925-26935196 GCA_027575705.1 Erythroxylum echinodendron
TAAATACATATATGCATAATATACATATGTTGTAAATATGAAAAATAAAATAAAAAAGTTTATAATTTATTAATTTTTAAAAATAAGCCCGAGCCCGACCCGGCCCATTGACATCCCTATATTAAATGCTAAAAAAAAAGTGATATAGGGGAAGATATGAAAGGAAAATTAGAAGAAAAAGCCAAAAAAAAAAAGGTGATATCAAATGCTCACAAAAAAAAGATGAAGTGATATAACTATATTTGTTAAACGTGGCTTAATAACTATATTTATTAAGTCAACCGCTCTTGGTACCTATTTTTAGAAATAGAATATGTGTACAAATTATTAATAATGGCCATTTTAACTTTCATGGGTACGCATGTTCGTTACAGGAGCATTTCATATCACCAATAAGAAACCTTTGAGCTAGATTAACAAGGCATCTAATCAAGAATATCTAAAAACTAGCCATTTATGTGACAATTAGTATTACGAAAACTTATATATATTAAGGAAATTCTATTTATACATCTATTTTTAAAAATACAAATTTTGTTTGGATAATAAAACTGATGTAATTAAAATTTTAATACTAAAATAAATAAGAAACTATAAATAAGAGTTCAAAAGTAAATTAATTTTAATTCTATCATCTTATATAGCATTTATTAATAATTGTTAACAATATATTCATCATAATTTTACTAAAAATGTATAATTAAACAAATAAAAATTTAAAATAATTTAAAATCATATTTATTAAATAAATATAAGATTGCTAATTTTTAAAAATAAATTTATTTAAAAAATTTTATATTTAGAAAATTTATTCGAATAAATAGTCTTAATTTTTAACTTTTATATTTAATAAATATTATAATATTTAAAATATATCTATAATTAAAATAGTTTTCAATTTTCAAATCAAAATTTTAAAATAATTTTGAATACAAAAGAAATAAAAACTCAATTAAAAATTAAAAAAATTAAAACGTACCCTGAAAAAGTAATAGTAGCCTTGATTTCACTAAATAGATGTAACGACAAGAAGGAGCCCGCTCAGGCTTGGCCTGCATCGATTTATTATTATTTTTTAAGAATTTCAAAACAATGTTATTTTGTTTGTTACTGGAAGCCTAGCTCGAGTTAAAATTGCCAAACCTAAATAGATATAGGGATGGCAATAAATTATGTCGATTTCCGGGTCCAAACCTTAGCCCATGTCTGAGCCAGGGCCTAACTTGCCTAAGTAACCTGATCCCAACCTAGCCCCAGTCTTTTAGAAAAGCAAAACTACATTATTTTATGTTGCTTGTAGGGCCTCGGCCCGTCCAGATGGGGCCGTCTGTCATTCTTAAATAAATGGACTTTTTAATGGGCTTTTCTTTCTCTTTCATTCAGGCCTATGACCCATCATCATAAATGAAATGGGCTAGCGCTTTGCGTCATAAATTCGATGTGCTGGAAACCAATCTTATTTGAAAGCGTACAAATGCCGTGTCATCTCCACGAACTGCTCGGTCTATTTCCTTGAACTTGGAGAACTCAAATCAAACATATAAAGCTCGCTTCTTTGGAGCTTAAGGATCTGGGACAGCAACAAGCATTCTCGCGAATATTCCGGGACTTAGCTCAGATTTAGGCCACTTGAGACGACTTCGTTTTCTCTTTTGTCTTCAGCTACCAGCAAGAGAAAGGTCGGCACTTTTCTCTTTATATCTCTTTCTTTCTCTGTATCATTTTGTCGTTGTTGTTTCTCTTTGCGTTTTTGGGTGAGTATCCGTTTTTGGGGATATGGGGAGTGGAAGAAGCAATTGAAAATTGACGGGGTTGGATCTTTTTTCTTCATTTTCTTTCAGCGGGTTTTGTGTAGGAATGTTCTATTTCCTCGCTGATTGGTGCTTGTTTATGATATCTAATTTAAAGAGGATTCTAGGGTTTTAATAATGTCGATTCTCGGATTGATTTATCGTGATTTACTGTGTTAATCGATATACACGAGGAATATAGATTTGGTTTATCTCTCGTCTTTTCTCAATTTGCTGTACCGTTGTTCTTCCACTTAAGCTCCAAATTATGAAATCGTTGTTTTATATGCCATGTTTGACTGTGATATCAGTTCAACCGTGATGGTTAAGCGATGCCGATATTAACCTAGCTTTTTTTTTTTTTTTTATACAGATTTTGGCAATTGAGATTTAAAGAAATGGCAAGTGGGTTTGGGGAATCAACTAGCATGTCACCTGAAAGCTCATGTTTCTGGGGCACCAACGTTGATGAAGCAGGTGATTTTGAATGCAATATTTGCTTCGAATTAGCTCAAGACCCAATTGTGACCCTTTGTGGTCATCTCTACTGTTGGCCTTGCCTGTATAGATGGTTAAATCATCACTCGCAATCACATGAGTGTCCAGTTTGTAAGGCTCTCATTCAAGAGGAGAAGTTGGTTCCTCTTTATGGAAGAGGCAAAACACAGGCTGACCCTCGCTCCAAATCTTATCCCGGTATTGATATTCCTAATCGCCCAGCGGGGCAAAGGCCTGAAACTGCTCCTCTGCCTCAATCAAATTATTTTCCATATCATGGGTTTGGGTTGATGGGTGGATTTGGACCATCGGCCACTGCTATGATTAGCAATCTTACATTGTTTGGTAGTTTATCACTTTTATCACAGTTCAACACTCAGCTTTATAGGTTGCCCGGTGCTACCATGTATGGCACAACATCTGGTTTTCCTAATGTCTTTCGTTCGTTCCATGGTGGCATTGCTCATGAGTACCATCAGTCAACAAGCCAAGGGCAGCACGTGGACAAAATTCTAAAGAATGTTCTTTTAATAATTGGTTTCTTTGTGGTCTTTGCATTAGTTTGGTGGTGAATCAATCACTCGCCGTCTGAACTCCTGGTGTGGTGTTTTTAACCCGTACTGTTTTTGTATATAGATCGCTATTTTGTTGTTTTGTTTTTGCGGTCTTCAACTTGAAGCTGATATCCAATCTTAATTTGTTCATGCTTACACAAATTGAAATTCAAGTTCACCTCTCTCTCACTCTCTGTTAGGATGAAGTTTTATAATTTCTATAATGATCGTTTCAACTTTAGTGGTACTTGTTCCAGTTCTTGTTTCTTTCCAGGGCCTTTTGAGTTTCTTCTTGTATCTGGAGCAACAATACATCAAAGTCGGTTGGGGAAGGTCAATTTTTTTTATAATTACCGGACCTTTTACCTCTAAACTTGGCTTTATATTTTGAGCTAATAGCTTCGTGTCTTTAATTTACCTCTAAACTTGGCTTTATATTTTGAGCTAATAGCTTCGTGTCTTTAATTTGAGGATGAATGTGCCAGTAGACTATATCTTTCTACATTCAGTGAGATATGCTTCAAGGTGGAGGAAGTACATGAGGATAGGAGGTGAATTGTGTACTTTAAATTCGCATAAAAGTGGGGGCTTGTTAAAATTTAAAACAATAGGAACTTGTCAAATAATAAAAGCTTGTTAAATGAGAGGAGTTTGTTAGACGATCGGAGTCTGCTGAACGATAAATTCTATTAAAATAGTTTAAAATAGAAGGTGCTTGTTAAAACTAAAAAGAGCTTTTTGCAAGCTGAAAAATAAAAGGAGCTTATTATAAAAGTAAAAGAGTTTCTAGCAAAAATGAAAACACAAATAATATATTGTAGAAATTTAAAAGTTAAAGAGAGAGAGGAATAACAGTTGATTTATACTGGTTCGTCTTATAACTTAAGCTTACACCTAGTTCCTAGGTATTCGAGTGTTTTACTAAAATCTCAAGTGGTAATTTAACGAGTCTCTTTAAGCTCACGAGTATACATTTTTTAAGGTTCCTCAACTTTTCAAATTAGTAATATTTAGCTAGCTTTTACAAGCTCTCAACAAATGAAAATGTAATTTGCTCGATATAAGTTTCAATGATCTGTCTCAAAAAGAATTTTCATTTTCTAAAACACAAGAGATTTGATAAGAATATGACTTTTAAGAGTATTGATGTTGTGGATGTAATGCAAGAGTCTAATATGTTTTCGCAAAGACAGTGACTCTTCCTTAAGTTGGCATTTCCTTCAACTAGCTATTGCTTCACTTGCATCCTTAGTCAACTTGATGGATTTAAATCTGAATAATTTCGATGTCATCTTTGCTAAAAATCTTCCAGTGATCATGAAGCTAATATATGACTTCATAATTAGTAGAATTATTTCACATAAACAATTTCAAATAAGATAAGTTCATAAAGAATGTTTCTGTAAGAAAAGAAGCGTATTTCTTATAATTTTATTTTCTTTTAAGAATTAATCTGTTAACAATAAAAGGAAATAAGTCCAATGATAACAAGATTATTCCAGATATTGTGAAATAAATAAGGTAAGTTCATTAGGAAGGTTCCTATAAGAAAGGAAGCATTTCTCTTATGATTTTACTTCCTTTTAAGAATTAGACCATTAATTGTACAAGAAAATAAATCAAATTTGAATTTTGAAATATTATGTGACTATCATCAAAATCATTAATAATAAATCTTGAGCTAACAATCTCCCCCTTTTTGATGATGACAAATAATAACAGAGATATTTTCAAAATTCAACTAATAATGAAGGATTTCAAAAAATTTCCTGTAGACTTTTATAAATTCTTAGTGATTAGAAAGAGCCTTTTCTTTCTTAGTAAGGAGCCTATCGTTAACAAATCACATATTAAAACTTCACAAATTCGGTTAGTAACATATATCACATATTCATCATGCTCACAAGTCATGCAAGTAAAATTCATGCAAGTATATCATACATCTTTTAGCAAAATATATCTTCATCTTAATTTCCCCCCCATTGTTATTATCAAAAAGTAGAGGGAAAAAAAAATCAGGCAAAAATAACAATAAAGTTATTGAAAAGATATATAACATGTCATGTTCAAAATCATGCAAGGCGAAAATATATCATTAACTCTTAGCTCTCCCCCTTTGTTATTATAAAAAGTATATTTACTCTCCTCCTGCATTAAAGCTGAGAATTCTTCATAGAAGGATGGACTAATAGCACCAAATATCATATCATCAATATATATTTGTACTATAAGTAAATCATTATCTTTTTTCTTAATAAGGTTTTATCTACCTTTTCTCTTTCGAAATTATTCTCAAGTAGAAAATTACTTAACATCTCATATCATGCTTGAGAAGCTTGTTTTAGACCATACATGACTTTAGATAATTTCATCACATAATTTGGATGATCTTTGTTCTCAAAACCTTCCTGTTAATTATAACATGGAGCTACAAATCTAGTTTTGTTTCTTACTACCTTACCATTTTTGTCACATAAATTGTAAAATTTTAAATTATCAAATTCTTCTCCATAATCTTTGAATTGATGAAATGCAGTACCCTTTTTTAATCTGAATTTTTCTATAAAACTCTATCTTTTCTTTCAATGTAGTTGAAATGTGATATTTTATGTGTCTCAAACAACCACTATCAACTATTCATTGATTTTCTCTTGTCTCTATTTTGAAGCATATTTGCAGAAAGTATCATCTCAATTTAGGTACCCAAATTTTTTGGGTCTTTTCAGGTTAGTAGCTTGACCTTTCGGTCAGCAAACATACATTTGAGATAATTTTCTCATTCTACGCAAGTTACAAGAATGACTAATATAACAACATCTACCACAATAGAAGCACAAAACATATGAATGAGAGTAGCTATAATTTCTACCATGTATCAGGTTCCCATTGTTCTGATTATGGTTATTGCTGGACTTAACAAAGAAATTCTTTTATCGCTTAATATAATTGTTTTCAACTTTTCGTTATAACCTATTCTAGCTTTATCAAAAACACATTTACCACTACCAAGCAATGCATCAAGGTTGTTCTTTCCATCAATAAAATTTGCTAGATCTTTTTCTAGAGATAAGATCTTTGTAGCACATTTCTCTTTTTCAAGTTCTAGGGTGACAACTTTCTCTTCTTACTGTCTCACTTTATCATAATCATTCTCACACAAAGTATTTTCCAACTTAGCTACTCTTTTTTTTCAGAACTTCCTTTTCAGAAACCTTTTACTTATAATCAACCTCAAGAGACATATTCTTGGTCACTAAATTCTCATTCACAGATTCTAGTGATTTATCTTACTGTTCAGAGATGCATAATTGTTCTTGGACTTCTTAACCTCATTGAAATACT
The DNA here is from genome assembly GCA_027575705.1 of Erythroxylum echinodendron. Classification (NCBI taxonomy): domain Eukaryota; kingdom Viridiplantae; phylum Streptophyta; class Magnoliopsida; order Malpighiales; family Erythroxylaceae; genus Erythroxylum; species Erythroxylum echinodendron. Next base: position 26,929,110 of record JANZXR010000170.1, read on the forward strand.
TCACTGTCAACTTTTTGAACTGATCATATAATTCATGATAAACATTTTTCAACTCACCAACTTCAATATCAGAGTTAGAATAATATACTTCATCATCTCTTGATTTAGCCATAAGAAAAACGTTGCTGACTTCTTCAGGTTCTTATTCTTCAAAGCTTTCAAAATCTTCATATGACCAGGCTGCTTTGAGTGTCATTTCTCTTCTGTAAGAAGATCCTTTATCTCGCCTAAGCTCAGTTTTATGGATCATCAAGTTTTCTCATAGCCAGTTGAGTGAAATAGTGTCTACATCCTTTATAGTTTCTAAATTTGTCACCTTAGGTCCCCATTTCTTTATTAGTGACCTTAGAATCTTTGTTATGAGCTCATCATTGGGATATATCTTTCCCAAGTTCTTTAACTTCGTGATGATGTTTTTGAACCGTCTAAAGAATTCATCGATGGTTTCCAATAGTTTAGTATTGATGCATTAAAAGTCTTATTCTATGTTTCTTTACCTTATTTGTTCTTTCAAAGGTTACTTGTAGTTTATCTCATATTTCTTTTGCTATAGAGCAGTAAGATATCTTTTCATATTCCTCTCGAGATAATGCACAAATCAGATGATGTTTTGCTTTAGCGTTTAGTTGTGCATTTCTTTTGTCAGCATCAGTCGATACTTCTACGTTATCGTTAGTGGGAAGTGTTGCTCTGACTCTGATGGCTTACCAGATTCGATATCTACGGATTGGAGATATATGGTCATTCTTTATTTCTAATATGAGTAGTTGTTTCCATTAAAGTAAGGAGCCTTTGAGACGGATTGTCCTTCAAAACTTCTCAAATTGTTTGTCATGGTCTATCACGTGCTGTAAAACATAAAAATGTTAAACCTCGCTTTGATACCAAATGATAGAGCAAATACACACAAGAGGGGGGTGGGGGGGGGGTAATTGTGTGTGACTTGAAAAATTTTCCAAGCTACACTACAAGAAAACAGTACAATTTGCAATATTTTAAAAATGGTCACAAAAAACGTCACAGAATGTGATGTAGGCAAAAGGTTTCTGCGACGTTTCCCATAAAACATCACGGAAAACATGGACATTCTGCGACATTTTAAAAACATCACTGAAAGATTGGTCTTTCCTCATTCCGTGATGCTTTAGGAAACGCTATAGAAAGTCACATTCTGCGACGTTTTTAGAAACCTCGAGAAATTTCACATTCTGCGACGTTTTTGTATTTACATCACAGAAAGCAACATTTCGCGACTTTTTCTGTGACGTAAATACAAAAACGTCGCGGATAGTTGTATTCTTTTTTAATTATTATTTGTTTCCAATTTTTTAAAAATCATTTTAATTTAATAAATTTTTAATTTTAATAATTATTTTTAAAATGAAAATTTTTTAAATCTTATTTGTTTAATAACTATTCAATGTTATTTATGAATTTTATTTATTTAATAATTCTTCAATTTTTTAGTATATCATTAATTTTAGTAATTATTCATGTATCACAAGAATTTCATACCTACAGACAATGTATTATTTAATTGCAATTCGTAAACATGTCATAATACACTAATTAATATCAAAAGTAAGGGATGAAACATTTGGGATTTTGGAAAAAATGGAGGGAGGGAGATACAATTAAAGTTTCTTTAATATCTGCATCTGCAATGCACTAGCAATAGATGCACAAAAACCATCATATCGTAACGTTTATCATATCTCCTAGAGAGACCAAATTAAGGTAGCGCAAATATTGAGTCATTGATCAAGATACTAATATAAGAACATAAACATTCTTGTATCTATTAAGTCCACCAGACAAGAGGAGTCCACGAACATTCTATTAAGTCTTGTCATGCTTTACTTAAGAGCTCGACGGAGTTTTGAATTGTCTTCCTCTAACTTATTTACTCTGTTTCTTGAATCTGCAAACTTCCTTTCAGTTTATATAAGCTTGGCTAAAATATCTTCGTTTTTCCTCTTTAATGCCTCTGTTATTTTGTCTGCATCCTGAAAGAAGCAAAGGCTTGTTACTTTAAAGGGGATATTGACATCCAAATCCAAGTCCTAGTTTTTCCAGGTCAGTTGAGAAAAAGCAAGCAATATATCAAACAGAAATTCCTAGGTAACAAAAACAGGAAGTCATTTAAAAACCTAACATCGACTATACAATTCAATATAAGAAACACAGGAAAAAGTACATATATTACCTTAGTTTCAATTTTGGAAAAATACTAACCAAGTGCATATATTACAGCTACTCATATAAGATCCAACTTACATTGTGTGGTTGTTGATTCCATTTATAAAGAAAGCAATGTTTCCTCGTTTGTCAGGGCATATGATGAGGCTTTGAGCAGGGTTAGCTGCAGAAAGTAATGTCATCATGCTATCTCCATCGTCATTTTCCCGATTCTTCAAGTAGTCAACATCTCCAGTGTACTGTGTGATAATAGTCAAATCTTTTATAAACTTGTCTGCCTCTATTGTGAAACTGCACATAATATGAATACTGAATGAGCTAATTGAAATCCTAAATCACGTCACAATAGTATAGATATTCTTCACTATAATTCCAGATGAGAAACATACAAACCCTTCCAGGGGATCAAAAACAACCATGAGAGGTGGGCATTCTCCTCTGTTCATCATGCTTTCGCACAGTTTTAAGGTCTCTATGTCTTCCTTGGACAACACCTGTCAAAAGAATTATCATACTACTATATTCCAATTAACCAACATGAAGAACTTTCGCCCCTACGGAAAAACCCCATAAGAATCTATAATCTAACCTTATAAAAGCTAAAAAGGATTGTAGCTATATCCAAAAACTACTGCACAGCTTTATAGCAAGTGTTTAGAATAAAAAACATAGCTTAAGTTTACAATTTAATCTTTCAACATCACAACCTGACAGAGTTGTTTACAAGAAAATCTTTTCTTATCATTTTAACTGCTCACAAATAACACAACATTTAGTAGAAAACCAATCCATATTCAATTTACCTATATTCCTTCCTTCTCAAGAGATGCGCTATTTGCAGACCTTGGTGCCATGCCCTTCTAGTAAGTAAGCTTGTTATTGTAATTTGTACTTGAGGTTGTCAATGCTGTTGCTAGTGACCTCATTTGCTGGAGTCTTCTTTTAGGATCTGCACTCGGACTGAAGGGTAAAAGTTTCCTTCTCTTTTTGGACATTACCAAGCTACCAGATCACTTCGTTTTCTTCTGCCTATATGCAAATACAGAAATATTAAGTATTTCAATCATTTTTATTAAAAACAAATAAAAGCGACACTGGGAGTAGACTGAATTGTTGATTAGGTACTGAGTTTCACCTTGACTTTGCTTTTGGATTAGTTCTGAGGACCTTTGTATGCAAAAGAAATCGATGATCTTGGTTTGAACAAGAGGGAATGCTGCATGTAATCAAAGAGCAACCCCCTTCTTCTCAAAATACAGTATCAATCAACAAAATAAACCTATTAGTTATTATATTCATTCTATAAAATCACCATAAACACTTAAAAGGAATCAGCATTTTTAAATAGATGAAACATCTCAAAATAGTGTAGAGAAAAACAGTGACTATACAACTCAATATACAATTCAATATATTAAATATTTAAAAAGCAGCGACTATATAGCAATTCCTAGGTAAAAAAAAAAGTCATTTAAAAATCTAACATCGACTATACAATTCAATATACAAAACACAGGAAAAAGTGACCAGTTGAAGCGAACAGGCATAACATATTGACCTTGCCAAGTAAAAGATGAGAGATGTAAACAGCGTTAGCGCCAAATTTGAAACAGAGAACACAAGAAAAGCCATTCCAAACCTGCAATAATCTAGAACCAAAAAAGAAAAGAAAAAAACTTGCTATTACCAAAGTCAATGACAACCAGCCTAATGAAGAAAACCTGAAAATAGAGAAGAGCATTTACTAGTAAGTACCTTATAGCGAGCATCATATTGGAGGTAACGAATAAGTAGCTTATAGTGAGCATCATATTGGAGGTAACGAAAAATATGATGCCAGCAAGATTTTCAATAGTGAGATTATTGGCTAATCCGATGAGACTGACAATAATGCCGATCAAGAAACAGAGCAACCACTTCATGAGCACGTACTGGAATATTTGGATCCTTCCTCGACTCCTCCAGTCCTGCTTGAAGAAATTGTTCTGCACAATCCTAAAACAATCAATCAAACTAAGCAAATCTTAGAACTTATTCACCAATCTCAAACACACAGTGCGTTCTAGTAATCATACTCATAGTCCAGGCTTTCGATGGGACAGAAATTGGCGTCGACGATGGCCACCTAATACCTGGAGTTCGTGACGAAGCTTAACGATGGCGATGACACGAGGAGTGGTCGCATGAGGGACTTGAGATCTAGAAACCTGTTAATCGAATTCGCTGACATCACTACGGAGTCCTTAGCTCTGTAGAAAGAGAAAGAGAGAGAGAGAGAGAGAGATGTTAAGTTAAGAGGATTTTACGATGACTAATTTTGATGACAATCAAATAATAGTAATGTTAGAAATAAAAGAACGTTTTTGAAAACAGTGTTAAGTATGCAGACGCAGATATAGACGCAGACGCAGATATAGACGCAAACGCGGATATAGATGTAGACACAGATACAGACGCAGACGCAGATATAGACACAGACGCAAATGTAGACACAGAAGCAAAGACTATACAGAGGCAGACACAGACGCAAACGCAAAGGCAAAATAGAAGCAAAGAAGACATAGACGATACCATGCGGACACACTAGCATGTCAGATTGTTATTTAGTTAGAGTTAGTTACAAAACTCAACTAAAGGAGCGGTTATCTAGAAGTGGTTATCAAGAATCAAGAAGCTGTTATCAAGAACAAAGAAGCAGTTAAAGACGAAGACTATAAATATTAGTCGTAGTCGAAGATGTAAAAAAGAGAGAATGATCAAAGACAGAAATACTGAGACAATTAGAAAAGCTAGATAATCCGAGGGAAAAGTCTTACTGTGTTTACTTAGAATAGAGCTTACATTACTGTAACTAAAGCTCACAAACTTTTTCTAGTGAGAGAAAGGAAAGGCTGATAGCCTGAAAAGGCTAAGATAGTGAAAGAATACTTTGTAAGAGACCTGAAGGGGCTCTGGAAGGAAAAGAATACTTGTAATTGTTTGAAGAATAGTGAAACACTCAGACGAACTCTGAGGACTGGACGTAGCCCACGGTTTGGGGTGAACCAGTATAAAAATCACATTGTCTACTCTCTACTCTTTGCTTTAGTTTACTTTGTTGAAACTTTTAGAGAAGTAATTTGTAATTCATCTACATAATAAGTAGTGATATTTGTCTAATAAAAAAGAAAAGTTTTTTTTGTAGATTTTATATTACAAAAGGAAGATACACCATTCAACCCCCCTTCTTGTGTATCTAGTTTCTTGAACTTAAAGATTTTACTAACGTGTGATTTACTTCAATTGGTATCAGAGTTTGGTTTCCTAGAACCACCTTTACAAAGTGAGGAAAAAGATCCATGGCATAATCACACGTGTTCATAGCTGAATGTGCCTCCGTCACAAGACCTCCTACATTCAATGGTGAAGATTATCATTATTGGAAGGACAGGATACGGCTCTTCATAGAATCTACACATATTGATCATTGGGATATTATCAAGAATGGACCATATGAACCAGTTGATAATGAAGGAAATACAATTCCTTGCAACAGATAGTTAGTGGATCATAAAACCAGATTCCAATTTCACTCAAAGGCCAACTTCTTTCTAAGTTGTGCATTGAGCAGAAGTGAATATGATAAAGTTTATGGATGCGAGACTGCAAAGGAGATGTGAGACACTTTATCCATCACACATGAAGGCACAAACTAGGTGAAAGAGTCCAAGATAAGTATTCTTGTATCAATATGAGCTGTTTAAAATGCAGGAAGATTCTCAGAAGTCTATTAAGAAGATGGAGACCCAAAGTCATTGCTATACAAGAAGCGAAGGACTTGAGCAAACTAAAGCTAGATGAATTGCTTGGTTCTTTGAAAATACACGAAGTAGAACTGGATGCTGAGGA
>JANZXR010000170.1:26960992-26972935 GCA_027575705.1 Erythroxylum echinodendron
TATCATTTTATCTCCTCTTTAAACTTGGACTCCTAGACTCTCAATTCAACTCCAACTCTACCACTTCCTCTTTGCTGAACACTGAAATCTGATGGGCCAAGGCCAGTGTCTGGACTTCGAACCATGGACTTTCTTTGGGCTTCGAATTTTTGGCCAAAAACAGCAACAATGGACCGAACCCATTTTTTCGGTGTAAACCCGATGATTTTGGAAATAATGTGTAGCAGTAGAGTTCTTAAGTAATTCTTGTTTCTACATTGAAAGCATAAAATATATATTTCGAAATTCTTTATTATTACAATATTTAAACTCTGATATCTGAAAATATTATTATTTTGTTTATAATGTCTATAAATTATTAGTTGGTTAATATTGGATTTCATGGTCAATAAAAACGTCAATATGATTATAAATAATTAAAACTGTTTGTTACTGATGAGCATTGAATATTGAATAATCGATTTATTTTAGTAAATGAGTTACATCAAGTAGAAGAACCTTTAAGACGATATTAAATTTATAATAAATGGTATTGAAAGCATAACTAGTGCGCCATTTGGTCTTATTAAATTTTGTCAAGAAACAAAAGTTACCAAAGTAGCAGCTGACGCTAGACACCGACAATGTGACACAAAAGTTCATTGCAAATAGGTGATTGATCGGAACTAGGAAGTAGTAAAGGGAAGGGTTGAATTTAAAGGAGACATGCAGCACAAGATTGGGGATCTTTGAAAAGTGATGCATGGGCATGATCTTTATCTTTCACGAACAAGGCAAATTAATGTGAAAAAAGCAAGAATGCTGGAGTAATCGTTGCCAATTATTGGGAACTGTTTATGAGCCTCTTCCCCATTTGTGCCACATGCTAATATACCCTTCTAATCCATTCAATAGTTAAACCCTAATAATGAAAGTGTCCTACAGTAGAAGAGGAGTCCAATAGTCAGTCTCTGTTTTTTTAGAGACTTTAGGATTAAGGTCCTACCCAGCCTTTAAATTTTAATCCAAAGTTTTCTATATTATAATAGTAACAAAAAATCTGTAACAATTATTATACTGAATAATCTAGTAAGTTCCTTTTTGACTTAATAAACTCCACAAATTACAGAGTAACCAATATTGTTTTACTTGATAAAATTTGGCATGCAAAATAAATAACATTGTAAAAAGGATAAACTCAATGAAGAGATCATTTAATGGAATTCAAATGAGGCTGAACTTATTGAGAGCTTCCATTTTATCATGCAAGAAACACATTCCTAAATCATGAATTGGAGACAAATCCCATCGAACTTATTTAATAACCAAGTGAGGTACATGTGTTACTCTAATTGTAAGTTTAAACCTTTGTATATGCTCATTTGCCTACTTAATCGGCGAGTGTATTACCATGTTCTTTCCCTTATCATAAGAGCTAAGCATATCACATTCAAATTCTAAATTTCGAGGAATATAGAAGCTGCTTTTATTTGTCTAACAAAAACATAGCAGAACTTGATAAAAACAAAGAAGCCTGTTTTTAATGGGATCTAATAGTGAGCGCAGACTTGAATGCGCATGATACAGATATTGAGTCTTCTTGTGATCAGCTCTTTCTTAATGTTTTATAGGTCCTGGACAAAATATAAAAAAGATCATATTTTATCTATTCTTTATCTTTATGAATGTTAAGCATGGATCTTCGTAAAGAACAAAATAAAACAAAATAATGGTAAGACAGATGCTTTTCTTGCCATTGCCTAAGGTTGGGCCTGCTCGTGGCACTTGTAAAATTGCGTTAGAAACACATTTTAGTAATTGAGTCGCACATTATTTAGAAAAAGATATGGAGGGAGTTTGTTTAGTCACTTTGTGAAGGAGTTTTTACCTGAGGTGAGTTGTGATTACGAATCTCAATTAGATTTCATACGCGTTCAGAAGGTTTACATGGAAGTCTTTGTATATTAAGACCACTGATATAACAAAACACATGTTCAAATGAGAAGGGAACAACCGTACCATTAAATAAATGCATTTTCATTTCTCAATTCTTCTGCTTCGGTTAATGTGAATAAGAAGGGACAAGCTCACATGCTTGCTGATTATTTAGACAAGGACAAATTATCATTTCTTTTACAAATAGTACTATTTTTAGATCAGCTTACACAAGTTCTAACAAACTTATTTCTTCAAACCAATCGAAAACAGACAAGTTATCTCGAATTTAATATCAAAGCACTTAAACACAATAAACTTAGCGTGTCCTAAAAATCAAAAGACATTTTCAATAATTGTGTCTCCATGACACACAAAAGCACGTTAGTGGTTTCTTCCTTGTCGTCCATATGGTCTTCAACCTCAAGAACAGACACCATCGTCTTGCATATGGGATCCGTATCTATGCTTTTATTAAAACAAAACTCTGAAGCTACCTGTCAGACATATTTTCGCTGCTCGTGCCTCCTCCTTTACGCTAATTAAGTTCCTTGAGTATGTGGCAGTCGGTAGAAGGTGTCCGCATAATCAGGTGGTGATGATGTTGCAGTGTGTTTAATTTCTGTTTGTGTAATTAAATGATCGTAACCAGTTGTGGCTCCACACACTCGGGGCTTTTGTGATGAATGAATGATCTACGTGACTTACGGATCATGAATGTGATATGTTTGATTTTTTATATACTGATTTTGACAGAACTAAGATTTTTATTGATATATTTTTTAGTTTTTAAGGTAATATATTCAGGATCTTGAATACAGAAACACAAAACTAACTGATGAAGAAGAAAAGCTGCTCTTTAACAATCTGATTAACCCTCCTGAGTGCTGTTTTTCCTCTATGGTTTAAACTTATAATAGCTATATATTAGATAAAATAAAAAAGGTAATTAGTTTCATGTTCTTTGGTAGATCAGAATTTAACCAAAAACTAGGAAGGAGTGGAAAAACCAAAAAAAAAAGGGAAAATAAATAATAATTCCAATATCATTTTACCGAAGAATATCATAAGATTAAGGGTGCATTTAGATTTGCGGTGTGATGAGGTAAGTACTTATTTATCGTATTTTTTAAACGCAGTCACATATTTAGATCTGAGGTGAACAACCGGAGGCTCGAGAAAAGTGCGGTGCCATTGCAAAAATCAATGAGTAGAAAGAGAGTTGCGGTAGAAAGCTGCTTCTGCGGTAGAAATTTTACTTTTCATTAATAACCTTCACTACAAGTATTATTTTCCATTATAGTCTTAATTAATATGACTAATAATATATTTTTATAAAATATTTTATTTACTAAATTTATTTTATTTATATTTTTTATTTTATTATTTATAATTTTAAATTTGTATGAATAATAATATATTTTTTAATTATTTATACAACAATTAATAATTTATTAAATCAATAAACTTTTTAATCATTTTATTTCTTTTCAGTAATCACAATTGTACTTACCAAACACTTATTTTCACATTTTAACAGTTATCAAAACAACAATTATAAACATATAAGTACTTATTAAAAATAAGTACTTATTATTTTTACAGGTTAATTTTAGAAAATTGCCAATCATAATCGCTCCCCTAAACCAAGCCTAAGTCTGGTATAAAATAGGACTAGCTCTTCATTTTTCTCAACATTTCACACTATACTACAAATATCACCCTTCAAACCTTTTAACATCTAGCCGCCAAAACTGACTAATTTAGTTAATTTCCACATATTTAGGTTTTCCTATTTTATTTCTTCCGATATTTTTATTGGTTAAGACTTGATAATATGCATTAGTCAAGTTCATGTCATCTGCTTCTGGTGACTGTCTACTTAAATAGGTTAGCAGTTATTATCAAAAAAGTAGCCATGAGAGAAAAAGAGTGCTTCGTATCCCAAAATTAGCCTCTTTGCTTGTTTCCGTGGCAAGGGCTACACTTTTCCGCTTTGAACCAAAACTGAAGCTAGATGCCGTCATCAATGACCAATTATCACTACTTGAGCTTCCTAAATGTTTTACATTACTTCTCCATTTAGAGAAAGTGTACATCTCTTATGACCTTTTCAATATAGTAGTCTATGGTTAAATCAGGATCTAAAATTGCAAGGAATTTCACATGAACCTGAATTGCTGGGGGACTTAGCTTTTAATCACATTATCTTAGCCAAAAACAGCAACTAATATATAAAGTATACAAGGACTTTAATCCAAATTAAAGACCAGGGAACTAAAGGTTAAAAGTTTTGCAAAGTATCATTTCAGGAAAACCTCTTAATTGTATTATGAATAAAGACAAACTTTATCTATGAATGACCCTTTGACTCGTACTGATATTTTTAGGTATTGAAATCCTATAGTGAATGGAAGAATGAACGAAAAAGCCTGACATAGGGCTCACCATATACAGAGAAAGGAAACCAAAAATTGAATAGAATACTGACATGGGGTGTGCGCTGAACCAGTGACTTGGTTCAAAATCCTTAGGCTTGCTTACCATCGCCATATTTAACACTAAATACAATTTGGTACAAAACCAAGACTAGAAAAGTGCTATTTCCTTCTCAAAAGTCTTCAATCATATAAGACTTCCACAGGTGCACAACCTATGTTTCAGCTCCCTATAACCACACCATGTCGAAGCTACCACCACCACCACTACTATTGCTCTTCCTCTTGAGGGTGGCCAACACGGTTATCACCATCGAAACAGCCACCGCAACCGATGGTCAGAGCTTCAAAGAAGCACCAAAGTTCTACAACTCCCCAACTTGCGTGCATCTCCCATCTCACGACTTGAACTCGCAACAAGCTGTTCATGTAGCCATGACTCTCGACGATCGCTATCTCCGCGGCTCCATGGCCGCGATTCTCTCCATCCTTCAACACTCCTCTTGCCCAGAGAACATTCGCTTCCACTTCATCTCCTCGCCGTCGTCCTCTGCCACTCTCCACGCCATAGTCACCTCTTCATTTCCTTATCTTCGGTCACAAGTCTACACCTTCGACACCACACCCGTCTCTGGACTCATTTCCACGTCAATCCGATCGGCACTCGACAACCCTCTTAACTACGCACGCAACTACCTGGCCAATATTCTTCCTCAGTCTTTGCATAGAGTCATATACTTGGACTCTGATTTAGTCTTAGTCGACGACATTGCTGAGTTAGCAGCCACGCCAATCGGCGACAACGCAGTGTTGGCTGCTCCAGAATACTGTAATGCGAACTTTAAGTTCTACTTCACACCAACATTTTGGTCGAATCCATCTTTGTCACTAACATTTGCAGGACGCAATGCCTGTTACTTCAACACAGGGGTGATGGTCATTGACTTGGAAAGATGGAGAATTAATGATTACACGACAAAGATTGTGGAATGGATGGAGTTGCAGAAGAGAATAAGGATCTACGAACTCGGGTCGTTGCCACCGTTCTTGTTGGTGTTCGCCGGAAACATAACACCAGTGGATCACCGGTGGAACCAACATGGGCTTGGAGGTGACAATTTTAGAGGGCTGTGCAGGGATTTGCATCCGGGTCCTGTAAGTCTTTTGCACTGGAGTGGTAAAGGGAAACCATGGGTTCGGCTTGACGCGAACCGGCCATGCCCTTTGGATGTTTTTTGGGCTCCTTATGATCTATTACGATCACCTTCAGCTATAGATTAGTGCTAGAGTTAAGTTGGGTCAGAACAATATTTTATGGTAGTAAAAACTTTAGATGGCAAGTTATTATGGTCTTGTATCTAAGTTATGATCTTGAAATGTTGGGTGAAGGAAGAGGGAAGGTTTCCATAGCTAGCTAGACTACACAGTCATAATAGACCTTGTTACCTTACACTTCTATTTTTCTTTTTTTATTGGCTCTTTACCTGAGAAAGCATAGTTAAACATCTGCTAAAGAAATGATACTACATATATGATGTACTTTCTTTATACATCTTCTTTTGCTTTTACCCTACTATTCTACGATTCTAACGTTGATTCTCTTATTTAGAGTGCAGTTTGCTTACCATTTTATCCTTTGCATTTTATGCTTGTTAACATTCTTTCTTTTCATGAACATGAGCTGTTCAATCTTATTGAAAACTCACAAGAGATTCCTAACTACATAGTTTAATTTGTTGATCAGCATATTGTATAATTACTAGTTAGTAGTTAGCAACTTGAGACGACATTTAATAGCATCTCTAAATTTCAGATATTTTGGCTTTTGAGGAAACCATTTTATTCTGGTGAGGTAACACCGAACAAAAGGTTTTAAGGCTATTAACTATTTTGTCTACATCTTCCCTACCTTCATAAATACTTTGACAATGGAATCCACAAAAACTGTAAACAAGTTAATGAAAATATGAATAATCCTCGGACTTCTAGGGGTTGCATGCATTTATTTCATGGTCTATTTAAGTTAGTACACGCTTGGTTTAACTTAAAAGACCTCAAAAGGTTGCTTCTTCTCTACAACGTTTTGTACTTGGAGCGTGAATTCAGATTGCGTAGCGTAAGAAACAATGACTGTCTATAATTATTGACATCGATCTCTTTATTTTTAATTTTCTTACTTGATAACAATTTTTTATTTTGTGGTTGTTTAGAGAATAACATAAATGTCAATGTAATTATTTACTGCCTCATTAATATCTCTCCTTTCAGTCTCTTTTCTCTACCCAAAGTCCCACATTTGATTTTTTGACCAAATAATTACAATTCCTACTCATTTTTTTATAAATGAATTAGGCTCAACACTTGGTTGGTGATTGTGGACCCAATTTCATAATTAAAGTTAAACTGTTCGTTTTCATAATTTCCATTAAACAGTATGCATTTTCAAATACAACAACCAAAATTTGTTAAAGTTTTATTGATCATAATTATTCCTTAAATTAAATGGGATTTCGACTTATATCTGTAAAACAAAATGTCAAAGTTCCAATAATTATATAAATTAAATGGGATTTCGACTTATATCTGTAAACAAAATATCGAAGTTCCAATAATTATAGTCTATCCTCGCTATACTAAGAAGATGAATTGCGTTAAGATGTTCAGCTTGATCGTGGTGCTCCCTGTCTCCCCTTGGGTTTTGAGAATAATGTATGAAGCTTGCATAGCAGCTTAATGTACAACCTGAGCAATGCGATCGAGCCTTTCTCTGGCCAGAGTTTTGATTAATAATTCCTGTAATCGAGTACATGTATCGGGCTCTTTAATAAAACAATGAAAAGGTGGTATATTTAATTACCCAAAGATAATAAATAGGACGAAAACTGGGATTGCACGCTATGTTATCACCGTCTTGGTCCCATATATACAGTAGTAGAAAAAAATAAAGAAAGTAAAATTCCATTTGCCAGAAAAAAAAAAGTAATTAGTAATACCATGCGTAGTCTGCTATTATACAATAAATAAATTCAGACTAAAGATTAATATATTATTCTAAGTGCTTAATTGCATGTATAGGTACAGCCTGATTACTTTGACATCAACTTTTACGACTCTAAGGAAGTATCATGGCATCCATAGATCAATGAACGCCTTTTCCGTGCATTGATATTGAACAAACAAAGATATATGGCTTTTACCTACAAAATTAATACAATATGAAACATTGGAAAGCTGTCGGTGACTTCAAAAGGTAATAATAGAAGGAGAATCCATTACGTCGAAGAAAAATTGATAAATGCTTTTTAAGGACCTTTTGGTCAATCATGGCAGTCATGATTATTTGAGTACATATGGAGGTTGGTTCTTTGCACAAGTATATATGATGCTTAAGTACCTTAAACACAAATCCATGAAACACAATGATTTTCCTCATAATCGTAATTGACGGTAGCTCTTTTTGATGTCAATTTTTATTATTAAAAACTTATTGTGGATTTTAGGGATCACATAATAGGTATAAATAAATAATTGAAAGAAAAGTTAGGCTTAAAGAAACTTTGAGTAGTGACCCATCAATCTTTTTTGCACAAAAAATAGAAATATATACCACTAAACTTAGCTTTCAAATCTTTTTCAAAGTTGTATTATAAAAATGAGAAGCAAAGCCTTGTAAGTTTAGAAAATGTAGAAACATATTAGTCAACTTCTTGGTTCAAACAGAACAATATGGCCACATCGCAATACAAAATATGGAGCTAGTGTTAGAATCAAAATACTCTTCAATTAGGTATTAACCTCTTAATACGTCCGAATACGATGCCTTGTTATTTGTTGCTCACGTGAGTCTCCAATGATTAGCTACATTTCTTGATACCTTCGGGTAACATTAATTGAAAAGTACCCTCGGCCAGAGCGTTGTAGACGAAAGCAAACTACGGGCAACATTAATTGAAAAGTACCCTCGGCCAGAGCGTTGGAGACGAAAGCAAACTTTTCTGTTTCTTTAAACTTGAATATTCTCTGATCATTCTTTTCATTCCAGATCTCATATATACTAGTGCATAATGCTAGCTCGAGTAATGTAAGATCATCACCTGAAATGGAAGCATTGATGACACTATTTACTATGCTACTTCAGTCTTGAGCTCCCCCTATAGAGTTTTGCTGTAGTCACAGTGAAAGAACAGGTGATCCTTTTTGACTCCCTTTCATTCTTGCAGTGTATTGGGGTTTGACTACTGTGGTGATTTTAACCCTATCCGTTGTGTTTAATCTATTTTGAATGGTTAACCACATGATAAAGGCTAATTTTTGGGTATTATTGCCTTTGAATCATACTAATCCGCACCAATTAACCTTGGGGGCGAATTGTAAAAAGAGCTCATAAACAGTTTAGTTAGTGAACATAGGTGAGGAGTGCTTAATTAATATAATTCTGCACTCAACATCTTGCCTTGGATTGTAATTAGGTAGAGTTTGTTGCAAGCATTCAAGCTCTCTCCATTTGATATGCCAATGATTATGATTTCCTCTTATGAACTCCCTGACCTTTGCATTGTGTTTGAGCATGTGCGTTAAGTAAAAAATTCCGGAGACCATAACTGCACCAATTGTCAAACTAAAGTCAAATTCCAGCACCATTACCAACCATGCTCTTTTGTTTTTTTTAATCCACTCACAAAATCTAATGGTTTGTTGTTAACACTCCAATTAATATGAAATAATGGCTAATCGAGGCTAATTACTGTATATGTTCTTGCCTCTGTACGCATCTTGTTGTCCCAAAGCTTGTATTACTATGTGTTCCAAAAGTTGGGTAAGTGTGACACCAAACCTAATCGATAAAGACGGTCCAACCAAAACTAGGCCTAAATATATTAAAATGAGTATAGTCAGCTTCGACTTGGTGCTTGATTTCTTAAAAGAGAGTGTTGAAATATTTGAAAAAAATAGAAACAAAAAAAAAAGAATAAAAAAGAGATAATGCAAGAGACAATTTATTTCTATGTACAATTACATTGACGCTGAAAGGCTAATATATAAGCTATGAAATAACAAACCTAGCTAAAATCAAGATAAAACAAATCAAATTCAAAAATTTAAATCCTAACTAGATAATTACTTTATCTTAATAGATAAAATTTTATTAAAAATATCTTATCTTTAAACAAAAAATCTTCAATAACTTTGAATCAATCTTTCCAACATTCTCCCTTGATTCAAAGTTGCAGAAAATTCAAACTCTATGGAGCACATCTCTCCAAATTTCTTATTTGTAAAGCACCTTCTCTTCACTATATGATGCACTCTCTCATTATCTCTCTCCAAACTTCTTATTTGTGAAGCACCTTCTTTTCACTGTATGATGCACTTTCTCATCATCTTATTATTATTAATGTAATTTCTCACCAACCTACCAAAAAAAATTTTTTCTTCTGCAGTCACATCAGGAACTTTCTTGACAATCTTTGCAGTGGCACCCTCATCTTCATCGGATGATTCCTCATAATCGCTATCACCAAAGCTATCACTTGACTCTACCTTTTTTCTAGTAACCATTGGAAGTTTTTTTTTTTTGCTTCACTCAATCTCACAGTCCCTCAAGGATCTATGGCTCTGCTACCATGTTGGAATATTTGAAAAAAAACAGAAACAAAAAAAAATATAGAAGAATAGAAAAGAGATAATGCAAGAGACAATTTATTTCTAGGTACAATTACATTGACGCTGAAAGGCTAAATATATAGGCTATGAAATAATAAACCTAGCTAAAATTAAGATAAAACAAATCAAATTCAAAAATTTAAATCCTAACTAGATAATTACTTTATCTTAATAGATAGAATTTTATCTTTAAAAATATCTTATCTTTAAACAAAAAATCTTCAATAACTTTGAATCAATCTTTTTAATTAACTAGAATCGCAAGATACTGGAGCTAAAGAGAAATGTTTCTTCTTTCTTTGAACTTCAACTTGAAGTGCGCAAAAAGAAAAAGAAAATCGAACTCTTTCTCTCAATTTAGAAAAGACTTCAGCTATCTATTGGTGCTGCAGAACACTAGGAGAACGATAACACACCTTGCATGTGCATGTATCCGAATAGCCTCGCAAATATGGTAGACAACAAAAAATCGTTAGGCTGATCCTTTTGCTTGCATTTGTTCCTTTGAGAATCGATGAAAAATGGTCCAGTTAGCTAGTTCCCAGTAAACGTGGTTCTATTATTGTTTACACTAACAATGACGGATGGACGAGTACTGATCAAAGGCCCACTTCCACTTTCCGAACTCTTCTTTCGCAAGAGAACAATAATGATTCTAACGCTAACTGCTGCTTCGAATTAATGATCTTGTACCATAACATTTTCGCTATTGGAATGGTCAAACCGATATGCTGTATATGATTTCTGATACTACTTGATCAGTATCGAAATACAAAGTTGAATCCTTCTCTGATTAAGTCTTATTGTTTCTTGGTAAAAGAACTGTTTGACCTACTAGGTAACCTGAGCAGTTGATTCCCAACCAACAGCAACTATCTCTAGGAGTTTTGACTTCGAATCACTTAAACTTTAAGTTTACTGATGTGTCATTTATCAATAATTCTTTTAAAATATATACTTTATGGATTATTATATACAATTAAAAGATAATAATTAAGAATTTCTTAGGGGTGTTTGTTTTTGTTTTTCTTCCCCATCTCTTGTTGTGGATTTTATAAAAAATAAAACTCCCTCTTAAAACATGTTTGGTTGGTTGTTGTTACGTTGTGCTGTTTTCAAAAATAAAAAAACTACAACTGCTTTGCGGAAACGGAACAAATACGTTTCTCTAATATATCGCAACAAGTTTTCGTCAATTCTAAAACAGTTGCGCCGACTATCTTCTGCATCTTAAGGGCTCTGTTACGAATTTTTGTCACTCCAGAGGTTTGTGTTTGCTTTTGTTGCCTGTTACTGTACTGTTCTTACGATTTCTCCATGTATTTTTCTGTGCTTGCTTTCGTGCTTATTATTCTGTTTCGATGATTTCTCTGGTTGTATGTTGCGTTACTTGCTTTTTTAGAAGATGAGAATACAACACAAAGGAATGAATGGATTTATTCATTGTTTTTGCGATTTCTCTAGCTGCTTTGCTTGTGTGTTTTAATACTTGTGGAGCATGAAGTCTGACACTAGAGATAAACCAGTAGCACATATCTGATGGAGAGCATGGAGAAGTCATCTGAAATTTTTGTCCAGCTTGTTTTCATCTTTCATACGTATCAATAATAAAATCTCTACAGAGTTTTCTATCATTCTTGATCTTATAATTCATTCTAAAATCTCTTTTTTTGGATACCATAGTCACCCTTCAGGATGATAGTAATCTTGTATCTAACAGAATGCGCATCTGTATTATTGTTAAAGAGTTCTGATCAAACCATTTTATTTTTTAAAGCTAATCTCTTAACTAAAATCTCATTGATTATTACTCATAAAGTTGTAATCAGTTCCCAGTCGGCAGATTTTACTGCCAATTGCAATAAGGATAGGTTTTTGTGTTCTGATTTGGAGCCCAATTCTGGACTGATGTGGATTGAATTGGGTT
>JANZXR010000170.1:27000430-27022488 GCA_027575705.1 Erythroxylum echinodendron
ACTCCAATAGAAAAATATAATTTATCCAACAAGATCACCAAAATCATTCAATTTATGCTTACTAAAAGATTCGGGGTACAACAAGCTGGCAGCGACAGCTTAGAAGCAACTTGACCAATTCTCTCTATAATTAGGAATGGACCAAAATATCTTAAGCTTAGTTTCTGATTCTTCCTCAAAGCAATGGAATGTTGTTGATAAGGTTGGAGCTTCACTAGCACCATGTCTCCAACCTTCCATTCTTCAAACCTTCTTTTCTGATCAGTATACCTTTTCATATACTGTTGAGCCTTTTGGAGATTCAACTTCAACTTACTAATGACATAATCTCTCTGCAATAGCTGATCTTGAACTAAAACTGGATCATTACTAGTAGGGACATATTTCACCAATATGGGAAGGTCTCGACCATAAACAGCTTTAAATGATGTCATGCCAAGACTAGTGTAATAGGCTGTATTATACAATTATTCAACCCAAGGTAAGAGTTTAAGCCATTCCTTAGGAGTTTCATAAATAAAGCATCTTAAATACATTTCAAGGCATTTGTTCAAGGCTTTGGAGTGCCCATCAGACTGAGGATGGTATACAATAGACATGTTCAGAGAGGTGCCACTCAATCTAAAGAGATGTTGCGAAAACTGACTTGTGAAGACTTTGTCTCTGTCATAAACAATAGTCTTAGGGAAACCATGCAATTTCACCACAGAATTCATGAAAATCTCTGCCACACCCTTGCTTGAATAATCAGCCTTTAAGGGAGAAAAATGAGCACACTTAGATAGCCCGTCAATTACCACAAGTATGACTATGTAACCACCTGATGAAGGAAGTCCAATTATAAAATCCATGGCTAGATCCTCCCAAATCTGATCTTGGCTTATTGACAAATAAGACAATTCTGCAGATATTCTTTAATATCCCGATTCATACCGTACCAGAAAAACTAAACAGAAATTCGAGCCAAGGTTTTAGCAAACCCTGCTTGACCTCCCACAAGAGAACTATGAAATTCATGCAAGATTTTCTAAACTATCACATTAGCAGTAAATATTCTAACTTTCCAAAAGAGAAGTTGACCATGAATAGAATAGTTGGGATTAGGGGGCTGATTTGTTATGCACAAGTTAACAATGGCTTTCAACTTAGGGTCTGCTACTATAGCTTCTCTAAGATTAGAGAAAATAGACAACTGAGGTTGAGACTAGGCTATAAAGAAGGATCTTGATAAAGAGTCAGTGGCTACGTTTTCTTTCCCAAGCTTGTATTCAATAGAGCAGTCATATCCTAACAGCTTTGCAACCACTTCTGCTGTTCAGGGGTTTGAATAGCCTGATTGGTTAAACTCCTTAAGCATCTTTGATTGATCCGAACGATGAACTTATGGCCCCATATTTCTGATTACAGCAAACTGACCTTAAAGTTCTATTTGAACAACCAATTTATAATCTTATATGGTGTGCAACCCAAACTACCCAAACCTGCATAATTTACGTATTTAAAAAGAATGCACAATACTCATACTATAGTTAAGCTCATTACCCTACAAATTCTGCCACCAGACTCACCTTAGGACCATTGTTTAGATCTTCTCACTGACATCGAACTTGAATTAGCTATTCTACTGCACAGGTATAAAGAGGTTTTCTCTGTTCCTTCTGGATTACCTCCTCAAAGACCTCAAAATCATTCTATTTCATTGATCAATGGTTCTGGTCTTGTTAAGGTCAAACCTTACTGATATCCTCATAGCCAAAAACTACAAATTGAAACTATGATACAAGACATGTTGCAGGAAGGGATTATAGTGCCTATTACTAGTCCTTTTTGTTCTCCCATAGTCTTGGTGAAGAATAAGGATGGCACCTTGAGATTTTGTACAGGCTATAGGGCTTTGAATGCTTACAGTGAAGGATAGGTTTCCTATCCCTACAGTTGATGAACTCATGGAGGCGTTGCATAGCACTAAGTACTTTTCTAAATTGGACCTAAGGTCAGGGTACCATCAGATATTGGTGAAGGAAGAAGATAGGCATAAAACAACCTTCAAAACTCATCAAGGCCTCTATAAATGGCTAGTAATACCATTTAGACTCTCTAATGCTCTAGTCACATTTCAGAGTCTCATGAATGAGGTATTCCAGGGTCTTTTACAAAAATATGTTTTGGTTTTCTTTGATGACATTTTGGTATACAGTTCTTCTTGGTCATTACATCTGCATCATTTGAAGGTGGTATTGAAATTATTGCTACAATATAGGCGCTTTGCAAGGCTATCAAAATGTTCCTTTGGGTTGCAACAGATAGATTATTTAGGTCACACTGTTTTTGGTTAAGGTGTGGCAATGGATAAAGAAAACGTGAAGGTAGTGTTGGATTGGCCTGTGCTTGCTAATTTGAAACAACTGAGAGGATTCCTTGGCCTAACTAGGTACTATAGAAGATTCATTAAGGATTATGCAACTATAGCTGCTCCTTTAACCAATTTATTGAAGAAGACAATTTTTTTGGAATGATTCAACTGCAGCCGCTAATTTTTCTCAGCCATTTATTCTTGAAACAGATGTTTCAGGTTTAGGAATTGGAGCAGTGTTGAGCCAAAACCACCATCCCATTACATTCTTCTCAATAAAGTTGACTACTAGTATGCAAAAGCAATCAGCTTATGCCAGAGAATTTTATGCTATTATTGAGGCCATTGCCAAGTTTCAACACTACTTATTTGGCCATAAGTTTTACAATTGGTGCTTTCATTGAGAGAAAATGGAATCTGAGTCAATCCCATCAATGACTGACTCCACCATTTCGAACTGAATAGCATACTCCTTATCTCTCTTTTCCATCGCATCCAGCAACCGTTTAATATCAGCTAAGAGTTCCTTTAAGCGAGTATTTTCAGCCATGAATTGTAATGAAAGCACCAATTGTACTGAAGGTAGATTTTAAGATAACTTTAAGAAAATAGTAATGGCTCAACTCTGTGTTTATATTATTGTTGATGGCTTTGTTTTTTAGAAGAAAACTCTATTAACATATAGCATAATCATAACAGAGCAATTACAAAGACAACGAAAATGGAATGAAGAGACTTAGTTCTAGACAGAAAGAAAATTCCATAGATAGAAAATAGAATCCGAGTCAATCCTTTCTTACTTCTCTCTCCTCTAGCCGAAACTTTAATACTACTTGCTAGAACAATCATAACCACTCAGCGTAGTTTGAGTTTGAGTCTCGAACTTTTCCTCCTTTCTTGATGCAAAGCATCAATAGCCACTTGCCCATCTCCAACTATCTTCATTTCTGCCTCATTTACCCCTGCTCTCATTTAATTGCTTACATTTAGCTGCTTTGCCTGCATCCATATAGTCCACATGCTGTCCTCTGTTACTCTTCCTTTTCACTCGAATGTGTCTGTAGTAAATGTACTGCAGTATGATCTAATATGATATGTGTCAAGGACTCAAGGAGTAGAAAATAGAAACAGTTGGGATTTAGCTTAGTTTGATGTCATAACGGCACCACAACCATTTTTTGGCATATTTTATTCAAGAAGATTAGAAAAAGGATACAAGTAAGTCGAGGGCCACGCAAACTGCTGCGTCCAGCAACCATGGCATGTTAGCCTTGATTTTATCCCATTCAATGGTTCTAACAAGAATGCTGCATCAATACACTTAGTTAAATTTTTGAGTCTCTAATCATCATGTTCGTGTGTTTTTAGGTGAGAGCAGAACCTTAGCACATAAGTGAGATTAGCAACCAGTGCAAACATGAACATTAGAGGATTCAGGCCCTATGTGCAAGAAAATGATTTAGCACAGATAATAATTGAGAGTTTTAAAGAATTGTGAATTATAAAGACAAAGCAATATTTTTTAAGGGCATTACCTCTACACTCCCTCTCTTGATCTAGGGAAAGAAAATAAAAGTTTGCATTAGAAGTCAAATAACAGTACTGCTTTAAAAGGTTGAACGGAACTCATCTGGTATTCAATTTTGTGTGGAACAGGACTCACATTTAGCCAAATTTGAGGGATTCTACCACCCATATATATAGCAGCCATGAGCCACCCCAACCACTGTCCATACACATGATGCTCCATTCCACCTTCCTAAAATAGACCAAAAGTGAAAACAATTTAGAAACATATTTAGTTGAGAACGTTGATGCAGAAAAACAAAAATTAGAGTGTTCCAAGTTTGTCATAAGGAAGCTTACGTTTAATAATTTTCTATTACTGATTGCTACTATCAAGCCCTTGGTTTGCAGGGGTAGGTTGAGAGATGTAGTTAGAAAGGTTCCATAACCAGCCTGAGAATGTCATACCCAAGATATAAGCAAGAATTTGTGTGCTCCCATACGTCTTATGTGAATAGCCATATGTATGGACTGGGTATAATGACAAATGATGTTCTCATTATCATTATTATTTTGGATTGATTAAAAGCTTACTGATCGTGGGATTCGTCGAGGCTGTTTAACTGATTTATCTACCACATGAGCTTCTTCATCTTCTGAGGATAATTCATTTTCTAGTTCCATATCCGAAGGACCACTTCTAGCTGCTCTGAGGTAAGTTCGAAATGGTGGAGTATCACTTCCAGACAAAGATCTTGCTGACCTGAAACCATGTGCAAGAAACAAATCAATTCTTCTAACATATGCCCAAAAAAACACTCTTTTGTCAACCCTTTGCTGGAGAGAAAATAAGCGTACGTATAGTAGAACTCCCTTCTAGGAGTTGCTTTAGGTGCAGGAATTGGAATGCCAGAATCTGAGGACGACTTTGGTTCCAAGGGCTCTTTCTCATTCTCGACCTGGTAGTATATATATATTTAATTTTGTTTCCAAGCATCAGGAGTACTAAATTGGTTGAATAACAGGAAAGAGAAAGCAACTAGCAAGGACCTATATGTACCTGTGGGTGATTTGACCACCATCTGCAGATATGGTCGTAGTAGAAACCTTGCATTACTAACACTACGGTACTTGTAGTGTAGAGCTGCAGGAATTTAATGAAAGATTAAGACTGGTGAGAAGGTACATGGATATATTTTATCACTCTTCTTTCACTTCAGTGTAATCCAGAGCGTTAGAGCAACCTTGAGCTAGAATCAGACAGAGAAGCTGGGCCTAGAACCAGTATCATGGTATGCCGCTCAATTCTAGTACATATATTTTCACTAATTTACTTGGTTCCAGAGGAAATTTTAATTCAGTACTATACTTATTTTTTTTTGTTCTATTAACCTCGTAATTGAGAAGGGATGACCATCAGGAAAAGAACCCTTAAACAGGATGAGATAAAGTTGCAATTTCAATATATTTTGCAGGTCCCTTCTATAGCTCATCATCGGAAGCATGTACAGATGGAAGAAGAAAACTTACTAGAGCAGTGTAGTACTGGGTGGGAAGCTGCACCCACAAAACAGAAAGAAGAAAACAATCAGACTGAAGAACTGACACTAACAGGCTGTAGTTTATCATTTAGAGTTCAGCCAGCTAAATAGATGTTTGACTCTGAAAACCGGTAAATTACACTTTTACATTACTATCTTTCTCCCCGTCATTCACTCACCGTTGATGGCTCCAGAAGACATCCTACCAGATTGAAAATATCCCTGAACAAGTAAAACAGCCAGTATATAATACAAATATTAAGTAAAACTAGAATTTTCAGTTGAATAAATTTACAGGAGTGAGTTAAAATTGCTTTGCTGAGCACCTAAAGAGAAACAACCCGTTAATTTTCTCGAAATCCACAACCATCAAGAGAACAAGTCCACTGGAGAGAATATAGATACAATGTCGGGTGTTTATACTATATACTAAATTAGTGCGTTTCTATATTGAAAAGAGACTTTAAGAAAAATGGAAGAAAAGTTATCTTTATACATTTGACTATTTACATCAATGGAAGATATAACATACCCCGCAACCCAAGTTAGTAGAAAAGTAAGAGAGACTCCATGGCTGGACTTATTGCGAAAGTTGGTGAAGATTTGAGGGATTTCAGCAACTCCCCAAGAAACCAAACCGATGAGCCCAAAAGCAAAAGAAAACTCATCTTTTCTGTTGCAAAGGCAATCCTTAAAGTACTTCTCAACCCACTGAACGCATGGTTTCTGTTCCTTTACACAATAAGCCAGAGACATGGCCACCTATTTCTCTAGTTTCTGAACGAGCATGTAATGCTCCAGGCGTAGGTGGTGAGTCAAAGTTGCTGACTATAAATATACACTAAAAGAACGAAGTTCGGTCAAGTATAAGAAAAATAAACAAAAAACCATACAAATTATTAATCATCCAAAGTATTTCTAATGATATCATACAAGACACTATTTATAAACACTAATAAGAAATTAAATGCAAATAGGAAACTCTAACTAATAAAATTTTTATATAGAAGGTTAATATTAGTAACTTATAAGATCTATAATATCAATAATTTATAATATACTGTTAATACTAATAGAAATTTAACTATTAGATATTATTAATAATATAATACATAGTATTAAACTTGGACTTAAGTTTCAATGTGATCTGCTTCATCCTCCGTCAATTAGTAACTATATAGATACGATAAAAATAAAAATAAAAACATATTTCAGCCATTAATTTTGAAGATTATAAACGAATTGTATTTTTTTGAATTTTACTGAAGATTTCAAATAGATGAACCTTTTACTGGAAATTGATCATAGGTTATCTTTGATAAGTAATATAATGAAGGAAGACTTAGGATCAAATTGACCACTAATCAGGTTCTATTGTATTGTTGAATATGATTTCGTATGCACTGATCAATTAATTGGTTAATGAAATTTATTGCTTTCCATATAGAAAATAATTGATTTTAATTAATGGGGAACCGAAAGATAAACGATGAGGTAACTTTAGACTCTTGTAATAAACAAATGAAACTATGGCTATGGACTCTATTTCTAATTACTCGCATTATCTTATATATAGCTTCGGATTTTTTAACCATCTCGCAATTGAATATGGAACGTAGTAGGTAGGATACATTATCCATGTCGTTCGCCGCATATTCTCCAAACTTATGTGTTATTTGGCGGAGTCTCGCATATTCCTTTCATCTACTTTCTGATGCTTCTTCAAAAGCATCTGCCAATTACCAAGACCTGCCTGAGGTGATACATGTGCCTGTCAGGAAGCAAATGGGACAAAATGTTAAAGAAAGCAGAAAGATGACGACATCATGGTCACATCTTCAACGATAGATCGATTTTGCAATATAAAACTTGAATTATTACTTATTTATTTATTTATGTGTTCCTAAAATAAATTGTTTTATTGTCAAACGCTTGATTTGTTCTTATTGGTCCAACTTCTTTTCCCTTTCGGCTTCCATATGGTCCAGGTACATCCTGACAACGGGTTCCAACATGTTGCATCATTTCTTTCTTGGAGGTACAGGTCCTTGCACTTTTTCTTGTATCAATTTCTTAGTATTTCGGTACACAAGTTTCAGTGACGGAAGTTATATGAAGTGCTAATTTTTTTAGTATGAATTCAGTTGGGTGAAATTTTCTAACAATATCCTTATGTCTGTTTCAAGATTAGAACTTTAAATAGAGGATAAATGAAGAATTTTGAGATTCAATGGCTTGTCTTTCATTAACCACTAGAAAACAATGCATACAACTTGATGTACAATATTACACCTAAAATGACGACCAACACTAGAAAATCTGTTTTTAATTTGAATCATGTTAGAACTCCTAAACTATGAAACTAGATAATACATAAAATGGTACATTTACATATTATCATATGTGAAGTAATTGGTATAAACCAACGGAATTGATATTGATATGAAAACAGAAGCTACATTTGTTATTGGATTCATACATCTTAAATAGGATACAATAGTGGTTAACGTTAAGCTATATAAGGTATGTGAAAAAAAGTCAGGGATATGGAGCCGTTAGACTATACATGGGTTATCAGGTATGAATCTGCGATTGAGAGAAAGGAGGAGATAAAATAGATATGTACATAAGGTAGAATTGGTAGGTAGATCAAGTGTGATATATGTCAATATGCCTCCTCAAGGTTGAGCATAGAGGTTCGTAATGCCCAACTTGGATAGTAGAGAATGGAACTGATCTCGGCCAAGTGCTTTGGTGAAGAGGTCAGCTGGTTGGTGTTTGGATGATATGTGAGCAGTGTGTATGTTGCCAGTTTGAATGTGTTCGCGAATGAAGTGGCAATCGATTTCAATATGTTTGGTGCGTTCATGAAAGACGGGGTTGGCAGCTATGTGAATGGCAGATTGATTGTCACAGTAAAGTTGAGCTGCAGTGGAAAAAGAGACACATAGGTCTTGAAAGAGTTGATGTGGCCATAGTAACTCACTGGTTGTGTGAGCTATAGCACGGTACTCTGCTTCAGCAGATGATCGAGAGACAGTGGTATGTTTCTTAGAATTCCAAAAGATTGGAGAGTGACCAAACGTACAAAGTAGCTTATAGTTGATTGTCTTGTGGTTGGACAACTTGCCCAATCGGAATCACAATAGGCGTTCAGTTGGAGTGTGCTGGAGCTTGACACTAAAATGCCTTAATCGGGAGAAGCTTTAATATATCGAAGGACTCTCATGGCAGCATCAAGATGAGGTTGTCTTGGAGCATGAAGGAATTGACTAAGTATTTGGACTAAGTAACTAAGACCAGGTCAAGTGATAGTCAAGTATAAAAGTCTTCCAATAAGGCGACGGTACTGAGAGGAGTCCTCCAATAAAGCACCTTGTCTTCTACATGCATGTGTTTTTGCTTAATTGGAAAGGCAACGGGTTTTGCAGCGAGCATGCTTGTTTCATGTAAGATATCTAAAGCATATTTACGTTGGGAAAAAACAATACCTTGTAGAGAGCGAGTTACTTCAAGTCCAAGAAAGTATTTTAAGTGGACAAGGTCTTTGTTATGAAAGTTCCGATGAAGTTGGGTTTTGAGTTCAGTAATCCGTTTTGTGTCATCGCCAACAATAATGACATCATCAACATAAATGAGAATAGTAACAAAACTACCAGTACAATGAGACGTAAAGAGAGAGTGGTCAGTTTAGATTGCTTGAACCCAAGGGCAGTAAGTGAAGATCTGAACTTCTCAAACCATTACTTTGAAGCTTGTTTGAGGCCATAGATAGATTTGCATAGACAGAAAACTTGAGAAACACCATGATGACGAAAACCTTGAGGAACTTTCATATATATTTCTTCATGAAGATCACCATACAAAAAAGGCGCTATTAACATCAAATTGATGTAAACTCCAATTGCAAATTACAATAAGAGCTAAGATGTAACGGACTATAGTGACCTTAGCAATAGGGACAAAGGTTTCGTTATATTCCACTCCTTTGATTTGGGTGAATCTTTTTGCCACCAATCGTGCTTTAAAACGTTCAATGCTACCATCAGCCTTGTATTTAATCTTGTATACCCATTTTAAATTGATGACTCATTTTCCTGGGGACGGATTCAAGAGTCCATGTGTGATTTGCTTCAAGTGATGTAATTTCGGCACGCATTGCTTCTTGCCAGCAAGCATCTTTAAAAGCCTATGAAAATGTAGAAGGCTCATCTATAAAGGAGATGGCCACAAGAAAGGCTTTGAGTGAGGTTGAAAAACCATTATAAGAGATGATCGATGACAGGGGGTAGACAATGCTTGAGTTAAAAGAAGCAGATGGAGCTAACGAAGCTAGAATGTTATGAAAAGCCTTGAAGTTTGGTAGAGAGTTGACGTGTACGTTTAGGTCGAGTAAGAGGTGAAGATTGAATAATAGGTGTCGGAGTAGAATTAGTTTGAGCTATAGGAAGGCTCAGGTTCATGGAAGTAGGTGTGTTTGTAGAGTCAGTATCAAACTCTTGCTCATATAAAGGTATTGGAACAACGTTGGATGCTGGAGATGGAGGTTCATTTGAAAAAGGAAATATATGTTCATGAAAAATGACATCATAAGATATGAAACTCTTGTTTGTATCTAGATCATATAGTTTGTAACCTTTTTGGCCATATGGATAACCAATAAAAATGCACCGTGATGCTCTAGAAGCAAACTTGTCATGAGGTAAAGAATGATTGTGAGCATAGCATAATGAACTAAAGATGCGAATATGTTCATATTGGGGAATCTTACCAGTAAGCACTTCATATGGTGTTTTATCTGACAGCAAAGGTGTGGGCGTGATGTTGATTAAATAAGCTCCAGTAAGAACAGATTCCCCTAAAAGTAAATTAGAAGATTGGCCTAGAATATTAATGCCTGTGCTACATCAAGGATATGAGGACTTTTGCGCTCGACGACACCGTTCTGTTAAGGTGTATAAGCACACCAGGTTTGCAATTCAATGCCATTAGCAAAGCAGAATTCTTTAAATTTATTGGAAGTAAATTCACCACCATTATCACTGTGTATTCTTTGGACATCTAAGGAAAATTGAGTCCGAACCATACGACAAAATAAAGTCAAGCATTTAAAAGTTTCAAATTTATAACGCATAAGATAAACCCAAGTGCAACGAGAAAAATCATCAACAATTGTAAGGAAATAATGTGAACCACTTAAAGAAGGGGTAGCATAAGGTCCCCAAACATCGCAATGTATCAAAGAAAAATAGCGTATGCTTTTATTAATACTAGGAGAAAAAGGAAAACGTGACTGTTTAGACTTGTGGAAAATATCGCAAATGAATTAATATGGAAGAGTAATGTCTAATGTCGAAATTTATTTAATTTTAGGAAGAGAAGCATGTCCTAGACGTTGGTGTCAAAGGGTGGTACTGGAAACTTTAGAAAAAGCATCTGAATATTGAAAAGTTCATTGATAAACTCCATCTTGTAATTTACCCAATCTAATTAGTTTCCTCGTTTTGAGGTGTTGAAAAACATAAAAGTTAGTAAGAAAAATAACAGCACAATTGAGGCCCTTAGTGATCTTGCTAACTGATAGGAGGTTGCATTTAAAGTCAGGTATGCATAATACGTTTGACATTTTAATGTTGGAAGATAGATTAGTGTCTCCAATATGAGTAATAGGTAAAGAATTACCATTTGGTCTGCTAACGGTGGCATAATGTTCCATTCGTGTATGATCATCTAGCATATTTTCGATACAACCATGTGATCAGAAGTACCACTATCAATTATCCATGTATTAGAGTTAAGGTATTGCTTACCTGCACAATTGTCCAAATTCAAGGAGTTGCCGTCTAGGAGTTGCATCAATAGGTTATATTGATTCATAGAAAGGCCAGCAATGGGTGAAGGATCATTATTACTTGTTGAGACAGTGGCTGCATATGCCATATGTGTTTGTCCTGAAATATTTCTATTTTTGCTTATATCTGTCTTTCGTTTTTGCTTCCAATTAGGAGGATACCCATTCAATTTGAAGCATTCATCCTTTGAATGTCTCTTATTATTACAATGATCGCATCGCGTTTGGCTGCGATATATGGTCCTGAAATTAGTAGGATCTACCTTGGTGGCAAAAACAGTAGCTTCCACTGTCAGTATGCGTGCTCTAATCAAGCCATGTTGTTTTTCTTCATGAACCACCATAGCATATACCCTGCTAAGAGAAGGAAGGTATTTTGAAATCAATATTTATGAATGTACCATTTTGAACTCATCATTGAGTCTGACAAGAAATTGGTGCACTTTCTCCTGTTCTCTTGTTGTGGCAAATTCCTTTCCTGCACCACAGTTGCATTATGGGATTTTTTTGAACATCTGAAGCTCATCCCACAAGGTCTTGAATTTGACGTAGTAGGAAACAAAAGATTTGTTGTCTTGTTGTAATAAGTAAATATCTTTCTTAAGTTGATGGACGCATGCAGCGTTTCCTTGCAAAAATCGTTCTTCAAGATCTAACCACAATTCTTATACAGACTCTGTATATGCAACACTATTATAGAGATCATATGAGATTACATTAAAAATTCATGAGATCACCATGGAGTTGCACATCTTCTATGAAGAGTAATCAGGAGATGTGGAGTCTGGTTTACTCAATATGCCATCCACAAAGGGCATCTTACTTTTGATATGGAAGGCATTTTGTATAGACCTTTTCCAAGTTGGATAGTTATCCCCATTCAGAATGTATGTTACAAACATGGTTCTGGGATTGTCAGAAGGATGAAGAAAGTAGGGAGAATCCATGTCAACAGAGAGATCTCTTCTCGTTAGCTGTGTTAAAGGATTGCTACTGTTATTTCTATTTTCTTCTACCCTAGTTCTGCTCTTATACCATGTGAAGTAATTGGTATAAACCAAAGGAATTGATATTGATATGAAAACAAAAGCTACATTTGTTATTGGATTCATACAACTTAAATAGGATACAATAGTGGTTAACATTAAGCTATATAAGGTATGTGGAGAAAAGATAGGGATATAGAGCCGTTAAACTATACATGGGTTAATGGGTATGAATCTGTGATTGAGAGAAAGGAGGAGATAAAATAGATATGTACATAAGGAAGGATTGGTAGGTAGATCAAGTATGATATACGTCAATATCATATTTGTATAGTTCCCAATACTGGCCTTCAAGTTGCAGTACGTAAGTCACGAATGTCCAACTTGCAAAAAGATATTCAAATTTTATTATTTCCCCAATGTTTTAGTAAAAGTATCAACTAGCTGATTCCAGTAATGCACATGTTCAATAACAAAGGTCCTAACTGAACTTGATCATAAAAAAATGGCCATCATTCTCAATATGTTTAGTAAGTTTGTGAAAGACAAGATTAGATGCAATATAGAACACTGCAGTATTATCACAATATATATGTATAGGCATGGAAGGGTCAACTCCCAAAGATTGCAATAGTGCCTTAAACTAAGAAAGTTCATAACTTGTTGCAGCCATAGAGTGATAATCGCCTTTAGTGGATGAACGAGACACTGTTAGTTACTATTTAGTCTAAGAGATGAGTGAGTGCCCCAACAAAATAAAATAGCTTGTCAAAGACCTCCAGTAGATAGCTCACCCTATCTAAATCATAATAGGCATAGAGACACAAATTATTATCTACATGTAACAAGATACCTTGTCTAGGAGGTCCCTTTAAATATTGAACTATACACAATATAGCATCCCATTGTTCTTGGTAAGGGTACTGCATAAAATTGTGTCAATATATGCACACAATAGCTCAATTTCAAATGTAGGATGGTTAAGTAAATAAGGCAACCAACTAGCCTTCTATACTAGTTAGGATTAGATAGCAACGATCCAGTAGCAAGGGATAAATTATGATTATGCTAAATCAGAAACTTAGTCGATTTGGAGCCAACGAACTTGTTTCTATAATGATGTCAAGAGCATATTTTTGTTCACATAAAAAACCCTTTTGATCTTCTTACCACCTGAATCCACAAAAAATACTTCAAAACATTGAGCTATTTCATATGAAAACAAATACTAATATATATTTTAAACGAACTTACAATAACATTATCGTTGCTAGCAATAATCAAATCATCAATGTACACCGAAATAAAAAGTGGCATAGCCCCTCTATTATAAGTGAACAATGAATAATTAGCATAAGAATGAGTAAAATGAAATGACTTAACAGCTTTTGTCAACTTGGCGAAGCCTGTCACCAGCCATATAAAGACTTTCAAAGATGACATACCTTACCTGGATGAGAAACTGAGAAACTGGAAGGCAATTTCATATAAAATTCTTCATTTAAATCACCATAAAAAATACACATCCATATTATAAAGATCCTAATTATTAGCCACTACTATTGCTAAAAAAGTTCAAACTGTCACCATCTTAGCAATTAGAGCAAACTTTTCATTATAATTAACACCATCCACCTAATTATTGTCAAGAATCATTAAAAGGGTTTCTTCAACTCTCTAATTATTTATTATATTCTCTCTTTTCGTTAATGGTTCAAAATGAGTTCTCTTTCTCTTACACTCGATTCTTCACAAACGTATCAGGACTGAATTTGAATTTTTCTTTTTACAGGTCTTGTGATAGACATGGCACATACAACATACAACTAAACATTTTTGAGCAAAATAATAAAGGAATCCCTATTGGAAATTGTAATAAATTGGATAAAAAATGAATATTGAATATATATATATATATATATTCAAATTATTATTCAAATTATTTATTATTAAAAAATTTTATTTTATTTATAGTTCTTTATAATTTATTTCAGTGGAATGGAAAAGAGTACAGAATCTGGAAATGGTATAATCAAGATTTCTTGCTTCTATAAAATAACTTTCAGATTTGAATTGAGGGTTTATACCTTATATTATAAGACTTATTTGATCTTATCAAGTGTAACATCCCGCTACCAATGTTAAGGCAAAAACAATAAATGAGAGAAATTGCTGAGAAAGTAGAAAAATACATTTCATGCTCATGCATAATGATAGCATACACACATGTGAATATTGATTCTTGCACACTAAAATGATTGTACATGCATTCGTTGACATTTTTCGGGTATAATTGATCTATAAATGTGATTATATTTACAATTGTGAATTGTATGTATTAAAAATTGATTTGGAGAGCATATCTATTGATTTAGAATTTTTGGTAAAAACTAAGAATTTTCTGAAGTTTAGGGGTATTTTTGGATTATGAAAAATGGCAAGTGGCAGAATAATTGATGAATAGTGGTAGAAATAAGAGTCAAATGGAAATAGAGAATTTATAAATGACATTGGGATTTAATGACAAATGATATTGAAAATTGGGAGAAATTTGGGTTGAAAATTCGGAACAAATAGACTAGTTATTAAAAAAGTGGTCAAATGAAGACCACAATAAAAGGACAAGTGGCAAGTGACAAGTGTCACAACACTTTCCACTCACCACTTATGATATTTTTCTTCTTTGAAAGACCAACATCCTTGTCTTTCACCCATTATTTTCGTAACTCATGCTCTTTTCTCCATTTTCTCCATGTTTTTGTCTCCATCTACGACACTCTCTTCTCCCAATCATTAATGTTAAACCTTACTCTCATCCTATACTTGCTAATTCCATTTTTGTTATCTTCATCATCTCAACACTAGAAAGCCTACCATATTCCACCTTAAAAAGGTGAAGATCGTGTATGTTGGATGAGCTAGGATTTTTGGAGATTTTTGAAGAAGCCTTGGGTAAATCAATTAAGTAACCTATTACTCTTCTTGATTTGAAGAATGAAACATGATTTGATGATAGTTAGAGGTTAAATGTTCATGAAATGAGGATGGTTATATGCTAAAACGTGGCTGAGAAATGGGGATAGATTCATGTCTTGTTTTTTTTGTCTGTTTTGATGGGCAATAGATTATGAAATAATATAATGTTAGATTAAATTGAGTCGATGGTTTTCAAAGGGTGCTGGAAAAATGTTAGCAGTAACATTTTCCATTGATTATGCATCTGTAATTTAGCTATAACTTGTCCTGTAGATATCCAAATGAAGTGATCTTTGATTTGGATTAAAGTAGAGACATATGACTACATTTATAATGAAGACGTTGAATTCAAATCCTATCTTTAAGAGTTTATAATTTTGACCTAAAGTTGAGTACTGGGTGTAGGAAAAAGTGCAGAAAAACTGGATACATAATGGGTTTTGTTATGTTTTCTTGATGAATGAATGTGAATCTCCTTGGGTATTTTTGTGATGAAATAAAATGAGTATAGAGCTAAAGAAAGGGAGTAATTTGGTATCTTGAAATGGGAAGAATTAAGGTGATAATTAGAAGTGAAATGAAAGTGGAAATAAAGTTGAATATGTGTAGGAAGTTGATGATGAATGTGTATATATATGTGTATGTTCAGTTATTAGTGTTCATGATCAATCATGGACTATAAATTTGTTTATGGATGATATTAAGTTTAAATTGAGTTATAATGAGGGGAAAATGAGGAGAAATTAAATTAGAAATGATAGACAAGCATAAGGTAGTGAATGTAGTAAGTAAAGAGTTAGAATATGGAAAATGTGATGCACTTGGATATACTTTGGGACAAGAGGCATAAATTTTTCTATAGAACTTTGATTGAGGTCATTTAGGTATGGTTTTAAAGAGGACTTTGAGATCTACAACTTCTGTGAAGATCTCAAGAAGAGATTTTGATGTATAGAGGGTCTAAAATCCAAGTGTCTATAAGATATCCGTAAAGGTCCGCTTAGCGGACATGATGTCCCCTCAAACGGACATGAGCGAGGCTGAAAAGCTGAAAAACCTGAGAAGGTCCGCCCAACGGACATGAAGTCTGCCTAACGGACATTCATGGGTCAGGTGGTCTTAATTAAGGCTTAAACAGGACTTGGAATGAACCTAGAATGATGCTTTGATTATGTGACTAATGTGTGATATATTTGAAGTGATAATTAGGGTTATAACCTAGTGAACGAATGAATGATATCAAGGTATCAAAGGCAAGAGTATAATGCGAATGAAGATGTTCATATGATTGTAATTGTGATCCAAAGGATATGAGTAATGATTAACTAGTAAAAGTGAATGAGAATTGGATATTATGAAAGCAAATAATGCTAAAAATGAGAATGTGCATAAGATGTGAAATTTGATAATATACCCGAGATTGTCATTGAGCATGCATTATACATAATTCATATACACATTTGTGCATAAATTAATACTTAAGAATGTACAATTATTAATGTGTGTGCAACGTGTGTATTGAATAATATTGATGTGCAGGATAAATTGTCCGCATCCAGACATTTCCAGATCTTGGAAGCAAATACTAGTCTAGAGCATACTGTGAGTAGACCTAGATGGTCTCATTTCATTTTTAGTTTGGTGTGAATTTTGGTATTGATTAACTACTGAATTTTTATATGAATGTGATTGATTGTGTTGGCTTCTGGACAAGAGGTCCGATGATTGTGATATTTGGTTAAGATAATGAAGTGTTGCTTGTATATGAATGAGAAGAACTAAGAGTACATAATTTGATGATAAATGTGTTTTGAATGAGCATTTGAGTGTAAGTGAAAATGTGATTCTCAACTTAATGTTGAATGTCGGACTAAGTTCCGATGATATAGGAATGTGATTGAATGGGATCATGTAAATGTGATTGATGCATTTCATTTCATGAATGCATAAAATATAATGGTAGTTGTGACCAGAGTAGCTACCGATTAGAGTTTAAAGCTCAATGAGTGAAAAAGAGCCTCGAGCTCAAAATTGATACAGAGCCTCACACTCAACGTTTAATAAGCCCTATATGGGACTGTTATCAATGAGCCCTATATGGGACTGTTATCAATGAGCCTTATATGAGACAGTTTAGGCACTCGATCACAACAAAGTAATAAATGAAAGGGAGTCTCATGCACATTGCATTATAAGTTATATGTGTATTTTAAAAGATTGAAATGATTAATTTGAATGCCCTAAATGTGCTCCTATTTGTTAAATGAAGTGATGTAAATCATGTGAAAATATATGAACTGTATATGTTACGTGATTGAGTGAGCCATCGAGGATAGTCATTCATTGAGTTCGCAAAACTCACCCAAAATTTGCAATATTTTTCAGGCTCAGAAGAGTTACCCCGTTAGGTTAACAGGAGTATAGCCACTACACCCAAGTAAGAGATAGTGATCAGGATCAGTTCGTGTCTACATTTGTACTTTCCTATTTTTGTATCAATTTGTATATTTCACGATTTTTGTACAATGTGTATTTGAAATTTTTTTATAATAACTTTCCAAATGGGAAATGTTTGTAAATGATTTTGTGATGTAATAACACTTATGAATTTAAGTGTTTTGTATGCATAATGGGCCTCAGTGACTAATGAAATTCGGATGATTTGTGAAATGATTGTAAACCTTGCAATTGAAAAAGTTTATGAATAAAGTAGGCCCAATTGATTATTGATTCCGCATATGTTTGTGTAACAAAAAAAATGTACCGAGTTTCAAGTATTTGATTATTCTAGCATACCACCCTTGCGGGGTACGCACTTGGACATCACTCAAGATGTCAGGTACGTTTCTTTCGAGAGTGGAGAGTTACATCAAGTGTTATAACTTTTTTCTCAAATAAAAAAATCATGTATTATTTTCGGACAGTAGTAAAGAAGGAAAACATTCAAGATCTCATCTAAAACTTACAACAGCTTGCCAAACAAGGCTAATAGAAAAACAAAACACAGGGATTACTGGCATAACATCCACTATTGGATTCAAAAAATCATAAGTTATAATCTATTTTGTGAAGAAAAAATTACTTGAAGAAAGGACAGAATTAAAACAGATATAAATAAAACTAAAAAGATTAAGCATAATAAATATTTTGTTCTTGAAAATAATTTTATTTTGATTGAGCTATAAATAATCTATTTATGATAGTAAGTATGGATATAAAATATTAGGAAGTCAGCGCAAAAACCATTCTTTAAACTTAGAAATTCCACCAATCAAAAATCCTTCAATTCTCTCAACTCAGAAAAGAATAAAAAAGTTTGGTCTAATTCAACTTATAAAATTTTAGAACAATTAGAAAATTATAAAAATGAAACCATTTATTTTGAACAACGAAAAGCACTTAATCAAGTCTGATTATGAATTTTCCAATATAATCAACAGCATCCACCTGATTACTATCAAGAATCACTAAGAGCGTTTTGAACTGCTCAATACTGCCATTAGAATTATATTTGATTTTACACACCAATTAAAATCTTATAGCATGCTTTTCAGGAGAACAAAGGTTTAACTGTCTAGTTCCTATTATTTTGAAGGGCATCTTTCTCTTTTCATATGGCAACCCTCCATCTAGGATCCCATACTACAACAAAGAAACTAATGGGGTCAACCTTAACTATAATTGTTGCAAGAAAATTTCTATAATTTGCAAAACTTATCACAAGTCACAAAATTAGCTATAGTATAAGGGTATTTATGTTCTATAACAAAGCAGGTGAAACGAAGGAGGTGACTACGGATATTATTGTGTTATAGTCATAATCTCGCAATCTTGTGGAAGGTTTTTGAGTATGATGTCCCCTTCTAAGCACCTCTACCTTATCTAAAACACCTTACTTAATAGGTTGTGATGCTTGTTTCTTGCATCACTCCCCCTATGCTTGTCATGCTTATCCTTAATGTCATCGCTAATGCTTCCTCTTTCCTACTCACATCTATTATCTAACATATTAACAACATCATACCCCTGATTTAGCTTGGCTTCCCCACTACTTTTTTAAATTTCATATGTTACAACCTTATATTTTTTATGAATAGCTT
The DNA here is from genome assembly GCA_027575705.1 of Erythroxylum echinodendron. Taxonomy (NCBI): domain Eukaryota; kingdom Viridiplantae; phylum Streptophyta; class Magnoliopsida; order Malpighiales; family Erythroxylaceae; genus Erythroxylum; species Erythroxylum echinodendron. Next base: position 27,019,744 of record JANZXR010000170.1, read on the forward strand.
ATGGTCCATCTAGTTATGAGTTATCATTTACTAACGACATATCCAAAAAGGATAGTTCCTCTTTGTCTGTAAGGTCTGAAGTATTAGAGAAGAAAGGAAATTTGTTCTCACACAAACCACATCTCTCAAAACAAAATATTTCGAGTCTCTAAATCAAAATCTTTTATCCCTTCTTGCCATGAGAATAACCCACAAAAACACATTTATAACTTTGTTCTCTAAATTTATCTTTATCACACTCCTTATGATGTGACATAAACAAACATTTGAATGTTCTTATATGCTTATATGAGGGCCATTGTCCAAATAAAATTTCATAAAAGGTTATTCCACCATTTAAAATGGTAAGGGTACAGTTAATCAAATAACCTGCCATTAATATACACTATATTGTCAATATACACTCTCTGTAAAAACTAATCAAAAGGTTCCTTTGAAATCTCAAAGCACAGGCAACATTCAAAATGTTCCTATGCTTACACTCCACTCTCTCATTTTCCTATTAGGTATCAACATAAGAGGTTTGGAAAACAATTCCATTGTCAGAAAAATATTCCTTAAGATGCTAAAATTTAGAGCCATTGTCACTTAACTATTTTTACCAACTTAATAAATTGGATTTAAGCCATGGAAGAAATTATATCAGGCACTTCTATCTTATCTACCATAAAAAAATCCAAACCGCAGGAACAATCATTATTGACAGTTAAAAATATTAGGAAACACATGAAGAGAGAATTCTATATGCAACCCAAATGTTGCACTATGTTAAGGAAAAAGGTTCACTGGCCCTACTATTACTACTAACAAATATATACCTTGTTTGCCTCACTCTAAAGCAAATTTCATAATTTTTGTTTGCTTTACTACTAATATTGCTACTACCTCATAGAATTATATTAACTACTTTAGGAAATAGATGCCCGATAAGGTTATGTTACAAAACAAAAGTGTATGACAAACTCACTCTATATACTTGCACTTGAGCACCACCAAAGAAGACATAGACCTTATTTTCCAATTCACCCACTCCAATCAAGTGTTAGGGATATAAAAACTAGCAAAGAAAAAGTTATCGAAAAATAGATGTGACATGAATAAGTCACTACACAGAAAGAAAATTTTGAAAAGACTGAGATGCAATCAATATGATCATTTGCTCTCCAAGGGTAACACAACTAGCCCTCAACATGTGCACTCACAGCAGAAGCCTTGGAATAGCAACTACAATTGCTCAGAAATTCCAAGGGTCATAAAGAAATTTGATGTGTCATTTTTAAAATGGAAGTAGTAGCTTATATAAGGAAAAGAAAATTAGGTTTTCAATTATTAAGAAAAATAAAGATTATGTTTTCAATTGTTAAGAAAAAGGAGATATATTTTGAAAAATAAAACACAAAATTGAAAAATAAAAAACATCTATAAAGAGTTTGAAAAAATCAAAATTCTTAACAAATATTCAAAACGAAAGGAATTTTCTGTAAAAAGATATATAGATTTTGGTCTAGCCCAGCTAGCCTGGACAGAGGAGTGGGCGAGCAGCACATGTGTGCATGTGGTATTTCTTCACCCACTAACTACTAATTTAAACTTATAAAATAACATGTTTGTTTATAAATTTTAAAAATAAGTTGCAATTTTCTAATATTGGACAAAAGAAAATTACCCACAAGCCATTTCCAACAATTCCCCATAAATGACTTGTCGGTAAGAAAAAAAGTTTTGGGCAAAGGAATGGAGAAATACCTTAACACAAATGTCATTTGATTAAATTGATGCATAGTAAATTGAGGCAATAACTCAGTTAATAAAGTGAATTACTTTTGAACTTCTAAAAGATAAGCTGAGACCCCCACAACATGTAGCTGAGACCCCCACAACATGTATCATACCCTTAATGTTCACTATTATACTATTTAAAGGTTATGCACACACCTTGGTTTCCTATAAATGCCCTAAAAAGATAGACCAAGTCTTTCATAGAAGGCGGCCCACCTTAACACTCAAGTAGGTGATTTCATTTCATAACTATGAAACCATTAAAAGTCACTAAGACTCGACCTCTATAAATGGAATCCATCAAGTCCAATTCTAATGAGCAACCACAACAACCTATAGATCCATCATGCGCTAACACAAGCTATAGGGATGAGAAAAGTGGAGCATAACAATGACTTACATGGCTTCGTTTCACTAAAGAATGCTATCCACCATATTGTCTTAATCAATGGGCTTTAGGCCCATCCCCCTCGACCACTCTAAAATAATTTTCCTTGTTAGTCCTTTAATGAGAGTATCTACTAAATTCCTTTCAAATATAACAAATTTCATTTAAATCACTTCATTTTTAACAGTTTTTTTTATCAAATTATGTCTAATACAGTTGTGTCTTCTTTTACCATTATAGACACTATTTTTAGCAACCCTAGTAGCTGTTTGTGAATGACAATATAAGGAGACTGACACTAAAGATCTTTCCCACAATGGCATGTCTACCAATATGTCCTTAACCATTCTGCTTCTTGACCTACCAATTTATAGGCTATAAATTCTAATGGTTGAGTATGGAATACAAGTTTGTTTAGCTGGTTTCCATGATATAACATCTCCACCTAAAGTAAAGACTGTTGGGCCTTGAATTTTTTTTATTTTTAGTAAACATGAGTTAAATGAATTTTGGTATTGTTAGATAAATTATTTTTGATTAAGGTTAACTATTAGGTCAAGTTTAGGAGGATTTAAGTG
>JANZXR010000170.1:27035699-27047342 GCA_027575705.1 Erythroxylum echinodendron
CACTGTTCACAAATGCATGAGCATGAGATGTGTTTTCTTAATTTCTCTTATTTACCTCACTTGGACCCGTTTCTCTGATCCGATCCGTTCTATAGAAACGGGATGTTACACATCCTCATCAAATCTCCTTCAAAAAATCACTCTTTGAGATCATCCCAAAGGTCTTTCACATTATCTATGTATGTGAGGGTGGACCTAATAGCTGGATTAACTAAAATCATCTCCAATGAATGAGCATGAAGTTTGCACTCCATTAGTGTTCAATCTCGCTTGAATCATCAGTCAATATCTTGATAGTTCCGTCGATCAAGCCAACTTTTTCTTAACTTTAAATGCATTCCTCTTAGCTTTTGCCCACTCATCATAGTTGGCAACTCCCTTCAATGTCAATTCACATATATTTAATCCCGAATTGTCACCAAGATGTATGTAATATGGAGACGTTGAAACAAGCATCTTGCTCTTCTTTCCATTGTCACCTACATTGATCCATCTCCTTCACTCATGCCTCCAGTCATATTTGTTGCTCTCTCACTAAATATTTAGGGTTTCAGAGTTTATTCCTTGCTCTAATGTCATGAAGAATTTTAAAAGTCAATACCTTGTCTTTCATTAACCACTAGAAAGCAATATGTACACTTAGATGTACAATATTCACACCTAAAATAACGACTTGCACGAGAAAATATTTTCCTACTATTGCACGAGAAAATATTTTCCTAATTGAACTCCTATTAGAACTCCCTAAATGAGAAAACTAAATAATACAAAAAAGTATGACATCTACATATTTATCATATTGCATGGTTACCAGTAATAAACAATGTCTCCTTGTGGCAATGGAAAAGGTACAAAATTAATTCTAAGCCAAATGACTACTAAATGAATTAGAGGTTGAAGATCAATCCTTGTCATGCTGGTTGAACGTCACATCTTCCACCAAGCGTCAAAATCATGACAAATCGAACCACTTTTGATTATTATAATGGGACTGTTCGATCATAACAAACAAAGGAGTATATGAGCAATGACAAAATATCATAATATAGGTATGTTCGAAAATCTTATTTCGAGTCCATAGGTTTTGCTCGAAAAGGTCACGAGCTATATCCAAACTTGGCTTCCAAGTTGCATATTTGGTGTACTAGTGAAGGTGATTGAAGGATTCAAGATTGATGTTATTATGAGCCAAATTCCTTACTGAATTATTTAATCTGACACTGTGTTATATATGCAGATTAAACTTTCTAATTGAATCTAGCAAGCGTAAAAGCTTGGCATGACATGTTTTGTAGTACATAAAACAGATGATTTTAACATGGGACATAGTCGGAGTCTGATCCAAGAGACTCTTCGTAGCTTGCAATTCCGGCATTGGAGGGCTCAATCCGTCAGGATTTTAGCTGAAAATTAGTATGAGAGAAAAAGAAGAAAGTGGAATGAATAGCCAAGTTCATGCCAAAGAAATGACAAGATCCTGAAGCAAATATTTAACAATGACAGTCCTTTACCTGGCATGATTGGTTGAACATAGCCCTGAAAATCATCCAGGTTCAGTCTCTTGGAACTAAGCAGATTAAACTCTCTTTTTTTCAGATTTAGATTTCCTCTTCCTTTATATCCCTCTCCCATGCCAGGACACACCAAATTCCTAAATTCACATACTAGAATTATTATACCGACTTATGAAGACAGACGGTTAATGAGATTTTGGAAACTTTTACAATCAGATTTGAGTCAAATACCACAAGATAATTTCAATCACTACAGAATATTCTGAGTAATGGAACATTAAAACAATAACACAACTGAACTCGTAATAATTAATAATTTAGTGATGAAAATTTTATTTTACCTTATAATCAAAATAAGTATTTTCTTATTTTTATATTAAAACGGAATTATATGTATTAGTAGTATTGCAGAATCAATAGAATTTCGCATGTCATAATACATACTAGAATAGCATGTGTATTCAACTCCAAAATATATGCGCTACATTTTGAGCTTTACTTCTAAATTGGTATTATTATTATATTAAAATTTTTCATATTAAATTGATATCATTTCCCCTAAATTATTCAGGCATCACGTACGACCAACTTGACTAGTCCTGGTTTACAAAACTTAAAGAAGTACTTGTCCTTAGAATAGGAAATAATATCACATTAATATATTAACTTGACGTTTTAACCTCCTCAGATAATTTCTCAAAATCTTGTAAAGTGACAACAATGGAGGTTCTTTCATGAGAAGGGAGTGCTTCGGTCGAGGATAGAAGATCGAATCCTGGGACAACAAGGACAAGCAGACAAAACCAGCGACAATGCGCTGCATTATGCAGGCACGCGCAATGTACGTGTCGATCTTTGACACTACCTCAACAATTATGGAGTAAAGTGATGCTATTCGAACTCATTGTAAATCGATAATGGTTTGGTAACTTGGTATTGCTCTAATAGTCTACGACTCATATTTTGTTAAGTTTAGAGTATTTTGTCTTGCTAACGTCTTCTACAGAAAAACTAGTTGAAGTTATCTAAAGCTCGATTGCAATAAGACGAAATAGTTTAAACGATATAAAAATGACTTCGTCTTGAATATATTTAATAAATAAATATTGTTTTACATTATTATTTTTAAATAAAATAATATGATTTTAGTTAATTATCCACTTAACAACTAAATAAAAATAAAATTATTTTATCTTAATTTATTTAAACTAATTTGACTACTAAAGAAATTTCAAATTGGAGCTAATAATTTTAAATTAAATTGAATCAAATTAATTCAGTTTAAACCATAGCAGATTAGCCTTATTATCTGTATTCCTCCCTCTTCTCAAATTGCTAATTTAAGTTATATGTATAAATGTTCTCACTTATGTACTTATTATTCTTAGTATAAAAAGGAAGTACAATTTCTAAGCATGGTAGATAACTTACTCTAAGCTTGCAATTGATTATATCAACAAAAATTATACTTGAAAAACAACTTTTAAAGATTTGCAAGTTCAACCTTGAGATCAACATAAACTTGAAGTCTTTCATATTTAAAATAATATCAATTTTAAAGTAATAAATTGAATTTCAATAGCTAATAAGAAACTCTAAGTTGTTCCTATTGTACTTAATTCACACGTAATTGAAAAAAAGTGATTATTTTAATAAAGAAAAAGAAAAGAGAACCTTCAATTTGATACACTTTATGACTTTATAATTATTATAAATTGAAATACCTTACATGTTATAAATGCCATTTGTTGGTGAGTAAAAATAAAAGAAAATTTATATTAATTTTTGTATCTATAAAATTGTCAAATAATAACTATAAATGTTCTCTTTCCACACTAATATTTTTTATCATTACAATTTGGTGTCCACTTTGTAGTTTAATTATGTTGAAGTTGTCTAAAGTCAAAGTGAAAGTACTCCGTATACAAGATTTCCTATTTTGTGAAGGTCGGAAGAAGGTCATTAATGTCCGTAACATTCCATTTGTAATTTTTACAAAATGGTTTACAAAAAGAATGACTTTTAATCACTCACCATGCCTTCATATAAGAAGGAATTTATGGCTGCAGCTTCTTTGATTTTGTCTTAATGCTGAATTTTAAGCTTAATCACCTGAGTTATAAAGATGAGAAACTGTTTGCAAGTGCAAGTAAATATAACCATACATGATCCTTAAATGACTTGGGCCTAACTTGTTCAATGAAATAATCCTATTTCAAATAGGTAGATATATGAATGAATCAAGTGGCTTATTGTTCAGATTAAGAAATGAAAAGGATTAAGAAGTGCTGAGTGCACAGCAATTATACATAAAGTAGTGTATGATTAAAAAGGAAAAAAGATTAATTCGACAACACTATAAATTAATTTTTAAAAATAAAGAACCCTATTAAAAAAAGTTTATGATCATTAAAGAAGCAGGTGATTAGTCCAAAAATATGATTGTTCAACAACTTTGCCTATAATACGTAATTAGTCTCCTGAATTCATTGAACATTTATCCCATGATGCGTAATATGTGCAGCTTATGATACTTAATGAGCTCAATAAGGGATTAATAACACGCTAATTAATATTGGAAAATGACAAGAAATGTAGTAGGTGTAGAAAACTCAAGTTTAAATGGAGAAGAAGACAGCCTGAAGAGGAAAACTAAATGACAAAGCCGGCAAACAATTCAATTCTCCTTATGTATGATGAACAACCATATTTATTGTTGATAAGTGAGAAGATAGTAATTCAATATCCTAAGGGTAGCAAAAGGTTCAACTTAATTCGGATTGAAATTATCAAGACCAATATAAGTCAATTAAATTTTAAATCAAATTTAAATTATATATTATTTAATTTCTTGAATTCGACATTTTAAATTTTAAATCAGATTAAAATTTAGAACTTTTTAATATTTTAAATTTCATCAAATTTTGATCCGAATTTATTTTGAGTAGAAAATTTTTAAATTAGACACATAGCACCTAATTCAATTTATTATCATCTTTAAGCTATTTAACACATAATACAAATAATTAAGCTAGTGGGACAAATTGATCTTATATTATTTTCAAAATAATTCTTCGATTTTTTTTCTAAAACAAATAATTATGAAATGTTTCTCAAAAATAATGTGACGGGATGTAGAACCAAGTATTTCATGCCAAAACAAAGTATGCCAAGTTAAAAGCTTTTTTTAGACATTAACTTATCTTTAGTGGGAGCTTATTTTAAATCCAACAGCATGGAATAAGAAGCCGAATGTGAAGGATTTTTGGGCATTTTTATATGGGCCTTAAAATTGGGCCTAGTTAACTTTAGGCTACAATTATGAGGCCGAGCATGACCATTTGCTAGAAATTGAATGCACTGAAAGGTCTTCTTTTCCCTATATTAAAAGAGGCCTTAAAAAAAATGATGATTTATAATCCTTTTTAAAAATTATCAAAAGATTTGAAAGTTAAGAATGCTCTTAGTTCAAAATAGTGTCAAATACAGTTATTAGTTCGGAAAGTGTAAGTTTAAGTTATAACGATATCACTTTTCGAGTATTTTGGTACTTAGAACCATATTAACGAGATGTACGACGTTTTGATTTTTACAATTTTACTACTTAAAGAAAAAGAATTATAGACTTCATTGAAATAAAAATAACTTTCATTATAAATTTATTTAGATTAGTAGACTTAAATTTGAATGCATTTTATTTTAAATTTAATATATGTCTAATTATCTTTCATGGATTGAGTCCATAAATATTAATTTTATTTTCAATTTGTATCTCTAAATTTTTAAATATTGTATCTTTCAGAAGTTGAGGTCTCAAATGGCGACGTGTTAAAAGGATATGTGTTGATTTTAATGAATTTACTTGAAACAACATGACTTAAGCATAATAAGGCACTTATTTTAGTATATGATTAAAACATCAAACCCGTTTGAGTGACTTAATTATAAAAATTTTGAATATATCAACTTTTTAGTTTGATTTTTAACTTTTTGATTCGATTTATTTTAATAACTCTTATTGATAAAAATCAATCAGTTTGTTAGTTAATCGACTAATTTTTGTAAACTAATCGATTTTTATAAACCAAAATAAACTAATTAATTTTCATTTAATAGTTTTCCTTTTTAATTAAACTTTAAATTAAGGACAATCTCCTTCAACTTCAATTTTATTTAATATTTAACTGGTTTTATAATAGTCTACTATCAGTTAAACTTTTTAAATCTTAAACTTCTTGTTTTATTAGTTTAACTTTTAATATGATTTTTAAAACATAGTTTTTAGTATGTTCCTATAGGTTTTACTATTCTTTAACCTAAGGCTAGCCACCAAAAGAAAGATAAGAATACCTTCTATCCTAAAAATAAGAAATTTGTTATTTCACCTCATGGTTGGCTTTTTCTAGCATCGGAGGATCGAGTTTTTCATTTGTAAGATATTATTGTTGAGTGTGCAGCCCTATTTGGAGACAAAAGTGAGTTTCGGAGATCTTGAATGTTGAAATGATGAATGATTTCAAGACAAATAACGGTTGATTTGAAGTCATTCTTGATAGACATAGCCATGTAGAGCACAACACGACCGTGTTCTTGACTTGTACAGTTGTGTGTGAAGACCACATAAGAGACTGCGAATATGTATAAGATAGATGATGACCTAAATGATCGTGTAAGATTAGACGACACACCCGTTTTCTTATCATATATGGTCATGGGGGAACTTTCGCGCCCGTGTTCGAAGTATACATAGTTGTATAAGTGGACCATATGTGACTGACTGAGACTGCAATTCCCTAAAATATGGTTAGGAAATGGACCTACATAGTTGTGTAAGTGATTATGTCCATTTATGAAACCCTATTTTTTTTAAGTGTAAAAGGTGAAATGATTAGGTTCATTGATATGAAGAAATGAACGTCAAAAAGGAAAATAAAGAAAGTGAGAGTAAACTAATAAGTCTTTCTCATTCTATAATTAATAGCTTTTGTAACATGTTATCTTTTTTTATTGTTAGTTTCAAGATTAGATTGAGAGTGTTGTTCATTCGGGGCATCAATTTGCACTAAATACTAAAATTTGATAGGATAACTTGTAGTTGTTTTGTAGTATAGTTTCAAACAAGGGTCAGTAGCTTGTAACTTTTAGACTCTTGTAATTTCTTAATTGAATAAGTGGATTTGTTTGTAAGTTTGGCCAGTGACTTTTTTCTCTATATTGGAAAATTTTTCACATATATCTAGTGTTCGATTTATTTTTTTGTCATATATATTGTTTGGTTGTTTGTTTATGAGATTGGATTATTTAAGATTAGTTGTTCTTGATTGATGTTGTGAGAGTTTTAAGTAGAGCCCAAAAATATCACTTGTATATGATCTCGCTCTTGTTGCATATTTGATTGCGTAATTCTAATCACGATGATACGTGTAAGTGCACATGGTCACAAGTAATAATTTGGAAGTATCCAAGTATCGTATTCACAGGGAATTAATTAAATTCACTAACTATTAAACTACTACGCTACGACTCCATCTAGGTAATTGAAAGTAGGAATTTAGGAAATTAATTAAGCTAAATTTAAACTAACTACAGAATATGACAGTGATAATAAAGATATGAAATCAACCAAATAGAAAAGCTTGGTGGTTTCACCTGATCAATTATGCAATGGAAATTATAGCAGTTAAAATTAATCTATAGTAAGCCTAGTGCATTATTTGTTCAGCACTAACGAACTTTAATGATTGTCAACCGAATGCTATAACGTATGTGATATTTGTTGTCGCAACCTATTACCTATATCCTAATAAAATAAAACACTATATGTCTATGTGAATTACTAAATTGAGACTTGTTAAAAACAAGCATCCACTCACGATTGCATACACATTCAGGTATATTTCTATCCTCAACATGCATGTTATTTCATCCAATTGAACCTAGGACTAAATTATCTCCGTTGAGAATCACCTAATCCTTTCAATCTAATTAACTATTGGCCAGACAATTAAAAGCATTAAGCACATAATGAAATAAACAACCAAGCTAGGAAGTAAATCAATTTAACCCACCATAAATCATATACACACAATCAATTACGCTTTCACGTAGAATCCTAGTAAATAAAATTAGTTCATCATATTAATAATAACTCTAAACATGTTTAACAAACTCGAAGAATTCATTAAATCAAATTTAGAATCCAAACTAAAATAAAAACAACAAACGAAACCCTAAAATTACTCACTTGCGAAGAACGAATGCGTAGCCTTCAATCTCCAATGTGAGAGCCTCTAAAACTCTCCCCCCCTCTTCTATGTGTTTTTTAGGTCTTTGCCCATGTAAAATCATCTCTCCCAATCCTAATCATGCCCCACAGTTTAAGAATTTTAAAACAATTAGGAAATTGAATCTATTTGGGAAATTGATTTTGGACAGATTTTAGGGGTGATTTATGGGTATATTCTCGATCTCTTTTTGACCTGGTCTCTTTGTAAAAACCATAGGTCTAGATGTCTTCTTTCTATGGGCTCTTGAATTATATCAGATGGACATGTACAACTCAAGATATGGCCCAACCACTCTGCCTTGGTCAGTAGATATCGGAGTCAATAGTCAGTTGCAACTTCTTTGCTGATTTCGACTTATCAAACGACAAAACTGGGCTTTAACTTCTCCATATGAGTTGTATTCCATTCTCTTAGCTTCGTTTAAGATTTTGAATCTCCCCAATTGAACTGAAACGAAGAAGATATATTCAAAAAACTAAACTATGCATGTTTCTGAGCAAAAATTTCCTTTTATCTATAAAAAATGAGCATAAATTAATTTTAGGTGATTTATCAAGGTAAAATAAATCAAAGAGTAATCAAAACATAAGCAATTGAGGACTTAAAATATAGTATAAAATTAGCTTATCAATATTAAAAAACAGTTTTTTGTGTTAGGGTACTCATTTTATCTTTCCATAGGATATAGTAACCAAGTCACACTCCTACTTTAGAATTGACTAGTTTATTATTATTAGGCACAATATACAGTCGGCATTATTAAAGTCTCACTCTTTTAGTTTGTTTATAGTTGATCCGTTCAATTAGGCTTCCGCAATCTTTTAAAAAAAAAAGATAATGGTTAAAGAAATAGCTGTGATGTAAAACTAGAGCAAACACAATGTAGATAAATAAACATTCATCCTTCTGTTATGTTTACGATGTGGGTAGCTATCAAAATAACATGATGTGGGTAGCTATCATGCATGCAAAATAACATGTTTGACTTGTGTTCATTTTGTTTTCCATATTTAAGAAATTGTATTTTTCAAGTAAAAATGTTGGTTTAGCTACCAAATCCTCTAGATAATTCAGCATATTATACACGAGTTAATTCAAATAGATGGATGGACCACAGATGCATTCCTAAATTTAAGCGTATTTCTACATAGAGTCAACTTTGTAGTAATATAATTGGGTTAGATCAACAACTTTTCATAGGCGACGATTAGAGACCGTTTCATATTTATTTTATTTCATACCAAACTAAACCAAACCACACAACCGACGATCATGTTCAGTGATTAGAATACGGACCTTAGTCACTTGTTTTTCAAATTTCAAGAATAAAGTCTCTATTTACTATAAAGTTACATAAGCATTAATAATGCACAATTCTATTGAGGCATGGCTTAATGACACCAAAACTTTAGATATTCATCATTTGATAAAATTTCAAATTGGAATACTCCTTTTGTAACATTTAGATACTCGTTTGCAATAAAGTAAAACTTTTTTGGTTAAAATTTTTTATTCAATCTTCTAATATTGATATGGTGCGGGCTAATTAATTAGAGATGACAATTGAATTGTCCCGCCAATTTTTTTAAAATATTTAAAATTAAAAGTATAAAGTATTTTTTAATTGAGTCTAGGACGGGGCTACGCAAGCTCATGCCTACTTAAAGCCTAATTTTTTTAAGCAAAACGATATCATTTTAATTAAAATAGTTAAGTCTTGACTCGATATAAGATTGGGCCTGATCCATGAGTTGATCTATTAAAAATATCTGAATCTAGGTAATAGGCCAACTCATTGTCATCTGTATACTTAATTTGATTTTCCATGTACAATCTATTGTATGAAATTCAATTTATTTAATTTCACTGAGAATTTTAATAGTCTTATTTTTCTATTGACTTTTTCTTTTACTTGAATCAAATAATTGATAGGAATTATTTTTATTGATTTTCATAATTTCTAATCCATCTTTCTACAGTAGCATGTTGATTAAATGATATCAAATTTTTATTACTTGTAAAATAAATAATATTTTTTGAGAAGTAATAATATAATTTTAAATCACTGTCAAAATCACCTAAATTAATTAAAAATTGTTCATTAATTCATCTACTTTAAAAATATCGCAAAATTCTAAAAGTCATGTTTATTTCCAATAGTTAGGTCCCTTAACACATAATCAATGAAGCATGGCTAGCTTTACACAAGTCAATGGAGAGTGACCATAGCTTTTTCTTTCAAGTGCGCGTGTACTATGACCAATGGAAAATTTGGTCTGTTGGCATCAATTTGCAGCCACACGAAATGAAGAGCTGACATACCAATTTGATGGGGGCCCCATAAGGAAGCTACCATGAAATTTCCTTCCCCCAATCAATCTGTAGACGTCAATTTCATTGTCAGTCTATTTCTTTGTAAGGCCATCTTCTGCAAACTTTATTCTGAAGATCACGTATTTTCTAGGTTTTTCCACTCTGTCTATATATAACAATGATTTAGCTGCCAATTTTAGCGGCGTAGACAGTACTCCTTTCCCCATCTCCAATGGCTACTGATCTGAGTGTTTGCAGACCGTATAAGTGGTTCTCTGACAAGGGTCTTGGGTTAGGTGTCCATCGTCGTCAAAAATCAAAATCTAGTTCAACTCAAAGCTCTCCTACCTCTCCCATTTCACCATCTACGCCTAAAAGTAGCTCTAGTAAGGAAGAAAACGAGTTAAAACAAGTTTTTCGCTACTTTGATGGCGATGGCGATGGGAAGATTTCAGCCTTGGAACTTAGGGCTTACTTTGGATCAATTGGAGAGTATATGTCACACGAAGAAGCACAAGACGTGATCAGCGATTTTGACAGGGATGGTGACAACTTGTTGGATTTTCAAGACTTCACGAGATTGATGAAAAGGGAAGGCCGGGATCAGGAGGAAGAAGAAGATCTCAAGAAGGCCTTTGAAATATTCGAAATGGAGAGAGGATCGGGTTGTATAACTCCCAAGAGTTTGCAGAGGGCATTGCAGAGACTCGGCGATCCAAAGTCATATGATGAATGTGTGACAATGATTGAGTTTTTCGATATTGATGGGAATGGTGTTCTTGATTTCCACGAGTTTCATCAAATGATGGTGGCCTAGTTCTGGTAATGTACGTATGTACATGGTATATATAATGTCGAAGATCCTTATAAGAAAAAAACTATATTTTCACTTCTCTTTGGAGAATTCCATTGTTTCTGAATTTCTGTAGATCTGATGAGAACTTGGGTAATAAACCACAATACCGAATGTTTGTCCTGTAGTAAATCATCTAATAATCGAGGTCTTGAGTTCTTATATGTTGTGATTGATGGAATTCAACCGTGATCGAATCACGGGTGCAGTAGAAAACAAAATTTTTTTACAGATTTCAAACGGATCCTGATAATTGTATAAACTTGAATAAAAACATTAAACGATTTAGAATTCGTACCTTGTTCGTTTTTCAGTTGAAAATTTTTTGAAAATTTTCCAATCGATCAATCACGAACTGTCCAAGCGTCTAGCTTCTGATGGTATCTACAGAGCAATTCCCAAATTGTTTTGAGAGGAAAACACAAAAAGTGCTAGCTTCTAAAAGATTTTTTGTATTTATAGAAAAATCATAAGTCTTTTATTAAAATTAAATATTTTTAATTATAATTAAAATCAAATTCTAATTATAATTAATTTAATTTTAATAAAATCAAATACCTCATATTTGATCCCTAAAGTTTCTCAAACTTTATAATTAGGTCCAACTTAATTAAATTGATTTTTTCTTTTACAAATTGCTCTTTGATGTGTGACCCATTAGGTTCCCAATAAATTG
>JANZXR010000170.1:27047442-27057704 GCA_027575705.1 Erythroxylum echinodendron
ATATATATATATATATATTCCTCTCAGCAGGTTGATGGTTTTTTTTTTTTAAGGAATGTAAAATCTAGTCTAGATTTAAAAACTATGAAAAGATGAAAACATAAAAACTATATGAAAAGATGAAAACAGAAACTTAAGATCTATTATACACAAATATATAATTATGCCAAAGTTTGATTTTTCCAGTATATTATATTATCTTTCTTTTTAGTGTTGTCCACCTCTGGCTATAGGTGGTACATTTGTAAGTGATAATAAAACAAAATTGTATTTATAAAATTTTAGTGTGGGCCCTTCCCAAATGCAGAAACAATTGAATTAACTTGAAATATGTTACACTTGCTTGTTGTATACTCAGTATGAAACTTCCACCATATGCTTTAAAAAGTAATTCAAGTTGGTTTTTTATGCGCATCTTGTCTGGATTGAGGGTAATCTGCCAGTAAATCTGGCAACTTGTACCAAGCAAGTATCTATCTTTCTTTGAAGATATCAATTCTCTTCTAATTGTTATCATTGATTGCCAATAATAGCACTGTCCATTGTGGTCTTGCTGGTCATTTATCTTTCAAATTCAAGCATGAAATGTTGCTTAGATTAATTTATGGCATTTGGACTCTTTTATGGTTTATGTTATGTGATAATTTGTCTCTTATTGCTTAGGCCCAAGTCGATGTAAGGCTCAAAGACTGAACCATGATCAGAGAGATGAGCTCACATGGAAATAACTCACGCTTCTCCGAAATACTATACAAAGGGAACAGACAATGACAAGAATAAGCTTAGAGGTATTTTTCAATATTGTATAAAAAATAATTATCTCAAAAGAAAGTTAACGTTAATGCAGGAGGTGAAACACCGAACAACTTACGTTTAGTTATATAAATTGCATAAGTCGCGGAATTTTAAAAATAACTAAACCCTCACGTTGATCGAATTCATTGACTCACTCACATTGTAAATCTGAAGTTTATCATTTGGAGAACTCGCAGCACTTTAGGAATAACTCAACGCTATCTTTCATTCAGCCCAATTGGATTACTCATGTTGTAATTATGAAGATATCATTATGTAAAACACAAACTAAGATCTTGCATATGCTCCATTATATGCTTTTTGTGTACATTTTGACCTACAAGTTTTAGTATTTCAATACAATGTACTGTCTTTGCGTCTAGGATATTTAATTTTGATGTTGGCTGAATCAGCCTCTGTTGAAATACACAAATAAAACAAATCTTCCCTCGAGCGAGCACCAGGATAAGCTTAAGTTGTAGAGATAAGAAAGAGAGTGAGCACCAAGGTAACCTTAGGCTGTAGAGATAGAAAAGAGATGCATCTGATACTCCATTTATATTCTTTGGAGTTCTCCCCCAAAAACTGCTTGATCGTGATGGCTTCTGTGATGAATTAGTGCTAAACTAGATTCACTTTCTGAACTTTTGCGAGACTATTATTCGGATATGGAACTTAGATTTTCATATTCATAATTGATTTATTGAACATCTATTAACACATTTTTTAAAATTTAAAAATAAAATAAATCCACTTTTTATAATCATATAAAACAGCTATCAAAATTAGTTGATATTTACGAGAATAAAAAGTCAATTCATCTAATGAAAAGAAGATTCAACTAATATAAATAACAACTCAATTTCTTCTTACGTACTGGGCCTCCTCTTTTATTAATTTCTCACTTGAAACTGTACAAAGTATAGTAGTATATTGTCAAATAAGAAAAATACGATTGAAAGAATAAATATAATAATCGTATTCATATATGTTAGAATGAATGGCTAGACAGGTCATCAATTGAAAATAAGGGTGATGACACTTTTGACAGCTAACGTTTTGTTGTATTACCAATTCTGTTGTAAATAATTGGTCGTCCATAATTGTAGGAAATTTGTACAAAAGGAATATTTTCACCTCTGTACTATCCAATGAGCTACCAACATGTGGTATGCCTTCTCAGTATAAATAAGATCATTTAGTCCTTTTCTCTGTAACTGTTGAGCAGAATACAAACAGTATTTCTTAAGTTTCTTTATTGCTTCATTAATTTTATCTTAGTATCAGAGCCACTGACCCACGTCGATGGCATCTTCACCTCCCAGTGCATCCAATGGGCAGTCTACCTCCACAGACTACTCCTCCACCCAATGTGTATTTCTTGGGTACGACGCAAACCATAAGGGCTAGAAGTGCTTACATCTATCAGGAAGAATCTACATTACACAAAGTGTCACATTCAATGAAACTGATTTTCCTTTTTCTGCTGGTTTTCCCTTCTCTTTCGTTAAAAATTCTAACTCCAACTCCTCCTCTTCTAACATTCAGTACAGTCAATGGCTTCCTATTTTGTCTCCTACTCTGCAGGAAAATGGATCTGAAACTATTGTAGCTAATATAAAGCATCACTCCACAAGCCCCGAAGCATCTTCTCCAACATCATCTTCGAGTTCAGCTCCATCCAATGGTTATGGGAAGACTCTAAACTTAGTCCCATCTTTTTCTAACTCACCAAGTTTGCTTCCTAACATAGAGTCAGCTACCCCATCATCTCCAATTCACTCCAGCCCCACTGCCTGACCACCTAAACCCACTCTCCCAACACATCCTATAATCACTAGATCAAAATTAGGCATTTTTAAACCCAAAACCTACATGGCCTCTCTCCTAAAACACCCAGAATCTGATGTTTACACAGTCATTACCCAGGAAACTGTTGATCAAGCCATGTCTGTACTTGAATGGAAACATGCTATGGATGACGAATATCATGCTCACATGAACAACAACACCTGGACTCTTGTTCCAAGTCATCCTCACATGCATATAGTGGATAAAAGGTGGATTTTTCGCCTCAAATTCAACTGTGATGGATCAATACAACGCCACAAAACTAGGCTTGTCACCAAAGGATTTCAACAAACTCCCCGTGTCGACTTCTTTAAGACATTTAGCCCCATGGTCAAAGCTTGCACCATTCATGTCATTCTTACTGTAGCTGTAACTCACAATTGGGATGTGCAACAAATAGATATCAACAATGCTATTTTTAATGGCACACTCTAAGAAGAAGTGTTCATGGAGCAACCCGCTGGCTATGTCGATCCAACACATCCGACCATTGTATGCAAGCTAAACAGAGCACTCTATGGCTTAAAACAAGCGCCTAGAGCATGGTTTGCCAACTCAGGTATGCTCTCTTTAACCTTGGCTTCCAAAACTCAGTTTCTGACAATTCACTCTTCTTTTATAAAAATGGACATGCTATTCTCTTTGCCTTGGCCTATGTCAATGATATATTACTCACCGGAAACCAATCTAGCCACATTCTTGCTATTATTACCACACTCAAATCTCAATTTTCTCTAAAGGCTCTAGGCTCGGTCACCTACTTCCTTAGTTTTGAGACAACTAGGGGGCCACATGGTATTTACTTGTCACAAACCAAGTATACGCTTGACCTCTTGAAGAAAACAAAAATGTTGAGAGCTAATCCTTGTCATATTCCCATGAATCAAAGCAACAAACTACACCTACTTAACAGTGAGCCTTTTAAACATGTCACATTATACAGAAGTATCATTAGGGTGTTGCAATATTTAACGTTGAGCAGACCGAACATTGCCTTTTCAGTAAACAAATTAAGTCAATTTTTGCAATCTCCCATTCAAAATCATTGGAGAGCTTGTAAATGAATCTTAAAATATCTAGCAGGTTCGGTTGGTGAAGGGATCACGTTCACCCCTACTCCCACATTGACTATCAAAAGCTTATGTGATTTGGATTGGGCAAGCTCCTTAGATGATCAGAAATTAACCTCTAGCTATTGCGTGTATTTTGGCGGTAACTTAATTAGTTGGAGCTTAAAGAAGCAAAAATTTGTGGCAAGATCAAGCGCAAAGGCTGAATACAGAGCACTTCACAAGCCTGCACTGAAATAATATGGTTGAAGTCTTTCCCCTTAAAAATTGGAATACAATGCAAAGAACTAGTAGTAATCAGGTGTGACAACTCAGGGGCAAGACAACTAGCAGCAAACCCAGTTTTTCATTCAAGAACCAAACACATTGAAATTGATATTCACTACATAAGAGACAAGGTTTGAGCAATGAAGTAGAAGTCAGATACATTCCTTCAGAAGAGCAATTTACTAA
Organism: Erythroxylum echinodendron; assembly: GCA_027575705.1. Classification (NCBI taxonomy): domain Eukaryota; kingdom Viridiplantae; phylum Streptophyta; class Magnoliopsida; order Malpighiales; family Erythroxylaceae; genus Erythroxylum; species Erythroxylum echinodendron. Next base: position 27,051,612 of record JANZXR010000170.1, read on the forward strand.
TATTCTCACCAAGCCACTCACCATTTCTCAGTTTCAAATTATTAAAGGCAAGCTTGCTGTTACTCACTCACCACTGCACAGCTTAAGGGGGCATGTTAGAATGAATGGCTTGGATAGGTCATCAATTGAAAATAAGGGTGATGACACTTTTGACAGCTAACATTTTGTTGTATTACCAATTCTGTTGTAAATGATTGGTCATCTATGATTGTAGGAAATTTGTACAAAAGGAATATTTTCACCTCTGTAACATCCAATGAGCTACTAGCATGTGGTATGCCTTCTCAGTATAAATAGGAGCATTTACTCCTTTTCTATGTAACTGTTGAGCAGAATATAAATAGTATTTCTTAAGTTTCTTTACTGCTTCATTAATTTTATTTATATCCATTATTATATGCAGGAAACTAGACATTGTGAATAAATGGTATACTATTAACCTCTATAAAGTACTAACCAGGGAAGAAGCAATACCAATGCGTTATTTTAGAATAATCATATAAATGTACAATATTATGGTGCTAATTAACCAAATAATTCTAGCTGCATACTAAAAGTAGGTATCTGCCAATTTGTCTTAGTCAACAAATTTTTAGACTTTTAAATCTAGTCTCAAATCATGTTGTTAAGATATATGATATATTTCTTATTATTTTGTTTTGGCATTTTTCATAATTGGACATCTAAGATATTATTGATGAGTTTAAAATTTAAATCAAAGTGGGATAGAATAAAATCTGCTATCTTGGAAAATTGGATAGAGTTAGAACTCTATCTAGAGAAGAGCTCTTATAGATCACATCTGAATGGGCTGAAAGGTATTATGTGTAATCTAGAGATTGTTCGTGAGTGAAGACTCTTTGGTGAATTGGGGAACAAATGTTGGATGGGTCCTCAGTGAATTACACAACACATGTTGATGGGTGTATATGTGTAGCTGTGACTTTCCTTACGATGTTATTTACGTGACTTCAACTGGGTTTAATTGTGAATTGATTTTGGGTGTGTGAAGTTTTAGTATATGTATTGATTGATTTTATGGGTGTGACATCTTCACGGCTAGGTGTTGTCTTTTGGTGAGTGATTCATGGCAGCTCTTTGAATGTGGTTGTTGTCTAATATTATGTCGTAACTTCTTCCTTGATCTTTTAGTGAAGGGCTCGCGAATGGGTTGGTTTGTGTATTACGTGTGTCTTCTACAGAAGGCTTATTTGCTTAGTTTGTCATGTTTGATGTCTTCCTGTTACAGCTGTGAGTTGGTACTGCAATTTGTGTGAATCAGCCTATATTGTGTAGTGACAACTTTCAGATCTATTTCAGCTAAATCTACCGAGAAATTGTCCTTTTTATCTCAAGTTTATTCTATTTTGTTCTTAGTTATTTAATCACTTGAGTTATTCATTTATTGTTCTTTCGTTAAATGATTGTTGAGAAAATCCTCTATTGAGGTTAACACAAGTTGGTCATATTATCGGGTGAGAAATACTTTCACAAGCAGTAAGGACGAGTGATAGTGTCAAGGGTTGAGTGGTGTCAGCTCAGTAAAGCCCTGTATAACACTGTTGTCATTAGTGAAAGTATTAAGCTGGGTAAGAGTCTCACAAACGTAGGCAAAGTGTGTTAAACTATGTTACTAAATTTTGGTGTTGATTTATATTTATATGTTTAATTTTTCTAATTTTGTGATATGCTAGAAACAATTGCAGTAAATTGAAGGTTTTGCGAAACTACAAAACCCCTTCGAATTTTCAATTGGTATCAAAGAAAGGTCACCGAATCAAATCTTAGTACATTAAGTTAGTGCATATCTGTGTTTCGTATTTATGGCTATAAGAGACAGGGCATCAATTATCAAACCACCATTGTTAGATGGTTCAAATTATCCTATGTGGAAATTACGGATGAGAGTATTCATTCAGGCACAAAGAAAAAAAGTGTGGAACTCAGTTTTAAATGGCTAGACACATCTAATAACGACCGACTAAAAGGAAGAAGTAGTGCTTAAAGATGCATCTGAGTGGATAAGAGCTGAAAAAGAGAGAGCGCTTGGAAATTCTCAAGCCTTACAAGCCATCTTCAATGTAGTTAGTGAAGGTCACTTTCCTATAATATTAGCTTGTGAATTGGCAAAAGAAGCATGGAACACTTTACAAATTATACAAGAGGGATTAAAAGCTATGATAGCTTCGAAACTTCAAATGTTGGCTATGAGATTTGAAGAGTTAAAGATGGAAGAAAGTGAAACTATTGGAGACTTTTATGAGAGACTGTGTGATATAGCAAACCATGCACAACAACTCAGGAAGAAGTTCTCTAACCTGAAATTATTTAAGAAGACATTGAGATTGTTACCTCCGAGGTTCATACTGAAAATTGCAGCAGTCGAGGAAGCTCATGATATCAATGAGATGTCATTGGATAAGATTATTGGAATTCTTACCAATTTTGAGATAAATTTGTTACAGGGAAAACGAGAGAGAAACGTAGGATTGGCATTGCAAGCCAAGATTGGTAAAGGCATAAATGAATTCGAAGATGAATCCAATGAGAATAAGGATATGGAGTTTTTGACAAGAAATTTCAGTAAGTGGTTAAAGAAAGTGAAGAAGGATAGATTCGATTTTAGGCAAAACGGTGGAAGCCCTCAAATAGTAATTTCGAGCAACAATGGAAAAATCGAAAGGGAGAAAGAAAAGTGAGAAAAAATCAATGTCATGAGTGTCAAGGCTTCGGACATGTGTAAGCAGAATGTGCTAACAACTTGAAGAAGAGAAAAGGGAAATTCTATACAAGCACTTGGAGTAAGAATGAATCCAAAAGTGAATATGGAAGTGAAGAAGAAGTTATGAACAGTGTTACATCAGTTACTTTATATAAAAAAAAGTCCAATTGCTTGCTTAACAACAACCAAGAAGGAAGTAACTGATGACAAAAACATGAGTAAATAAGAAAATTCTGGAAAAAATGCAGGCATATTAGCTCAAAGCTTAATCTCATATTATAATAGTGATGATAGTGGTTTAGATGACAAAAAGGAGGATATGTGTGAAGCCTATGAATTAATGTATGCAAAATAGATGCAAACATGCAAGAAAAATGAAAAGCTAAATAAGGAAAACCTCGCCATAATGAACATCATTCAAGATCTAAAGAAGAAGTTGTCGTCTACATTAGATGAGCCTAGTGAAACAAAATTGAAGTTAGTCGGTACAGAAAAAGGAATAAGAATGCTAAATGGAGGTACAAAAAAATTAGCTATAAATGTTAATGCTCTAAGGTGAATGATGGGAAAAATTAATGCAATCAGATTTGTCCAAGAAGAAACCTTAAGGAAGAATTGGAAGTTTATACCTACATGTCATTTTTATAGGATTATCGGACACGTAAAATTGAAATGTTACAATTTGTTACAAATGATGTTTCAAAGGGTTCAAAACTCAAAAACCATATACTCTACGTTACATTTCCAGTAGCAAAAATCCATGGTACCGAAGGACTCTTAGGTTAGAAAGGCTCAAGTACAAGCAAAAATGTCAGGACCCAACCCCGGACCCCGACTCCCAACCAAAATATCGTAGCCATGCAGAATATCGTAGTTATGTGAGTTTATCTCCCATAGAGAACACCCTGATCATTATCAGGTTAGCTTCTTCTCTCTAATACCTCAACTGTCGCATACTTAAAACACACATTCATCACCCCTACTTGTATTCAAAACTCTCTTTTTTAGTTCAGCTTTGCTCTTCCACTATCCATTTATTCATTTCAACCTGAATATCTCAAGGAACAGCGTTGGCGAGTCCACACTTTACTTATATACATGCCTTGGGGTTGTCGGCATAACTTTTGCTATAGACCTCCAATTTAGGATTTCTTTAGATAGTTTGATAGAGGACTTCAAGAACTACAATATTCATGAAGATCTTGAAGACCAAATTTGTCTCCTGATGGTTTGAAATTGGGACAGAAGATACACGTGAATAGTGACCAAGACGATAGCGTGAACAGTGTCACAGACGAAGTCTAGGAAACACATACGATATCTTTTAAGCGTCATATCTTTCTCTAGGGGAATTGGTTTGGGGTATTCTTTATATGGTTGGAAATATGGTTTCAAGCTCTATAACTTCCATAGAGACCTAGAAGGTCAGTTCTAACTCCTGAGGGTTCAACATTGGAACAGAAGATTCACAGTGAATAGGAACACAAAAGATGCACTTCAACCCAAGTGACTTCTTAACCCTTTCTTATAATCCTTGGTTCATAAACTATCCTTTGTGTCTTAACTTCTGTGGTTGATTTTTATCTTCTGGTTTGAGCCTCTGTTGACTGTGGATTTTCGTCTGAAGTCTGTGAACAGCAACACAGACGATCCCATCCTTTAAGGTCTATCTTCTATGTTTTACTCTACCTATCCTTATACGCTTCATCTCATATTACTTCTTCATTCTTTTCATCCTTCCATTTTATGTTCTCTTGTTTATATGATGATGTGTCCTCTGTGTTCTGATGTCATCAAAGACGATACTCCTTCATTCTTCTGTATCCCTTCTTCTATGTTTTATCGTCTATGTCATCGCTTCTTCTATGTTCTATCGTCTATGTGATGACATGTCCTCTGTGCTCTGACGTCATCACAGATGATAATCCTTCATTCTTCTGCATCCCTTCCTCTATGTTCTATTGTCTATATGATAACGTTTCCTCTGTGTTTTGACATCATCACAGATGATGTTTTTACTCTCTACTTATCCTTTCCTCTGTGTTGTAACATCATCAAAGAGGATACTTCTCCTTTCTATTCCTCCTTGTCTCTGTGTTGTGATGTCAGCACAAAAGATACTTCTCCTTTCTATTCCTCCTTGCCTTTGTGTTGTGATGTCATTACAGATGAATCCTTTCGTCTGTGTTTTTCACTCGCAATCCTCCCACTCTAACGTGCTATTCTAAGACTAACAGAATTGGATAATTTCATCAAACAACTCATGCACTTATACATTTTATTATCCAAAACTTTAAAGTAACTGAATCATAACAAAAGATTTGATTTCATTGCATCTATTTTTTTTTGAAAATACTATCGGAGTTATTACAAAACGGATTACACAATATCTTAATCCAAATTACAAAATGCTTAATGCCGATATGCTGAATGAGCTATTACAAATCACTGACTTAGTACAAAAGACCCTAACTAAGATGGATTTTTCGATTCCTTATAGGGATCACTAGCTTCTGGATTTGCACCTGAGGAGGGAAGGAAGAGGGGTTGAGCTACACAGCTTAGTGGCTAACATACTTATAGCCATCAACAATCAGCACTAATTCTAACATATATACATACGAAATAATACTCAACAGCTCAATCATTTTCGGTAAGCAAACTCATGCAAAATACATAACAATCAAGTACGTCATGCTTAACAGTTACAGATGCAATGCACAGCAAATGGCTCGAGGGTTCCATGAATAGAATGGAGGAACCGGAGTTCACACCATGAACAGAATGAGTCCATTTTAGAGCTCATAAGCCAAAAGCGGGCAGCTGGGAGAAGGCTCTTGTCGACGTGCATGTGACAAACAGAATGGTTCCACTCTCGCCCAGATAAAAGCACATATTCATGCTCAAATCATATTCGGATTTATGCTTGTTTGTCTTTTCATTTAAACAAAATGCCATGAAATTGTTCCATGGCATAACAGAATAGGTTCATGAATCACATACAATTCCAATAATCACACATTTCAGCAAATTTACATGCATGTATACATATATAGGCACGAATCTGCTCAAATCACATAATAAGTATAAATACATTACCGAGCAAAATGTTTGATAAAGGAAGATTTACTGTTGTCTTTCCTCTTCACCTTGGGTAGGACTTGCTTGATTTCCTACAATAAACCAAGTCTTCATTCAATAAAAAATCACATTTAAGAACCTATAGAACCAAAAGCATTGAACTTTTACTATTTAACCCATACATCCCCACGCTTTTTGAACCAAAGCCCAATCAACTTACTTTGGATCTTCACCAACTAATGAGATCCTTGGCTTTAAAGAAAGCTCTTTCTCTCCTCTTTCTTTTTCTT
>JANZXR010000170.1:27088020-27098735 GCA_027575705.1 Erythroxylum echinodendron
TGTGCTTGCTTGCTCCCGTATCTACAATCCAATTAGGAAGAGAATTAGCAACTAATGCATGAGAACAAACATATAACTTAGGAGTAATGGATAAGAAAGATATCTTTTTAGGTTCAGGACAATTCCGAGCAAAATGACGTTTCTTTCCACAATTATAGCACTTTACATGTACCATGTTTTTCTCTCCTTTGCCCTTAGCCTTTTGTTTCTTGGCATTATGACCTTTTGATCCATTCCTTTGAGGATGCCGATAACCTTTTCTTTTACCTCGATTGACATTGTTGCCTTTGGGTCCTTTCCCTTTAGCAACAAAAGCTACATTGGAGGAGTCAGATGCTTTTAAGCCATCCTCCTCCATTTCGAGGTGCCTTGTTATCTCTGCAAGAGTTTTGACATTCTCATTATGTGTCAAAACAAGTTTTACATTCTTCCAGTGCTCAGTATGATCTGAAAGAGCCCGAATTACATTCAGGACTTGTTCCTCTTCAGATATAGCCCGGCCAGCTGCCTTAAGATCACGAACCATAGCACTCATAGTTCGTAAATGTTCAGCCATAGTACGAGTCTTATTAATCTTGTAGTTCATCCACTTGAGGTGCAAAGCACGAAGCCTTGTTGCAGATGTCTGACCAAACATGATCTTCAGCTTGTCCTACATATCCTTAGCAGTGGGACAATCCTCAAATTCTCCAATTAGATCGTCATGCATAAAATACAACATAGTATAACATGCCTTACGATCCTTTTTGGACCAATCTCCATAAGCCTTTAAGGATGCAGTATCTTTTCCATCTTTGTCTAATAAAGAAGGGGCATTCATTATTGTGGTCAAATGTTCGAGCAATTCTGGTTCATTTAGAAGATACTGAATTTTCCTTTGCCACATATCATAATTAGACCCCTCTAGTTTTTCATTGGCAGACAAATCACTGATTATGGTTTTAGTTGTCATATCTAAAAGCATATATAAAAAGGATGTGAGGCACATTTACATTAATTAAATTATCAAAAATCCATAATTCACATCGTATGATCGAAAATTTCGCTAAGCTCATAATCATCTCATACAAAAAAATGAATTAAGAATTTCTATAATTTAATTAAACTATTTTAATTTGACATATCACAAAGATGTAAAAAAAATTTATATGTAAAACTAATTTACAATAAAAAACTTAATTCATGTAAAACAAAAATTTACATACAAAATTATATAAAACTCATTTATATAATATTATATTAAATATAATATGAAATTACCCACAAAACACATTTATGGAATATTTCATGAAATAATAAACAAACAAAAAACTAAATTAATTGTTATTTATCATATAAAACTAATTTATCACATACGGAAATTAATAGACAATAATGATCAATTATGAATTTTTCTTTTTTTTCGTGTACATATTTGAACAAACTTCATTTAGACAATGATAATAAATGAGTTTACATAGATGTTGAGAACATTTGTCCAAAAATGTATTGAACACCACGTTTTTCCAATTGCCTTTAAGAAGTTTACTGTGAACATCTTGTCTATGCTAATTAATGAATGTACCGTGCACTTCTTTTAAGGAGTCCCTTTTTATAACCAAATGCTTTTTTAAAAAACATACCATGCGTGGGAGAAAGCCTTGAGTGAATTTTCTATTATAACCAACATCTGACTTTCCCACTTAAACAGAGACACCTAGTGTCTTTCATTTATTTTTTTACCATTGCATCGAACCTCTCATTCTCTCTTGCTCTTTTAATTTAAAAGCTTTGAAATTTGTTTTTTTTCTTACTCTGCTCTCGCCATTACGACCTTCCTTTGCAACTCTATCTCTCTCTCACTGCCTCTGAAACATTTCTGAAATTTCTATGTCCTTCAGATGCCCCAAAAATCGAAAACCCATATGGTGTTAACCATATCCGCGTCACCACCCCTAAAGAAAACTTCCACAGTAAAACCACCACTACAAATGAGTAGATCGGCTTTTGACAAACCGACCAACTCTGGTCTTGCACCTATCGCGCCTCTCAGTGATGGAACATGACCTACACGTGCCTCCAATTGAGATTCTTGTTGGTTTTCTTTGCTGGAATCACATAGATCAGCGGCCAAAAAGGGCAGAGGAAGAAGATTAAAACTTCGGTGGCGGCGCGTAATATTCACGTGCCACCCCATTCGAGGTAGTTCTGATGGGTAAGTTTTGAAATTTCTTTTACCTACATTTGTCTATCTGGGGTTGATTTTTTTGGGTTATTTCTGTTTTATTCACCACTTAGGCAGAAATGGCGAGGGACTCATGTGGGTTCATAAATCAGATTAAAATGTTTTAAGTTTTAGGCAATACCCAATTCGAGAGAACAAAAAATAAGCAGAGAAAAGAAAAATTGCAAGCATAACTTAATACAGCGAGGGAAAAACTTCTAAAAAAGAGACTAGAAACAAACAATTCAGCTCTGATACCACTGTAGAATAATATATAAAGAATTAACCTTATGTAGAAGCGTTAGATCAATTTGTTGTTTACTAATTCATGTCTCACGGTTGGCTACTAGAGTCACTGATAATTTACGCCCCAAACTCTAAGCCTTAATGATTTGCTTAACGTGAGGAAGTAATGTTCAAAAAACTTGATTTCTGTATTTTGTGGTGTTGCGTTGAATGAAAAATTACCTTGTTTCATTCATTAACCTTCCCTTATAAAGGGAAAAAATAACTGTTGTGGCCATTATCTGTTTGTGAAACTGCCAACAGTTGGTTTCAATCAGAACAGCAGTATCTACACAAGAAGAGCCATTTGGAATCATAGTGATCTCGTTTTCCGTGTAGCATTGGTTTCGTGCCAGTAAGGCTACAAACAGTAAGATCAAAATAAGATCAGTCATACTTATAGCAGACGTCATGAACCCATGATGATGGGAACCTCTTCCTTCTAGAGGAGGGGGATACTGCTGAGAGAGATTTGGTAACTGAGATACAGGAATCAGCAATGGATGATTCACTACAGTACCGAAGTTATTGAAGAAGTTTTCGCGCACTATATCAGCAGGCGATGCATTCATCTTAGAAGTAGCTTTAAAGAGATCATCGTCAGGTTGCCAGACATAAGTAATTAAGTGATGGATTCCTTTCTAAAGTTGAGTCTTTGAAGGGCAGTTGCATAACAAAGGAATAATTACCTTGTCACCAGGATGCAAAAGGGTGGGATTCAAATTGGGATTCAAGGCTTTTATCATTTCCTATGTGGTGAGATTACCAACAATCTTGATTTGAACCAAGGAAAAGTTATCGCCTTGCTTAATTTGGTAGGTGATGTTGGAAAAGGACAGGTTTCTTGGGCAACCACAGGCCATTGGTACAAGTAAAAGCGAATCTGGAAATAATGGGGTGTCTTTAGACATAAGATTGCTAGCTCTAGCAATAGACAAATGACTAACATCAAATAGATCAGATACGTTCCCAAGGTTCAAGGACTCAGGTGTTGGGAGAAGATATGCAATGTAAGTGCGGCATGAAGGAGGTGAATCCACAGGGCAAGAGAAGTTTGTACCAGGCAGTGATCGTGCTTTTACATGGGTTACGGAAAATAAAAGAAGGAAGAGGAATGGAATTTTTAAAGAAAGGAGAGAAATTGCCATTGCTTTGAGCTTAGATTACGAAGTATTAATGAGATATGAGTTAAATAAGACCTTCCTTTGTTTAGGTTACTGGAAGAGCCAAGAAGCATTGTCTATTATGGAGTTGCTTCAAATAAACAAGATTTCATGAATATCTAAAAGTACGCTGTTGTAGCTTTGATTTGACAGATTCTCTCTTTACTCAATCCACCACATAAAATTTCTGTTTTAAATGTATCAACATTTTCAATGTAATAGTTCTTAAAAAAGATAGAAGGCTTTTTAGTTTTTATAGTTAATATAAATTAAATTATGTTTACATATCATAAATTATTTATTAGTTTATAGGAATAATTTAGTTTATCCTGAACATAAATTGATAATATGTAATTGGCTTCTTGGTAGTTCCAAAAAAAGAGAACTAAAAGTGTAATGAAAAACTTATATTCCTATCACTATGTCTGAAATATTAAGTAAACTAAACCAATTACGTTAACTTACACTTACATAATGCCTTAAGTACCCCTCAAATAAATCTTTGATTTTTTCAGTTTTTCCATCTATCTATGCGTGATTTGTTGTTGAAAATTTTGAATTGCAGCCTATCATATTAAAAAAATGTCCAGAATTAACTTATAAATTTAATGTCTTGGTCACTTACAATGTCCATAGGGACTCTGAAGTACTTCACCACATTCTTATATAATAACTCTGTCCTAATATCCAAAGGATAAGATGCTAGTGCTGGCATGAAGATTACATGGAATTGATCTAAAATCACCATAATTTTCACTATGTTATCCACCTGTAGAAACCTAGCAATAAAATCCATCGAAACTGACATCCATAGTCTTTCGGGGGTAGATAAGGGTTGTAACAAATTGGCTTCTTCCTCTCTGTTTTATCTAACTAACACAAGGCATGTCTTGACATACAACTTGATGTTATTATCCTTTTTCAACCAATAGTAGGAACGAGCTAGGAGTGCAATCATCTTTTAAACTTCGGGGTGAATAACCTACTGTAAGTCATATGTCTCCTTCAACAGTAATTTCCTCAAGCCAATGAAACTAGGCACATATACTTAACTACTGTTAGTCATTAAAATCCTATCATTATCAAGCCAAAACTTACATACAACACCTTCTTTAACTTATGAGATTAATTTACAGTATGTGTTGTCGAATGAGGCTGCAATACCTCTTTGTAACTTAAGACATTTTCCATATTGTTGCATCTCTTTGATTTATTCTCCTACATAAAGTCACATTTAGCAAGAAACTCCTACTACTGGGCTTGCTTTTTAAACAAATTCTTTTGGAACTTGAAAATTGTGTTAGCAATATTATCAGTATGAGCAATAGACCTGATCCCTAACAAATATTCTCATCATGTCTTAAGGTAATGCACCACTATGAGCATCTCCTTCTCATACACTATGTAATGTTGATCTACACTATTGAGATTTCGTGTCTTAAATGCTAAAGAATAACCCTTATGTTTTAGAACTCCACTAATGACTTTTCCAGATGCATTTATATATATCTCAAATAGAAGATCAAATTTGGGCAGGTTTGATTGAGGTAATAAATTTAAGTTTCTCTATTGCCTCCTGACATGTATCCAACCATTACCACTCTTACTTTTTCTTTAGCAATTTCATCAATGATGTCGCTTTCTTTGAGAGCCATTTCGAGAAAACTCTGCAACTATTGTATTGTCATGGGAATCTGCCACTCAACTATTCTCTTCATTTTCTTTGGATTTATCCTGACCTAACCTTTGCTCACCAAGTAACCTAAGAATTTATATCCGATTATGCAAACTCACACTTCTCCAACTTCATAGAGCTTATGTTGTCTTAGCTGCTTAAATACTTTCCTCAAATGCCCCATGTGTTTTTCCATATCAATGTTATATACCACGATGTCATGTATATCGTGGAGATACACCATAATGAACTTTTTAAAGAAGTCATACAACACATTGTTCATCAGGTTACAAAATGTCATAGGGACATTAGTCAATCCAAACAACATGACTATGAATTTGTATGACCTATACCGAGTGGCACGTTGTCTTTTACTCATAACCCTTAACTATTTGCACTTATTGATACCCACTTCGTATATCAAGCTTCGTAAAAATGATAGCCCTCGATAATCTGTCCATCAAATCTTGAAATAAGGAAGCATGATAATTGTTACCTTGTTTAAGACTCGATCTTATGATCAACTCCATCCTATGATCAAGGTCTCAATAACGGAGAAGTATCGTAGGCAACTCTTTAAATATCACGTTCTAAAACTACCTTATTAAACTTACAATGCATAAGGAATTTTCACCTTGTGATCCTCATCAATCTTCCATATGGTAGTGAGATAGGTCTCAATATCTTTCTTCAAACCTTTTGTTGACGTTAATGGATGACATCTGTGATATCGTTATTATATCATATGTCGCTCCCCTACCGAATATGCAACAGTCAGCATAAAAGAAATTTTATTTATATATCATCATCATATCTTCCTGACTTGGATACAACATTGTCTTTGTTGCCTTCAGGAAGTCGATCCCTAGTATCAACTCGAAATCTTCAAGCGGTATCACTATGCAGATAAACATGGCATGCTAATGAACATGGCATGCTAACTCACTATGCTCACAGGAAATTATAAGCAGCTCCTACCACCGCTTGTGCCTTACTTCTAAAGGTCTTCATCTTTGTTAAGGTTTTTGACACCTTATGTCCAACTTATGTATTTCCTTTTCTGCCATGAAAAAGTATGTTGCACCATCTTTTTACACACCTGTATCTAACATTATGGTTACCTCCTTTCCATTGACTTATATTCCCACATATATCAGCTTATCAAAAGGATTGGATTTGCTTTTAATCATATTCAACAAGGCGTTTAAATTTATTTCCATTTTTGAATCTTCTTCCTTTTCTTCGGTGATCAGGGCATTTAGTTTTTCCTTAGATTTTCTCTCGTAAATATGGATCTTTGCATAGTTTCACTTTTTGGAGGACATCTCTCACTCTTGAAGTCGTCGTTTTACTAACCTTTTCCTTTAAAATCTCATTTCTTGTATTCTTTCTTTTTTTTGCCCTCACTCTTCTTCTATTAGGCTAGACCTTTGCCTTTGAAAGAAGTAGAATAGTCTATTTTAGTTTCCTTTGTCACTCAAACATTGACCAAGAGATCAACAATCGCAATTGGGCTAACCATATCTTTCACATTTTAGCTCCGCATCTTCATTTGCATTCATGATTATAAGCATATCTTTCAACTGTCATATTATCAATATCCAACATTAGAGAGCTAAACTTTTTAATATACTCTATTACCGAGCCATCCTACTTCAACTTCTTTAAGACATCCCTTACAAGCCAAAAAGTGTTTATTGGAAAGAATTGACCCTTTAACTCCTTTCATCTTCTTCCATATGTCAATAGGAGTTCTACACACATTGATTTCGATAGAGGTTCTCGTTCTCCACCAAAGCTTGGCATCTCCATCCAAATATATAGCCGTCACATTGACTTTTTCGATATCAAGCACCTTTGTAGTCGCAAAATATTACTCTATATTCCATAGAAAGTTCTTGAACTCCTTCACGTTTTGCACACCTTTAAAAACTTTGAATTCATGCACCTTTACTGTGGTGCCCTTGACATGTCCAACATCTTGTATTTCAATAGCATGTCTTAGGATTGTCATCAGGAACTTAGTCTCCTCTTATACCTTTGTCAAATTTGCTATTTGATGCTACAACTGTTAGATCTTTTCCTCCAACATCTAAAACTGAGTATTGTAGGAAATGACCACTTCCTCTCCTTGAGGAATTGTCCCTATAAATGTCTCCATATTAGTGACACGTTATGTTAAATTGCTACCTCCCATCATATCGAAATGTGACTCTGATACTTATTATTACAAAGGTATTATAAGCACCAAAATTATATCACAAGTTATACCCACTCCTTAACACGATAATCTCACTTAGATCCGTTTAAACTCAACCTTTCCATATAACCTTTAACTATCTAACTTGTTCTCGAATACCTTACAATTTTGCAATGTTTAACTCTCTCACTCTTGTAAGATTAAAGACAACAATAGAAGTACGAAAGATATATAACAAATGCTAACCTTTATTACTTCTCTCAGAGTATACAAAGGAATACTCTCTCTCAGTATGTATCTAAGGAGCAAGGCTCGGATGAACTTATAAAAATTGAACTAAACTACTAGATCACATCTTATTCTTATCAGATTATATTATACTAACGATTACATCTCCATCTAAATAGGACTATGTCTGATAAGCTTTATATTTTAGCTACATCCCAAATAACAAGATAAGAGATTACATCTATCTATGAACTATACATCTATATTCATAAAGATCTGTACTATCTGGAGATGATCCTCTCATATGTTCTTTATTTTTTAAAGTTGATGTTTATCGTCTGTGATCTTATCTTTCACACCATCTAAGATCTCCCCATAATCTCTATATGAGTCATCCTAGCATAGTGGTTTGGTCCAATGCTTACCTATATCAATTTTAGTAGTAATGGTTCATTCATTTAAGTATACACTAAGTCTTTAGTCCATTAAGAACTTAACCTTAGCCAAGTCAGTCAATACAGGTACGAAACTCTAAAAAAAATCACATCATACATGATCTAACTTGCTAAGTTACCTTGGAGATCTTGCATACCACCTTCATGCATATGATCCAACTAACCTTCAACCCAAGGTCCATTTTCATCTAGCTGTAAAAGTGCCTTTATATGCCAAGGGGCTAATAGGTAGACACAAACTCTCCTACTTCCTTTCACATCATTTTAACTAATTTCTATTGCAATAAATTAGTCATACTTTGTGCAATTCTTCAAAACTATATTAAAATTATAAATATCATAATAAAATAAATTTTATAAATGTACATATCATTAAATGAAAATAAAAATCTTTCATTATTTAAATAAACGTGTTATGTACTTAAAAAATATGTTTTTATATGAAAATATGCATAAGAAGTATTTAAAAACAAAACTAATAAGATATTTGTTTTCTAACTCACACCTACAAAAGAACAATGTCTTGTTTGCTTTCCTTTGAGTAAATACTAAGGAAAAAGAAACAAGAAAATCAATTTTAGAATTTTTCAAAAGCCAAAACTATATAAATAAAAATCTAAATCAATATGTGATTAATGAATCATGAAAAGTTAATGAGAAGGAATACTATAGTTTACTCGATGGACAAAGATTTCCTTAGGTAAAAACACTTTCTTTTAAAGGCGAAGTAACATAAGGTAAAACATGCAACTTAATTTTGCAACGTTAGCTGCCTATTTTTATTTAAAAATACTCAATTTAGATATTAAAGTGATTTGATGTCTTTTAATGTAATTTAAATTAATGGGTTCATATAATTGATCAATTTGAAGTAATAGTATGCATATCAATTACCCTGATATAAATCATTAAATCCAGTTCGAGTCCTGCATCAAAGTAGGGTCTGGGAAGGTTTAATAGTACGTAGCCTTATCCCTACAGAGTAGAGAGGCTATTTTCAGATACGTACATGCGAATGTGACAATGAAAAAGTGATGCGGGTTAAAAGAGTGGATATGAAAATTGACATGTTAAAAGAGTAGGTAAATAAAAATAAATAAATAAATAAATAAACAAAATAAAATAAAACTAAAGATGATACCTGATATGGTGCCCACATAATAAGGAATTAAAAGTTTAATTAAATGTTGTTACCACATAATACAAGCATACTAGAGATGGCTTCATACGTCAATTTTCACTAGCTGAACAGGCAACCTGGGTAGAAACAATAACAGAAATAGGCTTGATCTCATAAAAGAGAAATGAGAAGCGGGGTTACCTATTGCATCCACTTGACAAGCTTTTCTATACTATCCAAGGCACCATTTGCAGATTTTTCACATTTGAGTAAGATTTTGAACATCTCATACTCACAAGTAAGTAAGACAACTAGACTGCTATATTCTTGTCATTAACTTATATGAACTGTCAAAGGATTATGGTGCAACATGAAAAAGCCAAATAGATGAAACATAAGGGTGTTTCAAATTTAAAAATGCAATACCTTAGATATAAGCCAATAAGCACTATAACAAAAAGTAATGAATAACAAAAAGTAAGAAACTTTTACATTGAATTGCTTCCAGCACAACATAGTTCTAGGAAAATAATTCTCCATAAAAGACAAGATTTTGAGAAGAAAAGTGTAAAAAACAACCTGACAGTACTAGGGAAAAAAGTCCTCAAAACCTAATTTCTTTTCTCTCTGAAAAATACACATAAGCAAAATATACCAACAAGGCAAGTCACAAAAATCCCTAGACTTATCACTAAAATTTGAAGAAAAGAATCATAAAATAGCACCAAACCACACCAAAAACAAAGCACTAATAACCAAGTGGTACTATTTTCAGAGAAAACGCAGATCTTAAATCTGCAAAACAAGCAAAAGGGTCCCCAGAATATACTGAAAATACAAAAACAGGGTTTAAGTGCATCTTACTCTTCCATTCTCATCAGTATTAATGAGCACAAACTCATTCCTGTTGTTAGACCCAGCAGTAAGCCGACCACCGGTATTTGTGACTCGGTTTGCTCAGCTCCACCGAATCAAAAACAAAAAATGATAGAGATAGAGAGAGAGAGAGGTAGGTAGGTAGGTAGGTAGGTAGGTAGGTACCTTAGAGACAGCAAGTACAAGAATCAAAATACTGTAGAAATGGCGACTAAACTAGAACCAATCATTACTGTCTGTTTCGTTAGCGTCTTCAACATGTAGAGACGGGACGAGACAGAAATCTGAAGACGGAACAGAGCAAAAATTGGAGACAGTGAGGTGTTTAGTTGCGATGGACAGAATAGAGAAAAATGTCCCCATCCTCAGGACAGAAATGTGTTTGGTTGCAGTGGACAGACCAAAAAATAGTGTTTAATGACAAAAATGCCCTTGCAGTATAATATAT
Organism: Erythroxylum echinodendron; assembly: GCA_027575705.1. Lineage (NCBI taxonomy): Eukaryota > Viridiplantae > Streptophyta > Magnoliopsida > Malpighiales > Erythroxylaceae > Erythroxylum > Erythroxylum echinodendron. The sequence goes on from JANZXR010000170.1 coordinate 27,098,674, forward strand.
TGGAAAGATGTATTTTATTGGTTATTTCATAATTGTATCAATATTTATATGAAGTGTATTTG
>JANZXR010000170.1:27098835-27113120 GCA_027575705.1 Erythroxylum echinodendron
TAATTAATTAAATTATTATTATTACTTAATTACATTACATTATATTTGACTAAAATATTATTATTCATTAATTTAAAAAGGCTATTTTTGACATTTTCTTTTCTTGTTTGAAGGACAAAAATTTCTGTATCACAGTTTTGAAAGGGACAAATATTTCTGTCCTTGTCCTCTGAAGACGGAACAAAAATAGGTGAGGCCAGCAAGCAAACATGACGAAGGACAGAACTTTTGTATCCTTGTCCACTGTCCTCACCCCTGAGGACAACAATCAAACGTAGGGTTAAAGACGAAACTTTCATTTTCGAGATCTTGAGAGAGACTAATAGGAGAAAATACGTAAGAACAAGCAGATAATACATAGATTTAAAGATCCTGAAGAGTTGGCTATTAAATAATAAAAAAGCAAAAGCATGTAAACTTAAAACAAAACCTCAGATCCAGATCAAATAAATTATTCTGCTGCCTTAATCTTGGAATCGAATGTAGTAGATCAAGTCAGAAATGCGGTGTAGTGAAGGGAAAGGGGTGCTGATAATCAAATTCCTAAATACCCTTTAATGATAAAAGGCCTCAACTTTCAATCAATACCTCCGCGAAACAAGCCGCAAAAGCACTACTAGCAAAGGTGAGATGTCACTTTTAATTAATTTAACAGAAAAAACAAACACAAAACCCAATAGAACGTTTAACAAGATAAATTCTCGACCTTTACAAGAAAATCAAAATTGTTAAACAAAACGCGTAAAGCAGAAAACTGATTCTCACTTACGAACTTCGGTTTGTCCGCTATTTCCGTCACTTTCCTGAGAAGATGAAAGGTGAAACTAGACTCTATAAGACTAATATTAAGTAACTAAAGGAAAAGAACAGATGAGAAAGAAATCCCATCTTTCTCCTCGTTGACTTAGAAGTATGTTAGACTATATAGTTCATTCTTAACTTTAATGCCTTTAGGTAGTGTTCTGAAAGTGAAAGAGAAGAAGAAGATTTCAAAGAAGAAACGTTTGAGCAAAGGAAGTTAAGGGAGTTAGAAACTCCTAATGTGAACTATACCAATATACCAATACGACCCTTAAAACTCCAAAAAAAGGCAATCTCGATCATGAGATGAGTTAGAAGCTTGTAAAAAGTGCAAGGCTATACATATAAAATACAAGAGATCATAAAATTACGCATCGAGTCGCTTCCTCATTCGATCGAAGAAGCGTTCAAGGTAGGTGTGGTCCAAGGAGTTCACCAGCCGGTCCAACACAAGCTTCTGTTCCTGTGACTCCAACTCACGTAAATCGATCTCTCTACAGTCACCAACCATGTTCTTGAAAATGCCTCTCCGCACTTTGGCGCAGCTTGGCAAGCGCTCCAACGCCACCCACCAGAACGCCCCCTCGTCCTCTCCCTCCTCCCGAAACGACAATGTTCTGGCGAATACTATAAATAATATAAAATTTGACCAAATCATATAATGATAATAGCCTTCTCTTAAACGACTGGATTGAGATGTTATTGGAACATTATAAATGAGAAAAGAGCCATCTAGAATTCTAAATAATGATCATACTAACAAAAATAAAACAGAGAGAAAATAATAAAAAAACAAATTTAATTTTCACTAAAAATTTCAACTAAATAAAAATTTCCAAATTGATTACAAATTTAAACGTGTTTCCTTTTTTTAAAAAAATAAAAATTGCAACAAAAATAAAAATAAAGCGGAACACCTCCTAAATGACTCTCACATTAAAACACAATAATGTTAAGAAGTTAAATAAAATTAAAGACATTATCATTGCATAAACAAAGAGATTGATTTGATTTTATTAGATTTTCAGGTCTATTTCAAGTTTCTATTTTCAACAAAAATTATATTTATTTTAATATATTTTACATTAGAAATAGGAATAGAATGAGATATGAAACTTATAAATCTTGAAGAGTTATCAATTAATAGAAATATATCATATGAACGATTGAAATGACATCAATTGGAAATGAATATGTTTTACTTTGTGACAAATATAATGTTTCAGTTTCTTTATTTAACACTAGGGCAGTTCGACTAGTTACACCACACAAAACACCATTGTGGATAACAAATTTAGAATTATCGAGCCTTGAAATAGTCTACCTTCCTGCATAGGAGAAACCAAACCGTTGTGATAATTTCATCAACGCTGAACTAAGTTTAGTTTCATTTCGAAGAAGAAGAAGACCAGTTTGTTAGATTGAGATCCTTGGTCAAATATAACGGTGATCAATGAGATTGGAGTGGAGTAGAAAAATACAATGATCAAAGGAGAAGAGAACTTTATACTGCTATTGTATCTTTGTATTCAATCTGTTGATACTGCGTTTAATACCTCAACATAGCATGTTTAGATGACGCCAACCTTAATGATCAGCCTAACGGCAAGCATCTCCTTGCTTATTGTTTTCTGACAGTTTGTTTTCCACATCTATGAATCAACCAAGAGTCCAAGACAGTGCCAAGGTGGTGGCATTGAAGGAAGATGGTTCCTTATAAATGGCTATGAATCAGACAGGAAATGTTCCTGTCATCCGAATGTGGTCGAGGGTAGTCCTGAGGCCATATTTCAGCACTGCCTGGTTTGCTTGCCTGAACCCATCTCCATAAGCTGATGATGCATCTGACTCGATCTGGTGTTTAAAAAACTCGCCCAATTTCTTCTCAAAGTCAGACCGTTTTCCCTTCTTTGATGATGGGGAGGAAGCTGAAGGCGGCGATGACGAAGATGAAGATGATGAAGAAGCAACATCACTTCCAGAAGAAGAGTAGATCTCTGACTCCAACCACATATGACCTAGAACCTGACATATACCTTCTTCAACCTCTGGACGCAGGTTAGGATAGCCTGTTGAATATGTCATCAAATAAATTTAGCTAACGGAAACGGAAGTGCAAACATTGACGAGAGAATAGATTGAACAATAACCTTTAAGCCGAAGCCATGCGTGCATCATCTCATGAGCCAGAATCGACCCAGTTAATAACCTGTCGGTGGGAAAACTCTTAGTCATGGAGCAAAAAGTCCGCAGAGTAGGCTCTTACAAACAAACCAGAACAAAGAAATTACCTGGGGAGCCCATACAAAATAAGAATTGCAGTTACTTCGCATCTACGTACTAGCCTATAGGGCTCTGTCACCAAGTTTATGATCTGGTAGCCTGCTCCAATCGTTGGTCTCCTTAATACCTGCAACATTTGGTAATATAATTATAGATTTCAGCTCACTTAAATAAACATTGCAGCCAAAATTAAAGCAGGGAGTGCTGAAAAGGAACACATACAGTAGTAACAGTTTGTTCTTCAGACAAGCAGAGTCCTCTGGTCTCAGGTAAGTGATGATGGCCCTGAAAGTGAAGATATGTTAGTTCTCTGAAGAATAAGGACCGTGGTTGTTTGCCTCATAAAAGCTTCAGTGCACCAGCCTTACATTCTTTTCTCCTTCCATGGCTTCATTCAATGCTTGCCTCTCAACCAAAAGTAAGGGAATTTCTTGCTCGACTTTCATATTTAAACCTTCATAAAATCCACGAATTTCAAAATAAAGCGGCTGGCACTCATGAGTATCCATTAGTGCAGAGTCTAGACATTCTAGACATAGCTTGCGACCATCATCTAGCGATAGATATCTCATATCCCTGGGCTGCATAGATGGAAACTCTTTATGAGACCAACAAGTTAATGATTAGGGAAAACAAAAGTGATAATTGAGCTGTTTGCTCTCCATATTCTTTTAACTGACCTCCATCCTCTCGCAACTACAACATCGGCAAGTCCCATCATGCTCATGTGAGGGGCAATACTTCTGCATCCAGAAAGGATGTGCTCTATATTCGATAAGACCGCTTGCATTTGTTGGAATCTGTAAGAATACCAATATGGAAATTTAACATCTCTGCACAGTTTGTGCGGGTCTAGATTTGTAGAATATGATTCCAGTAACTCATTGGAGACATTCATGTACACTTCTTTCTTTTCTAAAAAGTACTTACAAAGTTACTGCAAACATCACATCTCGGGTGGTGATGTTTCTTATGGCAGGATTTGTGGTAAGGACGATTCCCTGACATGGAGAACTATCACAAGAGAGAAAAAGATGGAAACTTTTTGAGACTTTTTGAGATGAATGATTATTGATGTAACTCAATAATGTTAAAAGACGAGAGGAGAAATTGATAAATTACTCAACACTTTCTAGACCTCAAAATCAAATAATCCATTAAATCGCATAAAAGTTGAACCTCATAATCAGTTATAGGATGATTGCAAGCATGGCATCTAAAGCATTCAGGATGCCAAACAGCGCCCATGCAGCTTAGAAAACGCCCACGACCAATCTCTGCATGGCACCCAGCACAGAGCCTAGCACCAAGACATTTTTACAACCAGGTCAGGTTTCATATAGTGTCTGCAACATGCAAAAATCACTTAAGACATTGTGCAAGAAGCTGAAGCAAGTCCTATAAGCAATTGTTAAAATTGATTGGTACTGATATTGAATAAGGTTGTATGCATTTCAAGTTCATCAAGTAGTTGCAATATCAAACCTCCTGATTTGTAAGGTAGATGTAATCTCAAGTTGAGTGGAAAGTATAACAGAACAGTTTCTTACACAACTGATCTTGCAAACTACATCAGTGAACTGTAAAACATGAGGTAATATCTTCAACCAGGGCACCAATTTGCTTGATCATTTTATAGAAGCTGTATAAATTTTTGCCAATTATTGAAAAAGCTTAGCAGACTAAGCAATGCAACTCTTTTGACTGTCAATCCTTGCTGAGATGAAAATACTCATTTCCTATCGATATCCCACAAGTCTATATTATTTCCTATTACATGAATAAGCCAGTTACATCCTTCAAACAGCTTCTGAATGAAGGCATACTGCTCTACTCAAATCAATTCATCACCCAGCCAAAATTGTTCATGCCACAGCAGTCCAATGCCCCTATCCACCCTTCAAGGAAATTTTAACAAGAAGCTAAAAAACATCCTTTTCATTATTAACTACTGGAATAGAAAAAAATACATGGTCTATACATTTACTGTACCTATAACCAGGTGGATGGGAGAATGGATAAGGTGGAAATATATTCCTACTATCAGATTGAGGAGGTGAATCGACACTTAAGCTTTCTTGAATAGCTTTAGCAAGTTGTTCATCTTCCTCTAATTGAGACTTTATATACTGCTCATCTTCTTCCAATAGAGACTTTACATACTGTTCATCTTCTTCTGAATGATGGTATCCATTATCTTCTGTGTGTTGGGATTGAGTATCTTCCTCTGCTGAAGATGAATTAATTAATTAACCAAATATACCAAGTAAAATGGTTATAAAAAATATAAGGAAGACAAATGTTGGCAATCCAACCTTCTGGAGGGAATGGCGGATCAGAGCGTTTTAACAGATATAAAAGATTATTAAACATTGATCACGAAAATTAACTGCAACTGTGACTATGCACAGCCTCAGTTCCTACAGATTGTAAAGAGTAATACAGCCTTTGAGGGTTAATTCTTTTGCCAGATTACGAGGAACCCAAATTATACATACCCTCTTACTCTACCTCCAATAAGGAAACTTTCGACCAGAATTATTCCTTTTACACGATTAGATTAAAAAGAAATTAGAAATAAGTAAGCATCCACTATGACTAGGCCATAACAGACGGATGTTAAAGAGTTTTGTCCTATCCATTCTTGAAAGAACTGCAAAGAAATTGAAAGATATCAGGATTAGCGCTTACAGCTGTGGAGCTTACCAATCAACTTTTTCCCTTTATGATCTTCTTCTGACAGGGAAAGTGCAATAGCACAGTCAATCTCTTCTTTGTCAAAATCTGATGAATTATCCTGCATCCAATATATTTTCCATCAATGTACAGTTGACTTGGGGAAAGTTAATCGAGACGTAGAATATACAGGAGAGGCAATCCGGATATCAATCAATAATAAGAAATATATGGAAAGGGGAAGATCGAAATTACCACTGATTGTCGAGGCTCATCCCAGTACACATGATCTTCATACTTCCCAAGATACTGGCCTTTATAGGTAGATCCTTTGAAAATCTCGGTCAACCAATCCATTATGTGAAAATTCCCTCAGTAGTGGGCTGATGAATTTTGGCCCGTCAAACAAACTTATTGATCCCAATATTGATGCGCAATGACATAATAACAAGTAGGACAGAAAAATCTGAAACTTTCAGTTTCCGTGAATGAAGCAAATGAAAGAACTGGTGTTCTATTAATCTTCAAACACATCAAAGGTCTGCACTGGAAGTACATCCAAGTGATGCTAATTACGTGTTATGAGGCAAAGAACACTACAAAAGTATTCTGATAAATTCAGAATAAAGGAATCTAAGAAGGACTGTCGATCACCCACCCCATTTAAAAAAGTTTATTGATGAGGAAAGCTTCAGCTTTAAAAGATACAGGAACTGTATGAAACAGTTGTTTGTGAACCGCACAAAAACCAGATGTACTGTATCATAAAAACATAACCTCACCTGCTACAGTACGTCAAGAATCTGCAGAATAATCCAGGATCAACTTCATCACTCGATTCCCAGGTGTATAAATTACCTCAGAATAGCATATGCGCCGTTATAAACAAACGGCAAGCAGCCCTGCAAAATACTCCACCTTTATTCGCAAAACAAGAGAAAACTAAACAAATTATACTTTTATGAAAAAGATAAGATAAAAAAGAAACAAAGAGGAAAGTTGAAGAAAGCACTTGAATCCTACGCAACTCACCAGCCTAAAAGAGGACAAAAACGCCAACAGTACAAGCTTTTGGGAGTAGTATGACCATCTAATCTATATGAAAGACCTTCCTTTCACCTTTAGACAGAGACAGAGCTTGAAACGAATCAAAGGCTCTGTTGGGTGGGTATAGTTGGTCGAATTAGAAAATTTTCTCCTTTAGCAAGTGGGTCCTCTGCTAATTTTCCACCACAACTTGGTAAATGTCAAAAAACCGAGAAATTATTCTTGCTGAAAACATGACATATAGATAGTTTATGTTTTCTGGTTGAACTTGGCTGTGTGAACTTGGGAGTTGAAAGTGTAACAGTAATACTTGTACCGACCAAAATCTTCTTGTCAGTTTTTAAGTCTTAACACAATCCCACTACCTTATAATCATGAAAAGCCACAACTTCCCTGCAAATTTAGCTGTCTTGTCTTTCTTCTTTACCCTTATAACAATTAACGAATAATTACTACGGCGACAAATGATTTCAAGTAAGGAAGTAGCAGAATCTAACGTAGTCTACGGAATGAACTGGTTGTTACAGCCATCTTTTTATGCCTCTGATCTTCTCATGTTTTCGCAGCATGGGTCTTGCAAGAATGATGCATCAATTGTTACCAGTAAAATTCAAAGCTTACCAAACAATAACGCAAGGAAAACGAAGCTTCATGTTTTGTGGTTGCCTGCCTGTTGCTTCTCTCTAATAATTCCTTCAAGTCCCTGTTTGCTGCTCTGGTTTATACCTTTATTGTCTAAGTTCATTCCATTTAATAAACCAAATGGGAGGCCATACTTTTTTATTTTTTTGGGTTTTTCTTTCATCAAAGTTTGTCCGAAGAGAAGCACGAATTTCAATTTTTCTATCAAGTTCTTAATTTTTAATTTTAATCGTAGTATTAATTATATTTATTTTATTTTATTTAACGTAAAATTAGAATTATTAAACTTTTGATATAATATCATTTGAAATATAATAAGTCATTTAAGTGTGAAAGTAACAGGTGCAATCCAGAAATTTTCTCCATTCAATATTCATGACATGGAACTGTGCCCAAATTACCCTGATGAGTGGATCCTGACCTGACCCCTCAATACATTGGTTGGTGGACTGCCAAATCGTAGAATTGTCGACAGCTTTCATTAACCCAAGTAAGTTAAAAAGCATGAACTTGCGGCAAGTGAATCCTCAGTTACCCACCATCCACTGTCAGAGGAGGTGGCTAAAACTGAAGTTCAAACAACAAACACCGCAGACTAGTCTGAATCGCTATTTCCTTGTCCAGATGTGGTTGATGGGGCATGTTAGAAAGTTGATGCTTCAAAGAGTAATTATGTTCGAATAATATTGCAAATAATGCAAGCTGACACTTAACCCTTCATGTCTCCAACGCTTCAATTGCCAACTTGGGTCTACGATTACATGTAATTAAATCGGTGATTTCTACAACATTGCTCCACGATTACCTAATTCGCCAAAAGCTCGAACGTATGCCATTACTTGTTGAATCCAAAAATACAAAAGCTAACACTGTAACCTTGTGATTGAGGGTAAGTGTAAAAAGGAGTTTTTAAGTTCTTAACATTATCAAAGTATACACACTTTATCAAGCCTATGCTGGCGAATTGAACAAAATTTGGTCCCTCCCTTGAAAATCATTAAAATCTAATGAGAATCAACTCAAGTCGTTGAAATTGCAAGCAACTCCTCATCAACTGCAAATGATTTTGTAATATAAAAACAAGTAGTGTTAGCATAAACCCACGTTGCGTGGTTAAAACATGACGCTTGTAGCTTTGTCCTGATGCAGAAAAGCCAGTTAGTGTTAAGACTTGGATGATGTTGGGATCTTATGGCAGCATCTGACTACACCAGAATTGTCGGTCCTGGAATTTTTTAGTAGAATATTGGAGTTGCCCATTACGCAACTTCAGATAAAATATAATCCAACCACGTCCATGAAGGTCAACGTCCTTGCCACCCTAACAAGTCATGATCAGTTCAGTGTTTTGCATCTTACGTTGGAAGGAGTAAGTTTTACGAGTATGTTTCAGAGATATAGATTCTGTTTAATTGAGAAAGAATATATAAATAACAAACTTGAGTAATTGGCTTCACTGCAGAAAAAAAACATGGTTAGGATGACTTTTCTTCGTCGATGTTCATTTGAGTTGCCATGTCTAGCGTCCAATAGCCTGTTGTAAATTGTAATCATAAATCCATGAAATTTTAGAATAAAAAAATGAGCTTTCATGTCTCAGGATTTGAGAACAAAGTCTATGAGGTAAAGCATGTAAAAACGGGTTCACATCACGTGATCCTATGATCCTGATATTTTATTTCTACCTTATTTTACGGGCAATCATTTATTCAATAAATGGCACCTACAGAAATTGAATAGATTGATGCTTATAGAATAAGGTAGGAACAGAAAAATAAGAACAGGTAATTTGTTCCTGTAAAAATTGAAACTATAACTTTGCAACGTAAATAAAATCGTCGCCAAAAGTGAACATATTGCAACTATTTTAACAAGTCATCATTAAAATTAAGCATTTAGCGACCAAACTAAAAAGTGTGACAAAAGGGAAATATTTTGAAACGCATAACAAAAACGATCACCAAATGCTAAATATTTAGTGACGATTAAGAAAATCGTCACAAAATGATGCACAATGGGTGACGATTTTAGATGTTCGTCGCTAAATAAGCTTATAACAATCCTTTTAAAAAATGTCATCACAGCTTGTCCAACATTTGATGACTAATCTGGGAAATCGTGCCAAAGGTTCTATATTTGACGATGATATTCTGAAGCGTGACCAAAAGATCAATATTTGGTGACGAACTTTATGAATCGTCACAAAAGGAAATCGTCACTAAATGGTATATTCAGTGACGATTTATGAAAATCGTCACCAAATGGTTGACATTTTTCAAAATTGTTAAACTAATATTTTTATAAGCTATCATAGTTAAGATCTGTTTGATTGGAGATCTGTTTTGAATGTTTACAATGCATTATTGAAAAAAACACACAATATAATTTTAAGTGTTAAACAGTAGTATTAATTAATCATTAGTAATTACCAACATGGAAAAAATTAGTTATAAAAAATTTAAATAATTTTATCAATATAATAATATAATATATAGACTAGTATGAACTTTAAATTAGAAGTTTAACAATTCATACAGTCATAGCACCAGAACAATAACAGTCCACATTCAATAGTACGCAGTTTGACCCCTAACTAATAGAGAGGTTGTTTGACAAATTCTTACAGATACAACAATAAATCAATTTTAAAGCTGAGTTTAGTTGATTGACTAGATAAATGACAATGATATAATTATTTAATTGGATTTCAAGTGACATGAGAGTCGGTAAAGGTAAATGAGTCCTTAATATTTGGATTCCCGAGAAGGGTCCTTGCACATTCGAAGGCACCAATTGAAACAGTAACAATTCTTCCCTCAGGTGTAGGGTTTTTCACATCCTCTGGAAACAACTTTTCCGATATAGCTAAACTTGTAGAGGATACAGAGAATGAGTCATTAGATTTAATACCTAAAACACAATCAGTATAGAACTTAGATATTGTCAGATTAGTAAACCGTTAAATGAACTGAAATTGGAGTGACATGCACAAGTGAATGAGCAGACGAAGTATATGGAATTGACGAATTTTTCAAAACAATCGATTTCCCTAATCCTTTACATGTGAAATTGCTCCCGCCTCTATGAGCATACATGTTATCTTTGAGACTCAAGGAAGCTTAAAACAACATGTAGTATAAAACATCAAATGTGAATCTATATATAATAGCTTCATAAAAGGAATTGAGATGTACATAATAAGGAAAGTGACGTTGTTCGGATGATACTAAACACCTAGAAGCAGAATATCAGCCATAGATTGCAAACGATAATTAGTGTATGAAGTGGAGATTTTTTCTGCATTGTTGGTGTTTTCAGTAAGGATAATTTTGCCACATTCCTCCCAACGGAATAAATTAGGGCCATTCGAAACTAGTCTCCATGTCGACATTCCTTGACTAATAATACTAAGAGGTATATTTTGCAAACGTTGATTTAGAATAAAATGATGATATGTTTAACTTCAATTTTGATGATAAGTGAAACTAGTCCAGTTTAGCACTTATACAACTTCAATGTACCTAATGATATGAAAGTTATCCTTACTAAAATTTCAAAAATCTGTCGTGTACTTTATATCATATGCAAAATTTAGAATTTAAAGTAGAATAGACATGACTATGTTCTTGATGTACAGAAATATAGTATTATCTATATTTCTCTATATTACTATAATGGAAATGAATAAAAGTAAAATACTCTTGAAACAATTTCATCAATGCAGAAACAAAGATTTGATGAGATTATGCATAAAAGGTCGTTGGGAAGATAGTAATAAAGAAAAAACAAAGATAGATAGTAAATCATCTTTAAAACACAATCATAAACACAACTCATACACCAAATGCATAATTAAGAACTCACAATAAATACCTAAAAGTATAAGTTAAACTTAGCACAACTTCGTTGATGAAAATAGAACAAAAGAATAATACCTATTCAGTGAATAATCATTCTTCGACGGTGATGAGCACAACACAGAACCCAAACAGAAGAGAGGATTTTGGATTCGTGTTGACGGCTTGAGCAAGAATGGAGTAGGCTTTTATGTTTATGTCTTTAAAAACCTAATACAAAAAGACGTCGTTTTTCTAGTTTAGGTAAACAATGTCTTTTATTGTTTTCTGTAGTTGTTTGAAAGTAGTATGAATTAATTTGCTACGATCTATTGTATTTAGTGGACAAACGTAAGATTTAGCAACTAATACATAGTCCGTCGCTAAAGCCCGTCAATTCATAAATAATTTTTAATAAATATATTTTCCTATTCCAAATAAGACATAATTTGAATTAAAAATTAAATTATTCAATTGAAAACTATTTGTAAATTAATTTGTTGATCGTTCAAATAAATTAAAATTGACTTACAGTTTTCATAAAATTATACATTTTCTTTATTATAATTTCACAAAATGTATTTGAAAAATTAACATTTTAATTATTGTAATTTAGAAAAATAAATAATAACAATTTTACAAGACATTGTAATATAATTATAAAACTATTTCTAACAAATTATATTTAAAGATTAGTCATTCCAAAAAATTAAGCAAATGAAGAACAGTTGCATATATAAGTGAGAAGATTAATTTTTCGTTTTGTTATTGGTAATAGGAAAAATTCATATATGTTAATTAATTAAGAAAATTAAGAATGGTTGGGTTTTTGCAACGTTTTATATAATTGATAGCAAAATTTAAGTGATAGGCGACGAAAATTGTGAAGGTTAAAGGTTTAGTTGTGGTGACGACTTATCAATTTGGTAGCAAAATGTTGTAAATTTTACGACGCTATCTAATTTTCATAACAAAGGTATAACATTTTGCTACGAAATATAGATTCGTCGCGAAATGTACGAGATCAGAATAATATAACTATGCTGTTTTCTATGTTTTCTGAATGTATTGGCGATAGTTATCAATGTTAGGCATTTGACGATGAATCGTGGTTTCATCAGCAAATGTTGCAACGGTAAAAGAAATTTTAGATGGGACGTCGTCGTTTATTTCAACACAAATGACGTTATCCCACCTTACCAAAAATTAAACCCGAAGCCCCTCCTCTGCATTTTCTTCCTCCTCTCTCCTGTTGATTTTCTGCTGTTTTCATCCCTTATTTGTGCAACTTTCTCTTCTTATCTTCGATTATCATATATCGTCTCCCTAGAATTGAACTCAACATGGTAAGTCCTTCTTCGATTTGTTGTGGGTTTTTTTCATGTTGTGATTGTTAAATGCTATGTTCTTTGTAACAAACGTAGGATAGGTTGTTGAGTTGTTTGCATGGACTGAGATTGTTAATTGTTAGGTGGGTGTTTGAATGTATTAATGATGGTGAAGGCAGGGAATAGAGACAATGAATGGTTGAAGTTTCGTGGGTGTTATGTTATGGTTATAAGGTGTTCAATGAAAGTCCTGTGGCAGTTATAATTGTTTTGTTTTGATCCAACTTATTTTATATGATTTGAAATGGTGTTGAAAGACTAGTAGCTCCTACCTCCCATCTCCAACCTTCTTCTATCTTTGTATATATACATAATTCTTTATTATTCTCTATCATCACTTGGAGTTCTCTATTTTTTTCTTTTTCAGAAGAAAAATTTGAAGAACTTTCTGTAACCCTACTTGGAGTATATATAATCACTTTCTTTTTAGAGGTATGATTTCCTTGCTTCCTTCTCCTCTCCATGTTTTATCTTTTTTAATTTGTTCTCAACATGCACGAGGAATGTTTATGGTGTAAGGAGTTTCTTTTTACACATGTTGGACATTTTTATCCTCCACTATGAATAATAGTATCGTTATGCACTAGATACCAAAGTCCATATTGATTAACTCGAGTAGCTTGAATAAGGATTTTTTTCATAGATTAATTTCTAATGTATTTTTTACAAGAATATAAGAAATATTGGCTAGAATTTAGAAATTGGAATTGGTGTATGCATGACTAGCTTAATAAGTGTATTTAATGTTTTTATAAGCATTGATGCATGAATTAATGATTTAGATAATATATTGGTGTTGAATATTTTTATAATCCCTTTAGAATAAGCATTGGTGGTGTTACTTCATTTATTGACGAATTGACAAAGATTATGATATTTGAATCCAATTATGGTGTTAAGAAGAACCTATCTTGAGCATTGATGCATTGTAGTATGATGATTATACTGAGTGATAGTATAAATCCAATGACATTATGGCTAACATAATAAAATATTGAAGTGGGCTATAAGTACATATCTTAGGGAAGGTGATGGTGTATTTCAATCCTGAATATGAAAAAGTTTCATGGTCAACATGATGATGATGAATTGATCACATAAGAATTGGTAATTGGCTCATAAGGAAAAATCTTAATAGGAGACCTATTAATGATCAATGCCTTTCCAATTTTACAAAAAGCAAGGCATCTTTAACAATTATAGGTCTTATGGTCACTCACTAATTGAAATTCTTTATATTGTAAAGAAATAAATAAGAAAGGCTCCACTTTAATTTAACAATTTTTAATAGGAATAGAGGACTATAAGTAGGTAGTGAATAATGATTTTTCTTCTTTTTACTAAAGTTCCTAAGCTTATTTTTGTTTAAGGAAACTTTAGAGCATTAAAGAAGAGCTAAAGAAAATGAATATGAAAACTTTTAGCAATTCTACTTGTTTAGGAATCTAGAACCATACTCACTCTAAACATAAGATGACTTCTATTAATGCCCAAGGGTCTTTATAAAATATATAAAGAGAAAAGAGCTCCATTAATGTAACATCCCCTCACCAATTGCCATAAATAGGAGTGTATAAGTGTATAGTGACATATGCATGCATAGTAAATAAGT
>JANZXR010000170.1:27174310-27207082 GCA_027575705.1 Erythroxylum echinodendron
TTCCTTAATCTCTCTTTGAGCTCATATGTACTGAAATTTTGGGTCCTAACCCTTAATATGAGAACGGGATGTTACATATACCTTTTGGCTGCAATTCTGTCTTTGTACCTTTCAATGTTACCTTTCGAGTCCCTTTTGGTTTTAAAGATCCATTTACAACCCACTTGCTTTGCGCCTTCAAGTAACTCAACTAATTCCCAAACTTGATTATTTTCCATAGATTTCAACTCTTCTTTCATAGCATTAAGTCATTTTCAGAATTGTTACATTTTACAGCTTCTTTAAGTGAGATTGGATTCTTATCAATGCTTAAATTACACTCGATCTCAAGTGAATAAACCACATAATCGTCTAATATCGCTTATCTTTGCTTCCTTATAGACCTTCCCAATATTGTTTCTTATGGTATCACTTGTTAATTTATAACTTGCACATTATTTACTAATTGAATATTAACTTGTTGCTTTGATATGTTGTTTGACTGTGATATAACAAAAAGAACAACAACTTGAGAATAAACATTGGGTGAAGAATTTTCCACCTGAATTTCTTGAATATCCACCTTTTGTGGTTCCTTACTCCCACTGATCTGTCTATTTTCAATGAACCTAGCATTATTAGACTCAACTATTCATGTACCATAGTTAGAATAATAAAATATGTACCCTTTAGACTTTTTCTAGATAATCGATAAAGTAACCACTAATAGTTCTTGAATCAAGCTTCCTTTCATGAGGATTTTAAATCCTTATTTCTACTGAACAACTCCAAACATACAGGTGTCTCAAGCTAGCTTTCCTACCTGTCCACAATTCATTAGGTGACACAGGAACTGCTTTACTAGGACCTTTATTAAGTAGAAATGTTGCTATCTTTAATGCATACATCCATAAAGATAAAAGTACATTAGTGTAACTTAATATACTCCTAACCATAAGAGTACAATTCTGCCTTTCAGCTATACCATTTTGTCATGGTGTACTGCCTTTCAGCTATACCATTTTCTCATGATGTACTGAGTATTGTATAATGTGCATAAATGCTCTGACTTTGAAGAAGTTTTATGAATGGACCTAGACACTGTCTATCCTCATTCATATTTACCATAATATTCACAGACCTTGCTACTTTCACTTTTCTATCTAACTACCGTTCCACTTTATTAATGTAACCTCAAGAACGTCCACTGATTGAGACTTTTCATGCAATAAATAAAGATAACAACAACGTGAATAGTTATCATAAAGATGATAAAATATTTTTCACCACTCTAAGATGGAACATGAAAAGGACTATATATATCACTGTGTATTAATTCAAGTAACTCAGTTCTTCTTGTGACTGAATTCTTGGATATGTATTTACTTTTCTTGCCTTTAATGTAATCCATGCACACATCACAATCAGTAAAATCTAGTTGAAGTAAGATTTCACTTTTTACTAACCCCATCACCCTTTCTCTATATACATGACCTAACTTTTGATGCCACAAGTAAGCATAATATTCCTTATGTGCACTACGTTTATAACCAATATTGTGTTCAACATGAAACAAGGATTCTGAATAATTAACATCAAGGTTAAAATGAAAATCATCCATTAATGTATCATAACCATAATACGTTTATATAAAGAAACCACACTATTTCCAACATTGCAATTAAAACCTATCTTATCCAACTTACTAACAGAAACTAAATTTCTAACACATCCAGGAATATAAATACACTTTTCAAAATCTTGACAACAATCAATGTCTAAGATCAATCTATATGCCCCAATTCTTTCTATTCATGGCTTTATTTTGTTACCCTATATAGGAACTCTTCAGTTCCTCTTATGATTTAGATTGAAAGGAATCCCTACATAACATGTGATACATAAGTAGTTGCACATGAATCTAACCACTAGGTATTATTGGGCACCTTAATAAGGATTGATTCAAAACATATTGAAAAATAGGACTTACCTCTTTTTTTGGAACCTGACCTTTCTCTTAAGGCAATCTTTCTTAATTGACCAACTTTTTTGTAGAAGAAAAATGTTGCTTTTTATGGATTTGGCCCTCATTAACTTTCATTAAGGCTTTGTCCTTCTTGTTGTTCTTCTTTCTTAGCTTTCCCTTTCTTCTACTAGCTTCATTATGTATTGTAAGATGAACAGAGTGTTTCTTCATTTTCTTTAATCCCCTTTCCCCTTGCACCAACATGGCCTTGATTTCTTAAAAGTTCCATTTCTTCTAAAGAGTGTTATAATTTACTTGGAACTAACCAAATTTAGGAGGAAGTGAGTTAATGATGAATTATAAGAAGAAGGATTCAGTCACATCCATGCCTATTGATCATACCATTGCCCATAGCTAACAAATTGTTAGAAGTTGCAAATATAATACAAACTCACATATTAATGCTTTGAGTATAATTAATGTATTCAGACAATAATAATATATATTAATGTATTCAGACAATAATAATATATATTAATGTATTCACCTTTGGGTGATATTTAAATACATATTCTTAATCCATAATGATGCTAACAATATATATACACACTTTAATAGACAGCCAATTATACTTAAGCTAGTATATATGTTATCTTTGGATATACAGATATATTCACTAAGTATGTCAATACTTCTCTTTAATTTTATTAATTTTAAGCAATAATTTACCTTTGAGTGATCTCCAAGCAATATAATTAATAATCTTAATTATTTGATTCATCTTTTAAGTCATTTATTAGCATCATGTAACATGAATAATTGAAAGAATGCGTAATTAAATGTCTAAGTATATTTTTAAGAATAGACACTGTGGTGACTAACGAGTTTTCTATACAGTAACCATTTAATTAAGTATAAATAAATTTAGGAAGTTCAAAAACCAACAAGCTTTAACATGCATATTCATTTATTGCCAGATAACCAAAACATAATTTATTGCGTGCATATTCGCCCTTTTGATTTGTCAACATGGAATTCACGATGTCGACACGTTTCAACTCCAATATCATTTTGCTTTACAACCACAAAACCAAAACATTTTAATGGTGGGCCCTATGCATTCAACCATGTTTTCCAATTAAACCTATGCTTTACAACTACAAACCTAACGTCTTTTAATGGTTGACCCCATGCACACAATCACGGTCCCACGATACAGAGTCTTTCAGTTTATATTGGTTTCAAAAACCCAACTCAATTTAAAGACAGCTATATATCCAAATTGTTATACAAAAAAGGGAAGAAAAAAACAAAAAAAATTGCAAGACAAGAACCCTACGACCCTCGAAATCCCCTACTATTATTATTAGTGAGATCGACTTGATCAATAACTTCAACCGATTAATCCAAATCCAAAAGACATCTCACAGAAGTTAAGAAACAAAACATCTACAGTCTTAGCTTTTTTCTCATGACTTACGTTGAGAGATTGCGGAAGCAATAAAATAATTTTTCCATACCCTTAAGCAATATTAATGGCTACTATGAATCATAAGGTTAACTTTAATTCAAATCAAAGTGTCATAATCTTGTATGATATCACATGTAAAATCTATACTATAATATTATAAACGATATCTTAATTCTAAAATTCTCTTAAAATCATCTATAACATAATTAATTCAACTCATTCAATTAAGATTCATGCTATAAAAGAGAGAAATAAATACTAATCTTAGTCCATGTTTATTATGTGTTTACAATGATAGATCTTTTTTTTCTTTTGGTTACAAACTCCTGTGTGTAAAGAAGTTTAACCACTTTATTCTTTTTGTTATTCTTCGTTCTTTTCCAATGGTGCAAGAACGTATCTTTTCTTTGATAACTATTAACTTAACTTGAAGGGAGAGGGAAGGATTCTTATTTATTATGATAAAACCACGGTGACTCTAATATTCTCTTCAAGCTCAATAACCATTATCTTAGGCCCACCTTATTTTAGAATCAAGCCAAGTAATATGGGTTATACCTTTATGATTGTTAAATTAATTAACACTATGTTATAATCGTATGTTGTGTTATTTAATGGAACTTCCCTCTTGTTTGAAACAACTGTTCCTTTAAACAAGCCATTTTTTTAATTTTGTAATTTGTTCTTACAATGAATTGAGAGTTTAATTTTAAATATATGTGAATACATTACTCCTCGTTAAACCAGTTTAAAAGAGAACTGAAAAGGGTATAATCTTCGTATGCAAATGCAATTATCCAAAAGAAAAAAGAGCAGAAAAAAACACTAATCAAAAAAGGAAAACTTTGGCAACAAAATTAAATTCACGTATATTGCCCAGCGCAACTGAAGTTACTAAAAACAAAATAAGGATTTTTTTTATTGCCTATAAATTTTGGACTATATCTAAACTTTATAAGTATCATTTTAATTATAATAATAATTAAGTGTTCGATCTCTTATCTTCTCTTACTTGTAACAATCTTAGTTTTCTTAATCAACAAGAAAAATAAAGTAACATTTATTGCAGGAGGCAATACTATTAGTGATGTCATCAAGTTTTAACGTCAAAATTGACTACCAATTTTATTCAAAGTTCAACCTTAACAAAATATATATACATATATATATTTGGAAAAATGACAAAAGGAGAATTTGGTTGAGAACTGAAAGGCCCAATGCTGGCCTAGTTGGGAGGGCTAAAGAGATGGGCATTTGACATCAAATTACTCAATCGGCTTTGAACACTAAAAACATGGACGTCAGCTTCTCTATGGGCTAGATGCTGTGGTTAAGCCCTGATAGGCTATAGCTTTGCATACCAAAATGAGTACACATGCCTATCCGGAGATTGAAGAATATAAATCGATTCATGGTTATTTAGGACCTGTAATAGTCAACGAGATGGTAAAGTCACAATAATATACCATCAAATAACCTCTTTAGGGTGGTTTAAATGATTAGTGAAGACATAATAAATATGAGTTTAAAATTATGTATTATTATTTGGATAATAGTAAAGTAACCTAAGGGTAATAGAAAAAGGAAAAGATTAATAAAAAAGAATTATCGATATAATATTTACTATAAATTAAGTACTCAAATTTCTTAGCTCTTTTAAGTTTCTAAATTAAATTTATGAAAAATTCGTATTAGTAAGAGTTTTATTGATGTAATTTCAAAGCATAGCAGTGGCAGATACCCCATTATATTAAATGTATAATTCCTTCTATACATGCTTGGAGGTCTCATGACAAAAGAAACTACGATCCTTTCTAAGAAGAGAGACCGACAGTCCCAGTGGGACTGTAATGTTTGATGAGATACGAAAGTAAGATGGTAATGTGAAACATTTCTCCTTTTATATCTGAAGTGTTGGGCGTTGATAATTAAGGGTGGGAGGGAGACATTATTTTATGGACCACATGAAGGCTTTACACTTTACACCATTCGACCATTGGCATTAACTCAGGGCATCTTGTGCCACTTTCTACCTTTAACGTGAGAAGAACTTGGTAAGTTCATAAATGTAAAATGGCTACTGTTCACGAGTCCAAAAAAACATCTAAATCTAACAAGTTAATGATTGAGAAGTGTCATACATATGTAATTGACCGTTTAAAAGGCTGCAACAGCGTAACCTTACGGATTGTCGTTGGTTTGCGTTTGACTGATTCATCACCCAAACTGGACCAGTGAATTACCTCAAAAGCAAGGATACCCCTTTTGTTGTTTTGTCTTGACTTCAACTCTCTTTTGATTTATCATATCAAAGGATCCTTAACGATTTGAACTAAATAATAGCAACTAATCGTTCTCCATTATTAAGAAGAAAAAAAAAGCATTTCTTTATGGCAGATTGCTTCTAATATTTGACAGGTTTTAGTATCAGTAAACTGCTATGACTAAATTGGTGGTTAATATTTATTTTATAGTCATCCTTCAGGACCAAGTCCATCTTGGTTTACAGTCTGTCACCATTTCTTTAATTGACAGTTCACGTCTTCAAAATCTCACACGCTCATTGGACCACAGCTCCCACGTGGCTGCGGCATCCCTCGTCGGCCATGCCACGTGGATCCTTTCACAAATAGAAGAGGACCACTTTCATAAGCACATAAACACCACCCATCAGTAATTGCATAATATGATCCGACACAACACAGCACAAATCCGGAGCGCCAAGCTTCCAATAACATCAGGTCGTTTTCTACATGGGCCATGCCCAAAAGGTCCAAAGGCCCACCACTCTTAAATTTAAATGCCTGGGAAAAAGTGAAAAGAAAGGAAAAGAGCGGCAATATTATCTCCAAAAGGGTGCAGCCATACCATGAGAATGTTGGTCCCTTGGTTAATGTAATCATCTGTGAAGAAAGTGACCCACTTTGAGAAGGACATTGCTGTTCTTCGGTTTTTTGGCTCTCCAATCCCAGGGCCAAGGTGAACCAATCAACACACGCTCCCTTCCAATTAAGCGAGTTAATTGTCCCAATTATTAATGCAAATTATAGATAGTAAGACCTTATATCTAGAAATGACCTTTTGGAAATTTATTTAATATCATTTTTATAATAAAATAATTAAAAAACAATAATACTTAGTAAGAATTCCGTTAAGGCACAGAGTTTATGATAAAACAATTCAAATCTATCATTTCTAATTTTATAGTGATTTATGCTAAGATAAATCTTAAAATTTTGAATTTTTTTCAAGCGACACATATTTTATGTTTTCTTAGAAAGCAATTGGGATGACTAAAAGATTTAGAAATATTTTGGGTGAAAAAGTTAAGTGGAGTAAATATGCATGTAGTGATTTCCAAGTTACATCCTCCTCGAATTCTTCAATCCAAATGGTCTCCCCCAACCTTTGATCAAAAGCCAAGCATATAAATACTCAAAGTTTCTTTCCCTAGTGGCTATAAAAGTGAAAAAGGGAAAGTCTCCAAAAGCTGTCACTATCAGTAATATTTTAATTAGTTTGGTCTTTATGCAATTGTCTTACCCGGTCCATAATCACATAGATTACAATAAGGTTGTGTATAGTTTATCGTCATTTGATAATAATAGTGTATCATAAAACATGATATTATTAAATGCCTTTAATAATGAATGATGATGGAGACCCATATCTTATGACTACAAAGGATCATTTCTTATGTTTTTTATTTGTATTTTTTAAGTCAAATTTTAGAGTTCAAACTTGAAACAATCTATGAGATGATGCACTCCAACAAGGAACTAATTATAAATAGCAAGTTAGCTTAAGTTTGACTGGTAATTAATCACCCCTAGATTGTATAGATTAATGTGAATAAGATGAGATTAAAAAAAACTAAGATCATTATGTCACCATGAATCATTTTTTTTCTTAATTCCGTTACTTAATTGGTAGTCACCGTGAATCTGATCAAATCATTGCTAGCTAAACTAAAATAAACTGACCGACATTTGCCAATTTAAGTGCAGTTCTTGCATTTACATTTAATCAAGACAAGTTGAGTACAAGAAGTTGTCAATTTATTATAGTTATCAATGTACAATCAGGATCAATTTTGCTGCTTATTGGGTTATCATCGTAAGCCTTATATATGGTTTCCTTTCAATGAACTAATTAATTTTCACCACTCATAACTGATTGATAAATAAACTAAGCTAAGAGCGCTCTTTTGGAGATTTATTCTGATTTAAGTGACTTAATGTGGTATTTCCCATTGTCCAAAGTTAACAAAACACTAACTTAGTTGATTTGTGCGTGACGAGAATAGCACTTCTAATTTGAATATAAAATATGCTTCTCACACACTATTACAACATATTTTTTCGTGGTATACTTTCTCAGCAAGTGTTGGATTTCAACTTTTTGGACCAATAGAAGAAGAGGATGAACCTTTAAAATAACCAGGATTCGGTAGTGCGCAGGGATAGATATAATATACATAACACATGTATACTGTCTATGGATATTTACTACCTCTAAAGCATGAAAATGTTGGTTAAAGCTTAACATCATTAGGTGGAGGTTACCCATTTTATAATCTTGACCTTTTAGTTGATTCCACATACAAACAAGCAACTAGGATACAACGGCAGTGTAATTGTGCATTATTTTTGAAAAGATAACGTAGAGTTTTATATTGGAATGTCATTTTCCGATCTTATTGTTTGGTGGGATTACATAGGAGATGGCTAAGGAGTCACCAAACTATTTAGATGGCCATGTACAAAATGTTGAACACGGGAGCATAGTATTACATGCTTAATGCTTCATTTCAATGTCAATCATAATTTACCAATTTTACTTGCAGAAGTTTAACTTATCGAAAATGTTTAGGAAAAAAGGTTTGATCCCACTTTTATTTATTTTAAACTAAGAAGTCAAGTCACTTAAATATAATTTTTTTTTTCCCGACATTTATAAGTTGGAAAGTTCAAAGTAATTGTTAATGTCCCTAAATCAGTGTGCGATGAATATAGCCCATGGTATGAGCAGAAATAGTTCCTGTGACATCTCTTTACCATATATATCTCTAGCACTCAGTAATATAAATCACAATCATTAATCTGATCCAGGGTGAAAATTAGGGGCCAATACGCTGAAAATGTTCATGAGGGGTACATATCATTGACCCAATTCAGACTTATCGTTAGTGAGATGTACATATCTTTGCCTTCCAACCAAAATTGATGGCAGGTTAATCAGTTGAAGGAAGCCGCATTACAATTTGCTCTCAGAAAAAATAAAAAGATAAGATAATATATACGAGTGTTTAATATTTTGTTCAAAATTAAAAAAAAAACGCGTTTAATAGTGATCTGAAATATGCTAATTATTCTGATTAACATTGGTTTTCAAGAATTTGTTTTTCTATTTTGATTGAAAGATATGTCTATGTTTAATTATATTTGTTGAGCAACGGATAATCTCATAATATTTTATCTACGACACTACCAGTTATTTTATGAAGGACCGGCACCAATTATGTTTATAATCAAATCATGTTATTTTAATGTCAGTAACTTGGTCATAGTTAACCAGACAATGACCTTCGCACCCACCAACCTCTTAGCCATGAGAACAACTAAAAATGCAAAATATTTTACGCTGATTACATATTTAGTTTGCTTTTTATTTGTTTTCTTGTCGTAAAATTTTGAATTACTGATTACAAATTACTCATTGTTGTAAATAATGTGAACATAATTATAATAAATTATTATTAGCGAAAGTATAATTAAAAATAATGTGGATGTAAGTATAACAAACTATAATTAACGAGACAAACTACTACTAGAAAATTAGAGTGTAATCACGATTTGGAATTTCAATATACATAGAGAACTCAAGAGTCAGTGAAAAAGAAAGGCAAGAGGTCCATGCAAAAACAATATTGCAAGGAATTGGCTTTAATAGTGGAGACTAAAAGGTGAGAAGCATCTAGGAAAGGAAAGGAATAATTTGATTGACATCAAAGTGGACAAAAGAAAGCCCGATTGAGAAGGGACCATCCCATTTTTATTTCTGATACAGCTAGTAGAGTCTTCATATAATATGCATATACGTATCATTTTTATGGTGAAAGAAGATAGCAACACAGCACAAAAAGTCACAGCCTTGTAGTGTATATATAAAAGAGACAGACAAAAAGAGAAAGTGAGTGACGTGTGGTTTCGGGTAGGAAGAAGACTGTGGAGCACGCAGTAGTGTGTATATGTTGTTATGTACAGGAGTAGTCTTTTCGTTTTATGATTCATTTCCTTTCGAACACTCTATCCGTGTCTAAAAAGAGGCAGTTTCAGAAATTGGCATTGACGTTTCCTCGTACAACAGTTATTATTATTAATATACCATTTTCTTTACCTCTTTTTCTTTCTATCTATCTTTATAATTCTTTTCACTCTTTGACAACTTCGTTTCTTTTCTTATCTTCAATTCCTTAATGCAAGCTTAATCAAATTAGAACTTTACAATCATTTAAATATTAGAATATTGTGATAAAATTCCAAAGTAAAAACAATATTACTTCCAAATGCAAAGTGAAAAAGTAAAAAATTATCTAAACTACTTAATACCGTATCATAATTTTAAATACTGGAATTGCAACTCAATTTCATTGAACTCGAAAAGCTTATATTTCAAAGCTACCATTTCAATTTTATTATGGCCTTGCTTATATTTCATTAGTAATTATAATTATATTTGAGTTTATTACGGTATTTTATTACAATTGTATCTGTATTTTAACATAAATACATTCGATAATTACTATATGAATGAGAAGATTTTATTAACAACTTATACTACATTGAAAAAGATTTATTCTTCATATTGAATTTTTCCAAGATGAAAATAAGTTTTTTAATTTATCATTTCGTGTTTATTAGGGCAGTGAGTGGGAAGTGGATAAAAATTTTCGGATGATTTTAGTGGTGCAATGAAATCACTATAATAGCTAGGAGAATCGAATGTGTTGGAGCTTGCAAATGAAACAAATGTAAGATCTGAGAAATGAGACCTCATAAGGAAGAAACTAGTGTTGGTTGCGAATTAAGATGTAGAATAGCACATCATGTGGACCTAAATGTCATGGTCTAGTAACGCAATTTGCATAGAAAGGGATGAATATTGATAATGATTGCTAAGCGATAGCTAACAATGTCTTATTTCAAAATGAATCGTGCCATAGTTTGCCAATTTTAAACAAGAGACGAGAGGGGAAGTTTGGGAATTGTGCTACAAAATAATTAATGAGAAAAGTGCCCACTCACTGGTTGCCAATATTTTGATGGAGATACTTTTAGTTTCTGCAACAATGCTGCACTACATGTCAAGGTTGTACACAAGACATCAAAACTTGTAAGATTTATAATAGTAACTATTCTACTGTTGGAGAAAGATAATTATGTTTAACTAAAAGAAAATGATTTCATGTGCACCAAAACAATATCTTATTGTTTAGAAGTATAAGGTAGGGTGATTTAGTGAAAAGAGCAGCTTAATTGATCGTAAGGCTTGACAAATAATATAGGTTTTACTGACAATCCACCTTTTTTCAAGAACAATATAAATTTAAAAAATTGGGTATGGGGATTCTTTGGATTATATAGAATTTGAGGGATCAAGATTATAACTACCTTGCATAAAATTGTAACAAATTAATACTAAATAGGTATATAAAAAAAAGGGATTGTAGGAAATTAGAATAGTTCTCATACCTATTAGATTTTTTAATATGGACAGAGTGTAGAGTCCACTAACAATAATTGAGCCCCTTAAGTGCACCTGGGATTAGATGTCTAGTTATTACTTGAAATCAATGCAATGATAACTGGACCAGCTGCTGGGACTGGACATTCATACGAACAACTGGAAAATTAATAATCCGGATCAAACTTGCTTTGATATTATTTTTTTTAATATGAGCAAAGTGTAGAGTCTACTAATAATAATTGGGTTGGGGTCAACCATTATCAAAATGACTAGAAATATTTTATTTGGATAGTTGATTCTTACCACTTATAAACTCTTTAATATTTTCATGTTTAGTCAATATGAGATACTCTAACAATACCTTGAAGTAATTAAAATTATGTTATTGAATTAATAAAAATTTAAGATTTCATTAATTTCAAACTCTAACCTTAAAGTTCAAGTGATCGTCCCCATTTCACGGGGAATATCTGCCGCCAAATTCACACCGATATCAGCTCTTTATTATGGCCTTGGTGGTTAATTAAGAGTACAAAGAGCAATGTCTGATCTCCATGGTTGGAGGAGGATGAAAGTTATCGACACAAAGAGGGAACGAGTGTAACATAATATATATAAAAAACCAAAAGAAAAGAAGAAAAAGGAAATGATTCGTTGTTAATGTACAACCCTGACAAGAAGCTAGCCGAAGACATCGGAAAAAAAAAGACTTGTTTGCAACACTCGTGATGTTTATAAAGCATTAACATCACAATGCCTCCATCGACATCAAAAGCAATGCTTCCACCTCCTCCTCGTCTATACCACCACCACCACTATTAATGCCTTAACTATTTCCCACTGTAGAATGCCACCACTTAACAATGTCTCAAATTTTCAGTTTTACTTTAATGTTTCCAAATTTTCTTCTATGCCATTTATTTTATTTCGAGGTCATTAGGGAATTAGTCATTGGTGCTTGAGGTTAAGGATATATGTACACGACTTCTTTCCCTGCAATATCTTGTTTATGGTCTTGTTTCTACGAAAAGAGTAATGTTTCTTTTCCAATGAGAGATTGATGAATAGCCAATTATAAGCATTTAATAATACATGCAAATGTGTGTAAGTTGAGTAGCCGAGTACCACCTAGAAGGGCAATTCATAAGCATAGACAGTGAATAACGAAGAAGAAATGTCCATTCCTTTTCTCATTCAATTTCATATTCCTCTCCCCATAATTTCACGATCATGTTTCCCTCGTTGATGGATTTGTGTAGAGAAAATGGCGATATATATGCGAAATGTCTTGAGAGGAATGATATCTTTCCGGTTAAATTGTTAGAAGTGGCATTATAGACTAATTTCATTTATAGTCACTAATTAAACATAATGTATTTGAAGTACGACAATTTCCTTTCTCAAAAAATAAGACTAATCCATTTGTATAGGATTGTTTAGCCTTGAAAAATTCCAAGTTCTCCTATACCTAAATGCATTTAACAAATCAATATTGACGAATATTATAGATATACACATTGGATGACATATAATTGGAGAAGGTGACAATTGACGTATTCTTATAAAAGATACGCTCTAAATATTTTATAATATATGCTTGTTCTCTTTCACACTATGATAACATGAGAAAAAAATCCAACACCTTCAATAATCTCATCACTAACAATGTGATTCTCGTCTAATTAATACATTTCCAGGGCCTCTAGAAACCTTTTACTTTCAATAACTTGAAGTGTAGTTTGTAATGAGAGATTTAATGATCAAATTGAATGAACGATTTCCTCATTTTTCTTATTCGAGTAAATGCAATAGTCATCGATGAGTTGGAGACATTTATAGATGTAGGTGACATTATATTTTGTAAAGGAAATGTATTGCATGCTATAAAATTAACAACCTTTTATTTGTGAATCTGTAAAAATGTTGCCACGCATAGCAATTATGTTGATAACAATAACATTACCTACTTAAGGGACAAACTAATCAATATGATAAAAAAGATAAATTTATCATCCAAATCAGCAGAGAAATGCGAGCACACTGAACTTATATGTGACACTCAGATTGATGCAAACCATCCTTCTTTTGTGTGAGTGTGCGTTCATAAATCACATATATTTCAGTGACAATATTTATTCTGATGTAACCAATAGTTGCTAATGTACATGAGATACACCATCAGCAGCTATTTTGATGATTACAATCTTGAACTGGCCCATTTCGAATACACGCGAACATCTTGTGCGAAAATGACAGGCCGATCAACTTGTATCCCCTTCTTAATTATCAAAAACACTGTATAAGTTGGCGCAAGAATAGGGTAAGATTTTTCTAAGACAAAATGAAAATGTGTTACAATTAAGCCAATATCAGATCCAATATGGTCCCCAGTATGTAGAAAAAATTGCTAATCAATAATTCGATATGGCTACTATAAGTTGCATAGCATAACTTTAGTGTTGCATGTATTATGATAAACTGAACTCCTCTTTTTCTGCTGCCTAAAAAAAGGCAAAAAATTCATCGAGAAATCATGGAAACAAACAATGTAGGTGGTTGATGTTTGTGTGTGTGATGGAAAAGGTGGTGAGGGTGCTTTCAATTTGTAGCTTGAAATCAAAATTTCTTGAAGCCGTGCTATACCAAATGTAGCTAACCCTATCTTTAACCTTACAACCACCTTTCTTCCAATAAGGGGTGGCTACTAGCTCTCCAGGTAACACTTAGAACACTCCTAGAACGTGAACATATAAGCAAAGTTAGAAAGAGGGTTAATGAGTACGGTTAGGTAGGCAAATAATAAGTTTACAAAAAAAAAGTTTCATTTTTATGTATAAAAATAAGTTATTAAAAAGTATAACCAACTGAATTTAAAAGGAAATACTAGAAAGAAATTATTTTTTATGCTTTTTCTGATTTAATGGTGCAAATTAATTATCTTAATTATATATGTTGTTTTATATATTTCATTTGAATAAAAATGTTTGTAGATTAGAGAAAAGATTAGGGAGGTAGCTAGGATTGTATGGTGTCATTAAGAAAGATGGCAAAAATATGTCCCTTGGTACCTAAGTATGTAATAAATTAAAAATGGGATCTAATCTAAGTATAGAATATGTTTAATTTAATGATACAATTATCAATATAATTAATCACATATTTCTATATGGCAAACCTCACAAAACAGAACATAATGAAGTGGTAGTTTTTGGATAGGCAACTAAGGGGGCAGGGGAATACAAATTAAAAAATAATAACAAAAAAGAGAGATACAAGCTTAGAGCCCTCATTGGCACGTGAGGGACGGATGAGACATTAGATTTTTAAATGATGAGATAGGGCTATCAAGCGAGTGAGGGGAAGGGTGGGATTCGCGTGACATCACCCTCCAAAGGTCGAAGAAAGTTAGCCTGTCAATTATCAGTCTTGTTCTCATTCGAAGAAAGGAAGAGATGATCCTAGCATTTTTCTATTTACTCTAATTAATTAATTACAATTAAATGAATATGTATCTTGTAATTACCTAATCAGGAGTTACCAAAATTATCTTCCATGCTTATGTGTAGTAAACCAATTAATGGGCATGGTCAATTAGGTAAATACACATGTAACCACTATTGTCTTTAACAAGGGAAAAATTTACTGTAAATTGTATCAATAGAACATTGTTTACCATGTTAAGAGGCTCTCATGTCTATTTATTTCACGGAAATGTGAAGGGTATATAGTTTAAAAATAGAGAGAGAGAGAGAGAGATTTTCATATAAATAGTGTGTGTGCGTGTATGTGTTTTCGATAGGTTAATACTGATTTTATATGAATAATTTGAGGGAATAATATGGAAATTTTCCTTCTTAATCATTCAGGCCAGTCTTAAAGTCTCTTTTTCCTCCCTTTTTAATTAGCTTTTGAGAACTTTTGGATTAAAACCTTCTTAAATTTAAGATAATGCCTTACAGTACCGCAAGTTTGCAAGAAAACCTGTCACAGACTGAAAATTTTCACAGTTAGCCATATGAACATGGCATGAGATAACTAGAAAGACACTACTCGGGGAGAAAAGAAAAAGGGATAGACATGCAAATTAGAAAGACGTAGCAACTCAAAGTATCCAAAACAGGAAATCGGAAACAATAACTAGAAATACCCACATGGAAGACCACGCCCAAAATATGGATACCAATAAAACCAATCAGTCAATGGGTGGTTTCCAAATTAAATAGCTAAAGAAGTTAATGGCTCATTGCCTTGTAGTGAAAGGGGTAGAGAGTTAGAAAGTAAAGAGAACTTGTACTCTGTTTTTAATGAATGATCTCAATCAGTTAATGAAAGAAGAAGGGTGAGTATATAAGGCAATTACATTGAAAAATATAGTATTTTTCATTACTTTTTTTTGGTTTAAAATGTGTTTCGATTTGCCAATTCCTATTATTGCAATTTTAGTGGGAAAATATTTTAATATTTTTAGTTAGTAATGTTCCATATATATATATATGACATTTGGTGTGAGGTTCATTAACTTCTCACAGCTATATATATATATGTTGACAACTTATAGTTGAGACAAATTGCTGATGATATAGTTATCTCATTTGCAAGGGACCCTTGTCGATGGTTGAGGGCCAAGCTAGCCATTAAAGAAGATGCAAGCATGTTAGATGAACAATGCATTGATTTGAGTAATGAGTGCCGCTTGTTGTCTTACATTCTCAAGCGATGTGCCTACATTGAGTTCAAGATCGAACTAGAACATTAAAAAGACCTTGATCCTTATCACCCTTTTAATCATTATTGTACTTTTGTTTCATTGAATGTACGTAAGGTTATCTTCAACTAAATTAACTCTTACTTCTAATGGCGTACATGAGTTTACATATCAAATTTATCTCCTTTTTTTTCATTAATTATAGCACTAGAATTGTATTAATGAGGAGGGTGAATTCTTATATAGAATAATAGATCTTGTAGGAAAAATAGGAGTCGAGTTCAACCTTCTAGGAATAGTGGAAGTGAAACTTAAGGATGATATATCACAACCAAACGTAACTATAGAAGACATAATTGCAAATCCAACTCCAACTACAAGTTTTGCATGAGATGGGAGTATCTATCAATCAACAACAGCAGTAGTACCTCTTTCACACGGCATAACGGCTTCCTTGCCAACCTGCTTAATAGTTAAGTATATATCCTGCTACAGTTGGCACCAATAATATAATGAAATTCCTGATTTCCAATAATAATTTAAAAATAATAATAACAATAATAATAATTAAATCGAAAACGAGATTCTACCCTTTTCACCTCTCAAAATTAATAACAATAGTAATAAAAAGTACTACTTGATTTCAGGCAAAAGTGAGTTCACTATCGAGTTTATGTCTTTTGAAATGCTTCTTTGTAGTCATTTTCTTCTAATTTAGATGTCATCTCCTAAACCATAACGTGCTCTTCATCAATCCGCTAAAGTTGTAATGTTTTAGCATTAAACTAACAAAAAATGAACAAGACAAGGATAACAGTTTAATAATAGAGACTATCTTTCTAATGAAAAAGAAAATCAACCAAAAAACATGCCCATCTTGACATTGCCAAACCTTAAAACGGTTACATGTGCCTTTCGGACCACAGCGCCTCTTCTTCCTCTCTCCATACAAATGCACGAAAACAAACCTACTTGTCCAGAGCCTCCAAACCTATGGCACGTGCCAGTCATCTTTTGCGTGTGGCCTTTCCCATATTGCCAAATGCCAATTACAAACCCCCTTTTGCCCGTCCATTGATAGCTTGCTTGGTTCGTCGCATTAACGCGCGTAAGAGAAAAATAAAATAGAAAGACTTGAGTTGTCCGAATTGACCTTACCAACTAGAATTTATTCGGGGTTAGAAATAATCATCGGCTAGGGCATTATGGTCACATAAATCAAATTGAAGGATGGTGGTAGTTTGGATCATTTGAGATGACTTCCTACTGACCTTATCTTTATTTTATTCCGTAGTTTGCGTTGGTTTCCAAATGACGTTTAGAAAATGACAATTACAGCCAATATATTGAGGGTGACATTTTTGTCTTTTCACACTGAATTAATATGATTAATTTCTCATTACAAAATAATCCCACAGCTTCTGTAAAAGAGCCCAATTGCTTGTCTCTCCCTTTCTTGTGGATATGTATGCTTCTAATTTTCAATTGACCAAATTGCCCTCAACCACAGATTATTTGACGTAGGAGGTTTCGGTAATTTACAATATCATGTATATATTATATGCTCAAGTCATTGTTCTTTTTTATTTTATGCACCGGTTAATATAATAATAAATCATTTTATTAATTTTAAAAAATGCGACCTCTTCTCTTCTTTTTTCCTTCTATAATTAATTTCATTTGGGCTTTTGGCATGGCTCTGTGGGACTGCATTATCGCATTGAGACCTCTTCCTCCAAAGCCTCCTTTTTTTTTTCTTCCAACTTTTTTCCTTTTATAAATTTGATTTTGTTGAAAATATAAACCTCCCAGAGGAAGGAAGAGAGAGGGGTGATTAGTGATTACGAAGACACACTCACTAGTGCAAAGAGAAAGAAAAAGAGAGAAAGAGACGGCAGACAGAGGACAGCACCAGTTAGAGAGAGTGAGAGAGAAGTGGGAATTCACGAAGCTTTCTGTACCCCAGAAGAGAAAATGATGTCTGAAAGCTTTACATCGTTTCGCACTCTTCGCAACTCACCAGAGGTATACTTCCAAGTGTGTTTTTTTGTGTGTGTGTATAAATAGATATATTAGATGATGAACAAAGCCGAAACTATACAAAATTTATCGTAAAAAGGAGTTATAACAGAACCCGTTTGATAGTTTTTCTTGTTCATTTCTCTATTCATCTCCAGTTCTTTAGTCTCCTGGTCTTCTCTTGATATCTAAAGTTGTAGTTTTTACTAGATGCGTGTTGGTTGTTTTGGCTTGGTGTGTCTCTAACCGATCCATCTAGCAGGTGAATTGAGAAAGATAGAGCAAAGGGGTGGGGTGATTTTACAGGAGATGATGATTGTCAAGATACTGATATGGGGATAGCAACTCCACTTCTTCATCCAATTCTCAAGATAGCTACAACTCATCACCAGCCAATTGCTCCAATCCCAAGCAGTAATTCAAGTTCTGCTGATTATTCTATGTCCCAACAGGACTACCATCAGACTATCTTCTCCTTCTCGAATGGCTTCGAGAGAAGCAGTCAGGAACATCCCCACCAACAACAACAGCAACACCAACACCAGCATCACTTAGCACGACAGATCCGTAGAGATAAACTTAGAGTTCAAGCAAGCTACGAGCCACCTCCACCACCATTGGTAGGCATCGAAGAGGAGGTCTCCGGAGGCCTCCCGGTCTACGAAACAGCCGGAATGTTGTCGGAGATGTTTAATTTTCCTCCCGGTGGAGTACCAGCCACGGCTACTGAATTGTTGGACCAGCAGTTGCAATCTAATTACGGGAGGCAACAACAACAAGAAGCAACCAATGACTGGTACGTCAACAACAGGCAAAACATGGTAGGAGGATTAGGTCCGTTAGGAGATTCAAAGAATCACGATAACCGAGAGAGTAGTCTGGCACATCATCATCATCCTCAGATTTCAGGCATTAATGAGGATTCAGCTGCTGCCATGCAACTCTTTCTCATGAATCCACAGCCCAGATCACCATCTCCAACCCCTTCTCAACCACATCCACCTTCAACTTCTTCTACACTTCACGTGTTGCTTCCTAACCCGTCAACTTCTCTTCCAGAGTTTAGTGTCTCAGGACCTGGAGGAGGTTTTGGTGCTAGTACTGTGATCTCTCCACCACTATTGACATGGGTTCCTGATAGTTCACACCAAACTGGAAACACTAGTGTTCATCATGTCAATAACCCGAGTGAGATCGGCAGTGTTGTGGAAGGACAAGGACTTTCTTTGTCATTATCATCATCGTTACAACATTTGGAGGTAGCGAAAGCTGAAGAACTAAGGATGGGAGATGGTGGACTTTTATATTACAATCAAGGAGCTGGAGGTTCATCTTCTGGCGCGAACCATTATTACAAGAATTTTGGTGGTCAAGTTCAACACCAGTCATTGCATTTACAAGGGCCACAAAATCACCAAGTTCATATTGGATTTGGGTCTTCTTTAGGAGTAGTGAATGTGTTAAGAAACTCCAAGTATGTGAAAACAGCACAAGAGTTGCTAGAAGAATTTTGTAGTGTTGGAAGAGGACAGTTCAAGAAGAACAAATTGGGTAAACACAACTCAAACCCTAGTTCCAATAATCCCGTCGGTGGTGGAAGTGGTGGCAGCGGGGGCGGTTCTTGTTCTTCAACAAAGGACGTCCCTCCTTTGTCGGCCGCCGATAGAATCGAGCATCAGAGGAGAAAGGTCAAGCTTTTGACGATGCTTGATGAGGCATGTAATCTCTCTCTCTCTCTCTTTCTCTTTCTCCACCTTCCCTCTTCTTCAATAGTCAAGACTCATCATTTTCCTTTATTTAACTCAGTTACTCCATTGATTTTCAAAACCATGGGGACAGAGAAACATAAAAATTCCAACCACTTCTTGCTCTATATATTTTAAGATCATCAAATACAAAAAGTTTTACAAAAAGCATGCTTTGTGGCAATAGGGTTGCGTAAGATCTAGGAGGTATAGTTGGCTTAATTGTCATTTATGTTTCCGTGAACAAAAATGTATAATCTTTTCGAGTTTACACTGATTGATTGATTAGCCGTTGTGTTTTTGAGTAGTCATTGTACAATTTAAAGAACCTGAGAGACTACTGTTATAGGTTGATGAGTCCAGCAAGAAGCGACGTTTCTCCTGATTGAGAAGATGACTGTTAAGCCACCGTCTTACGTGGGGAAGTTATTATGCTAGCAACTGTCCATACCTGTCATAGTAATCTTTAAGAGAAGAGAGAAAAAGAAAGCCAATATGTTGTATTACATAATCTTAGTTGACTTGGGAACCTTTAGTTTTTGTTCAATGTTTCTACTTCTTTACCTTTTCTTCTCATTCTATTTTGTTTAAACATACACAAGCAAGCCTGTCAATTAGTTTGAATCGGGTAAGGAGAGGGTAGCGAAAGAACACGAGGATATTCTTTGTTGCCATTGACAATCATTTCACTGTACCAGTCTGATTCAAGCATTTATTCTTCTTCTTCTGGTTTCCTTTAAGAGCAACAATGTCTTGACAAAGAGTGTTATGATGGTCATAATAATCTTGCAAGGGGAACTTATTATTTTTCTTTCACTGTCATCAGTATGACCGTCCCCTTCCAAGTTTCACGAACATCAGCAAACAATATCACGCATAATACTATTATTTATATCCTTTCTTGAATTATGTTAATCTGCAAAATAAAGATGTTGATATGTTACCGCTTCTTCCTTGGTAACGTATGACTCTTAGTATCTTCTTCATATTAATTGCCACTGTAGCTTTCAGCTTTTTTATTTATCTTTAAATGGTCGATCAATATTCAGTGACAATCACCTTCGTACTCCCGTCCTCTACTCTTCATTCTTTTTCTTTTGTTTTTTCTGGAACATTGGCATTGATGAAATTTGATTAACGGTTGTCACTTTATCCGTTGATGTTCTTGTCTGAAAAATGCAGGTCGATCGACGATACAACCATTACTGCGAACAAATGCAAATGGTGGTGAACTCATTCGATCTAGTGATGGGGTATGGAGCCGCAGTTCCGTACACAGCACTTGCTCAGAAGGCCATGTCTCGGCATTTTCGTTGTCTAAAAGATGCTATAGCAGCACAATTGAAGCACAGCTGTGAGCTACTTGGAGAAAAAGACGCAACTGGAACCTCAGGCATAACAAAAGGAGAGACACCAAGGCTAAGGTTGTTGGAACAAAGCCTAAGACAGCAAAGAGCCTTTAGCCAAATAGGCATGATGGAACAAGAAGCTTGGAGGCCCCAAAGAGGCTTACCTGAACGATCTGTCAACATTTTGAGAGCCTGGCTTTTCGAGCATTTTCTCCACCCGTACGTTTACTTTATCCTTGCCCGATTATGATAATCAATGAAAGTTAAAGTTATCAGGATCAATTATTGTTCAAGCTAAGGTAATCATACTTTATGATTAGTTAAACATGATGGATACACAAGATCCAAGTAGAGTCCTTCTTCTTTATCTGTTGCCTTTTTTCTTTAATTTTTTTGTTATTGGTGATTAAAGCGATGAACAGCATGCAGTGTCCTTGGATGTTGTCTTGTCAGCGCAAAAGCTTTTAAAGGTTTTCTATTTGCCTATAATTAGTTAATATGAAAAAAACCAACTTTATTAAAGTATAATTTCACTGACCACACCTTTTCCTAGTTGTCTCGACCTTAATATCTCACACCCTCTCTCTGTTTTTAGAGTAAGTGAGGTAGGTACATAATAAGTTTGATCAGTGGCTGTAGTTGTCCTCTAAACTACTGGTACCTCTGGTCGCTGCTAGTGTGCTGATCAGATCTTTCCTCTCTTAGATTCTCACGCCCTTGCAGAGAAACAATATCCAATCTAGGGGTACATAAAGCATCGGTGTCTCTTTATACGCTTTTAGTAAGGTGTCTGATGTCATTTTCTGGTCTCTTTCTCAGGTATCCAAGCGACGCAGATAAGCATCTGTTGGCACGACAGACAGGTTTATCAAGAAATCAGGTTGGTAGTCTCTCTCCATATGGCCACTCTCTCCTCAAGCCTGACCTAGGAACAAGGTTTCACGTTTTTTGGGCTCTCTTGTACTGAGTATCAGAACAACGCACCCTGCCTCATAGGGTTAAAAAGAGATTGAAACTAAAATTTAAGAAAGAAAATGAAAAAGAACCACATGAGAGGCTTGGAAGAAACCATCTGTAAGCTCATCATAACTTGCATGGTCTTGTGTTTCTTTCTCAAGTCTCTTGCATTTGCCTCCGAGAAAGATATATCTATTTTTGGCTTCATTTTCATTGAAAAATCTGATTCTCAAGTAAACATAAATAACTATACAGTGAAGGAACTCACAAGTATTTAAGAGTGTTTGCAAGTACATGATAGGTGAGACATAAAAATTTGAATCACCCTCTGTCCTCAAATAACACTGGCCAACCACACGAGACCAGCCATTAATTAACTTAAACTTGTCGTGTTCTTTTTGACTTGTAGAAATTCTTACTTGCCATTTCTCGGTTCTTAAACCTCCCCTATCAGTTTTTACTTCCAAGTTTGTAGATCTTGTTTTAGAGTTTCTTTATGATGAACTGTTCTAGCCTCCTTCTAAGGTTAGATCACCAAGATGTTAGGATATACGACTAAAAGTATGAACGTGCAAAATGTGCTCTAAATTGTTTTCATCTAGATAAGCGTGCAAGTTATTCGCATGAAAAGCTTAGAACCGCATATAATTCACATGATAGAGGGCATTACATATTGAAACAAGTACGTGTTTATTATATGTCTTTATATTGAAAAATGAATGTCCGACAGATAAGACAGCCATCCAGGTTAATAAATAAAGTGTCCTTTTTATTATGAACTTAAATAGTGTAATGTCCATTAGACAAAGCAAGTCTTTTCGAGGTCTTGCATGGATAGCTTTAATGCTTTGCTCTTAATATAAGGGAACAGATATTCTGTTCCTGCTCAATTCTCCCATGTTCTCAACACATCTCAACCATCCAATGCAATTTGAGATATATTGGAGCAACAGATCTTCGTACTCTTGTTCTTGTTAACTAATAGTATTGAATAACAAGCAAAATGCATGAACAGGAACGAGCGTTTCCAAGCCAATATTAGTATCTCTAAAGTTATTTTGTTAATTACCATTTGATTTAGTATTTATGTCCTAAACCAGTATTATTATTATCTCACTGAGTTCCAGTTGAGTTTGCATGTTTAAAAAGTTTAGATGTTTAGGAGTAGATAAACAACTTTTAACCTCTTCTCATTATTACAAGACCCATAATATATATGCATGCATGAGTTGATGCTATTTTCAGCCCTTCATGTACGTTCATCCGTGTGATAAAGTGGTAGGTGTTGACTTTGAGGACTTGTCACAGGTTTGCCAAAAAAGAAGAAATTGAATATTAAGATTTATTACCATGCTTGTTCTGGGCATATCATTAATATCATGCACAGTTCCCTTGATTGGAATGATTAGTATACCAAATTGTGCCTTACTTGACCCATTTGAAATTAGAGATTTTTTTTATATTAGAAAGAATTAAGATTCCACTACATTAGATTGTCCCATGATAGATGATTAAGTATTTGTATAGCGTAATGAGTCCTCTAATATATATTATGATCTTAGGTATCAAATTGGTTTATAAATGCGAGGGTTCGATTGTGGAAACCAATGGTAGAAGAGATGTACCAACAAGAGAACCAAGAGGAAGACTCAGAAGGAACAGGAGGAGATGGAGAAAAGAAACAAAACCACTATAACAGTGGTCTTGCACAAGCACCAATGCCTACGACTAGTACTACTAATACCACTACAACAACAACATCCACAGCACCACCAGTTGCCACAACAGCAACGACAACTACAGCACCAACACTATCAACAACAATACTAACCTCACCAGCAGGCAAAAGATCCGAAATCAATGCCATTGATAGTGACCCTTCACTCCTTACAATCAATAGACAGTGCTTCTCGGAAAACCAAGCAAGACCCTCTACTTCCTCCTCCACCACCACCACCACAGATATGGCGCCACCACCGCCACTTGGCCAAACTTTCCATGACTTGGCCGATGAAACTTGTCGCCGCGGAAGCATGGCTGCAGCTGAACATTATGGGACCACCTCTGCCAATGATAATGTTGCAGACATCGGGTCTACACTCGTAAGGTTTGGGACCACAGGAGACGTATCTCTCACTTTAGGGCTACGCCATGCCGGAGGGAACATCCCAGTCCCAGAGAAGACTTCTAGTTTCTCTTTTCGAGAATTTGGGGGTTGTTAATTATTAATCAATCGATTAATTTCATTACTTGAACACCTTTAATTAAGCTAAAATTTTAAAATTTTAGTCTTCTGTTTCTATCCTTTTTTCTTACTCTACGTAAATGAAAAAATGTAGCAAACATTAGTTGGCTAGAGCTACAATGGATCTATTGTAATTGTGTATAGTAGATTGTTTTTGCTATGTATTTAAGGTTTTTGTACCTTAATGTTTACTAGAATAACATGAAATCATGAATTTTGTGAAAAAAAAAAAGTGGACAAAAGAGATCAAGTGGTTACTTGCTTTGATAACCCTAAAGATATTTATGTTATCTATTATAGCAACCTTTGTAACCGCGATTGAGTACATCACTGAAAGGTATTGATTTCAGAATGCTACTAGTCATTGCGTAACATGGTGGAGTCTAGAAACAACAGGTGAACATGAATTTAAGGCACATGGATTTGTAACCTTTATTTGGTAAGACTGGTTCCTTCTATCGCTTTCGCTTCTAATCAACTCTGTCAAAAGACAGTTGGCTTTCAAAGTCCCATCATTTCATGTAAAACTCCAAATTGGATAGTGATGCGCAGTGTCTTCCTTTGGCAAATAGGACCAAAAGTTAATGTTACTTAGCCAAATGGAATATGATTTCGATTTCATGGTACAGCCGCTCTAAGCCGACAGCCGGAGACGGTGGTATAAGGAATAAAAATGAAGTTGAAAGATATTCATTCTTCTAACATTTAATTCATTTAACATGTTTAAGTTTAATCCTCTTATTTGAGATTAATTGTAGGAGGAATACATTACGCTGGAAATGGTGGGATACATGCCCAATATTTGATTGCTAGATTGATATAGTTTCAGGAAAATCGAGTCTTTCCACAACCCCACCTTCATATTTCAATTCAATCAGTAGAAAAAGAACTATGAAGATATGATAAGGGTTTTATTAGTAGAATGTCAAAATTTGGCGCCACAAGTTCACTTTCCGTGCAAATTATAATTATCGCCACTCACAACCACCATCAAATAGATATATAATCATAAGATCTGCGTCAAACTTGAACTTGCTTGTTTTCATATGACGGATCTATACATGTTACCTAGCCCTGTAAAGAAGAATGGACACAATTTCATCCTCTCAGATGCATTTTTCAACATGAACACATGAAGTTTGGTTAAGCAGCCATAGAAAACGCACTTCTCTTAGTATTACTAAAAAATCTAAGAAAAATGATTCATCAAGGGTTGTTGCTTCATTCGATCAAATTAAGATATTCAAGACAATGAATGGTATAATATCAAACGCTGTGAATATGAAGCTTCTGTGTCCTTGGACCTACTGTTGCAGGTCGTAGCTCTACTAGGTAGAGTTGTAGGTGGTGTTATGTTACTTGATAACCAACAACAAGGTCGACCTGAGGATGAGGGTTTCTTAAAACCTGAAAATATAATATGCAAAGCAACAAGTACCCTTTACCTAATACCTTACATATGCTTTTTCTTATCGGAACACTAGACCTTCACAATTTGGATTCACTAGGTTGTTCTACTGATACGATATATCATGTCTTTTTTAAATTTTAAGGTACGTACAGTAATTATTTAAGTAACAATTTCGAATATTGGGAGAGAAAACAAGTTTCAATTATTTGAGAGGTGCACGATGATTTGATGTGGTAAAGGTATAATTGTTTTCTTTGAGGGAAAAACACGGGCATTTTGTCAATGTTTAACTTTCACACAAGCAAGTGTACAGGCCAATGTCATTTTCACCTATTGTTTCATTCTTTGATGGCGAAGTTGCTTAGTAAACTTCGTTGTCCGTAGAGGAAAAGAAATTATCTTGCCCTCTACACTCGTGAAACTTGGAAGAACGGATTATTGTTGTTTCAAACAAGCAATAAAAAGAGGCATGAATCTTTCTTTGATAATAATAGTTTAAGCATTGTTTTTGAATGCAAACAAAAAATCATGAAAAATAAAAAATTTGAATTAAAATCTCATAAGTTGAATTTAACTCCCAAAAAATATTACCATATAATAAAAACCAAATAGCCGTGTTCTTTCTTGGTCTTTAATCAGATTAATATAAAAGCTCTATGCTATGTTTTAACGCAAGATTAAAATACATTCTTACGTTTCATTTTTAAGACATTAAAATAATTTGGCTGTACCAAGTAGATCAAGTCTGCATTGAAAGTTGCTTCCTTCAATTAAGAGCATTCTCCCTGTAAAGTTCAAGGAAAGAAGGGTCGTAATTAAAGCGCTTCGTTAAGGAGAGTCGCTGAGAAAATAAACAAAAAAAAACACTGATTGGTGGTGAAAGTGAAACCTTAAGGAATTGTTTGGTTTTAACTTTTAAGTTTGTCCTTGTTAGTTTTTATTTTCTAATTTTCTTTTAAATAAAAACAAAATTTTATTTAACTGTTAATGTTAATATAG
Organism: Erythroxylum echinodendron; assembly: GCA_027575705.1. Classification (NCBI taxonomy): domain Eukaryota; kingdom Viridiplantae; phylum Streptophyta; class Magnoliopsida; order Malpighiales; family Erythroxylaceae; genus Erythroxylum; species Erythroxylum echinodendron. The sequence goes on from JANZXR010000170.1 coordinate 27,200,906, forward strand.
CTATATTTTTATTACTGATAATAATTATATATTAAATAAAACTTAAAAATAAAAATTAAATTTTAAGTATTAAATCAAAATTTATTTAAAAATATATATTTTTGAAGTATTTTAAACTTAATTATATTTATTAGTAATTATTAAATTAATTTTATTTAATTTAATTACAAAAATTGAATAGATTATTAGATAAAATAAAATTATTTATAATTTTTGTAAATAATTAATTTTAGATAGTTCAATATATTTAAATTATTTATAATTTTATTAATAATTCTTATATTAGATAATTGAATAATATACATTTAGCTGATAATAAATTAGACTATGAAAGAAACAAAAATAAAAAACAAAAATTACTTTTTATAAATTTTAAAAATCAGGAAGAAACCAAAACTAAGAAAGATTGTTTATTAAATTTAAAACTAAGAATAAAAAATAAAAAGACAAAACTAAGTTTACATATCAGGTGATGAATTAACCTTTTAATTTTTTCCCCTGAAATTGATGCTTCTTGGTGTTGTTATTAGGGTTGCTGGCGGTGGTTCTGCGAAGACAGTTCATATCACCTGGGTTGTGAATATAAGCTCAGAAACAGGAGTCCCACTGCCCCAATCAATGAGATGAGAGTGCTTTCTTTGTCTTGCTTGGGAACACACAGATTACAAACATATTGCTAAAGAAACAGACAATGAATTTATTTGTTGGGTTTTCTTAAATTTCTTTAATTGATTGAAAGGTAGCTAAGTGGGCCTGTCTGAATTCTGAAAAGTAAAAATTTGCTAGATTGAAAGCTACCTTTCAGATCTAATTCCAAGGACTGTCCACCAACCAGGTACCTATTGAGTAGGGCTCGCATTGGGGAATGGGGACAGGAGCACATGAGGAATTATTTATTTACTTTAATTTGGGCTTGAGGTCATCTGACTTTCAGTGACAAGTTAATGTGGTCGATTGGGTTCAGGCCTAGGATGGGGTCATATGCTGAATGTACAAATGCATAGACTACTGTTTTGGTCTTTGGATAGGATGGACCTTCACTACAGTTAAGCTTTTATTGCAAAAAAGTGAGGACAAGATGCAATTAAAGAGAATTTCTCTTTATTACGATTATTTTTAATAGTTTTCACATAGTCATTTTGATTGATTTACTCTTTGAGGTTACAACCTACATGGTATTCCGTTATCAATTTGGTTAATTTATAAAGTTCAGTAGTTCTGAAATAACAAATTCATAATATTGCACTTGTTAGTAACTAGGCCAGTAGGGTCGGCCGCTAACACTTGATGAATAAAAATGCCTCCAAACGGCCCGACCGCCCTATTGTCTGGATTGACTAATGAAGCAAAACATTTAATTTTTTTTGATCCAATAAGTGTAGTTAGGAATGTCAACAGCCCGTGGGTAGGCCGCAGGTAGTGCTTTGAGCCTCAGTCGACTTGAGCGTTTAATATTTTTAAAATATTTTATGCATTTATTTTAAGAAAATTGAAAAAGTTGTACTTGTATTTTTTAAAATTTATAAATTATAAATTATGATATAACCAATTATAGTAAAATATAGGATGATATTACCCATAAATTATACAAAAATATTTTTATAAAATAAATGATATAAATATATGAACTAATATATATTTACTAAAAATATGTAGCTATGATAATAAACAAGTGAATTTAATTTTAATTTTAATTTTGTAATTTTATTATAACAATTAATTATAATGTAAATGTAAAAAAGTTATTATTTAAGTACAATGAATTTATTTCAAATATTATTTTTATGTGTTTAAAAAATAATTATATTTCCTTTTAATATGATTTTAAAAAATACGTTTGTTAAGTTTATAATATAATATTTTCAAACTTTTAATATTTTTATAAATTATGTACAAAACTCTTAATTGATGTAATTGGTGTACTTTTAGTTATTGTTGATTTTTTATTTCTATAAATATTATTGTCTTTTCATATTATATCTATTATTAAATAATCATTGTAAAATTTTATATTTATATTACTCATATTAAAAGAATTTAATTAATATCATGATTACTCTAAACGCATTTAAACTTTTTTATTTTATTTTTCATATTTACACAATATATATATATTACGCACACATGTATTTATATTAATTTTAAAATAAATTAATCACTTTATTAGTCCTAATGTTTCAATTTCAAAAGAATATATAAGTGATTGAGTTAACAAAATAAATACGTATAGTATATTATATTGAAAATAACTATTATTTTAATAAAACTATAATACATTTTACAAATACTTTTGATATGTTCTATAAATTTATCATTGTTATAATTTTTGAAAATGGTTCTTTTACTTTTTTCTAAAATCATTATATTCTAATTAATCTAAATTCATATTCATAATTTTTTCTACTTTCTAGATTTTAATATTAGAAAATTCAGTTCTAAGTCACTCTAATTAAAAGTTTGTTAAGAGCAATTCCTTACTCGAAACCTTGAATAAAATAACCTTCATCTTTATATATGTGATCAAAATAACCTTCAATTGGTCGATTAATTTCACTAGTTACCTTTGCATTAATACCTGTGGCTGTAGGAAAATAAAAACACACTATTAGGTAAGTTAATATAAAGATAGATAAATAAATATATTAAAAAAGAATTTAACATTAATATCTTCATTATTTAACCAACTTTGAGCACACATAAGGGCTTCCACAGTGCGATAATAAAGTCGACCACGATAAGGGGTAACAATTGGACTACTAGTACTAAATGTAGACTTTGAAGTAACGATGGATGATGGAATAGCTAACAAGCCTCGTGCAATGACTTACAAGATCGGATAATTAATTATGTCTAGACATCTTCAACCATGACAATATATCGAACTGCTCACCTTCAGTTTCAAAAACACAATTTGCGGAAAAATATTTATCTAACTCCATCGTATTGTAAGAAATTATAATCCTTTTCTCTTTCAAAAAATTTGAAAGAGAATATGTAATATGTCAGAATAAAAGGTCGAACTTGAAACTGAAGTCGGAGTTGCACTGCTTGTAGCATGACTAAGATCCCAATCATAAGTTTGTTGCAATTTTGACTTTATAATCATTAAATAATTGATACTATAATTATTTCATGGTATGTAGACGCTTTTAAGCTTCATCACTGTACAATGCATTATAAATACATTCAACCCCTTCCATCTTGTATCTCAGGTCCAACATATATAATACTGCAACAATATCTCCAACCTTAGGCCAATAAGAATTCAACTTCTCCACCATCCGCTCCGCTATAATCTGAATAACTACGTTGAAGTCAAACATCCACAATGATAAAACATGCTTTATGTTGGACATAATGCTAAAGATACAGTGCGAAGTTGGATATTTTGTTCCTGAAAACAATTCAGTCCAATTATTGAATAATTTCAACTTCATACAAAGTTCTCTAGCCAAGTCCCATTGATCTTTTGATGGTATGTAGGTATACTGAGAATCTCTTTTAGCTAGTCTAATAAACAACTGAGCATATGGGATTATCGACTTCAACATCTTAAAGGTTGAGCTCCATCTGGTAGGACAATCCAAAACTAACTTCTTTGAATTCGGAATTCATAAAATTTATGCACCATCTTCAAAAATTTCAACATTTTTAGGAGTTTCACTCTAATCTAAAACACTATTATAAATACACTCTATTGCTTCCTTTATCACCTCTAACCCATCCTTCACAATTAAGTTAAGAATATGCACAAAACAACGTATATGAAATAACTTACCTCCAGCCAATAAGCTCCCAATCTGTATCTTACCCTTCAACTTCTCAATCATAGCATCATTTGTGCTATAATTATCGATTGTGATGGAGGATACTTTGTTGTCGATGTTCAAATTCATCAAATAGTCTTTCAATACATTTACCAATTTTTCACTTGTATGCATTGTTGGCACATAAATGAACCTATTATGAAAAAGCATACCAACATGAATCCTAAATTCATAAAGTAATGAAAAAATGATAACAATATTAAATAATATAAATTACCTCAAAAGTCTATTGCATAACTTCCAATCATTATTAATATAATGTGTTGTCACCCAATATAACTTTTCTTTTGGTTATCGACTGTCCACATGTCTATCATTATGGCAATTTGTCCTTGAACACTCGATAATGCTCTTAATGTTTCTCTCTTCTTGTTCTCATAAATTTTGAAAATATCATTCCTCAATGTACTCTGACTTGAAACCTTGAAAGTCGGTTGGAGTGAATTAAAAAATATCTTGAATCTTTTTCTTTCAACTATAAACAATGGTTGTTCACCTCTAATAATTATATTAGCCATCAAAATATTTGATCTATAGTTATCAAAAATTGTTACGGTCATTTCATTCTTTCCTTTCATAAAGTTAGGGGTCAAAAATGTTTGACCTCTTAAAACCATTTTCCTTCTAGTCCATGATTCTATATGTCTCTTTATGTGAGATATTTCACCTTTCGAACCACTTGAATATAACTTTTGACAATAATTTCGCTATGCTTTTTCAATTCTATATAGTCTTCTTAAAGTGATTCTAAACTTCACTTTTATGTTGAGTAACTTGAGTTCCAATTAAACTTCTATCCTCACTTAGTGTCGGAATATAAGTTTCCATTTTTGCCTTCAGTACTGGATTAGAACTCTCAACTGAAGGAATATGCTCATGCATCTGACAAAAAACATATGAATACTTGAGGTTGGAAATTAGAATATATTCGAAAATGACACATTCTTAATCAATTCCATCAGTATATCAAGCAAAAGATAAAGAAAAGTTCAATTCGATTAAATTACATTATCGTTTATTTCAAACATAATGATTCATTTCATTTGGATTCCAAAATTAATTTGTTCAAATGCGAACTTAGTTACTATGTAAATAACATTTAGCTATTTTATTATGTAAATATTATTTACTTGAGATGTTCTGCAAGTATGTGATTACTTTGATAACTCAAAAACAAAAAGAATAAAAGATTTTTTTACATATCCAAGGTACCTTTTCAAACCAAATGATTATCTTTAGTTCACACCAAGAATGTTGAGAAGTATGATAGACTCTAACAGGTGACCTCACGCAAAGTAGTGTAGCAAACTGGAGCCAAGTAGTTAAAAGGACCTGCAGGAGATAAAGAACAAGTCAGTGTACAACTAAGGAAGACACTGCAGTACAACATGCATATGCAGATGGAGGAATTCAAGTGTGATAAAAGAACCTAGGAAGGAGCCTTGTGATGATATAAGATCATGCACAAGTAGAGGAGAAGAAGTGACTGCACAAAAGAATAATATAGCTATATACGATTAATAATTAATTATCCATTTATTAGGCTTGTTTAATAATATAGATAATATAGCTGTCTCAAGAGTAAAATACAATTTCACTAAATTTAGTATGATTTTTGGTAAAGTATTTTGAATATGATGGTTAGCAACCTTGTTGTAGTATATAAATCCTTAAACAACTAAATTCTACTTATAAGACAACTGCATATTAAGAGTTAAAAATCGATCTTTAATACATTTTACGAAACATTACATTGCAGAAGTGTATTATTTCTTAAATGGTTTTCTTATAAGCACTTGAAAGATTGTGGCTGCTTCATGATCCTTACAGACTATTAAGAGATCTATCGATGCTCTTCTTGGATTATCTTGCAATTTAAACTGTCCCTATTAAGATTTTAAAATTAGATTCTCTTAATTTGAAACTTCAGAATTAGCAAAACAATAAATAAAAAAGGCAATGTGTAGGTTGATAGTCTATTTTGCTTTTTTAGAAAAAGTCAAGAAAAGGAGTAGGCTATTTTACGTATTAGATGTTCCTATATTATTAACAAATATTTGGCTACTCTTCTTAAAGCCAAAATCAAACCCTACTTCTCTATGACTCTACCTGTCTTTAACTATAAGCACGAAGGCACTGTGTCAAAGTCCTCACATTTCTCTTCTTTCTGATTCTCATTTGAGTAACACATCAACAAGAAATTGCAATGTTGGACCCCAAAATTTGTCTTAGAACATTTCGAGCAGTGCATGAGAAGTGTGGATAGGTTCATATTTTGTTTTGGTGATTTTGGTAGTGAGAGACTATGAAATGGGCAGAATTAGGGTGAAAGTGATGAAGAACACGTATA
>JANZXR010000170.1:27210372-27221544 GCA_027575705.1 Erythroxylum echinodendron
GCATATATGAATGCATGCATATGTCACTATACACTTATACACTCCTATTCATGGCAATCGGTGAGGGGATGTTACAATTAGTGCTATAATCAAATTGTGACTCTTACAAATAAACCACATAGTCATTAGGATAACTGATCTCCTTATTCTTACAAGTTTGTTTAGAGTTATTCTATGTGGTTTATTTAAATTAATTGGTTATAAGTTAGTTTCTTCATAAGGTGTTGTTTCATCCAAATATTGTCCATAATTATTTCGTTCTTCCAATACTGGGACAATTTTGGTATAGATATGGACATTGGAATATTTACTGGTAATAAAACATCAACCCTTATTTACTAATATCCACAACATATTTTTCAACACTCCCACTAAATTTACCATTTTAATGACCTTTGCATTAGTTGGTTCAACAATTCTTCGAGTATGGTTTGGACAGTAAAAACTATACTTTTTAGATTTTTCTAGGTAACCAATAAAATATCCACTGACTGTTTGAAAATCTAATTTCTTTTCTTATAGATTATAAACTTGTGCTTCTGGTGGACAACTCTAATATGTAGGTACCTCAAACTAGATTTTCTTCTAGTTTATAAATTAAAAGGAGTTTTAAATACTGCCTTATTAGGAATCCTATTTAGCAAATATACAATAGTTTTAAGTGCATACATCCACTAGGTTTTGGGTAATGAATAATTACTCATCATACTCCTAACCATATCCATTAATTTCCTATTATACCTTTCTGCCACACCTTTTTGATAAGATGTGCCTAACAAATTATACTGTGTACATATGCGATGTTTCTCGAGAAACTTTGCAAATGGACTTAGATATTGTCATGATTCATCATTTTTTCATAATATTCACCTTCTTTATCAAATCTTACATTTTTACTTTTTTATATAATTGTCTTTCAACCTCCTTTACAAACACCGCAAGTGTGTCTATAGCTTGAGATTTTCTACCAAGTAAATATCTATAAAGGTGATAAATACTTTACTCCACAAAAATATGGAGTGTCAAAAGGTCCACATATATCGGTATGTATAATTTCAATGAGCTAAATACATTTTTTGGCTCCTTTCTTACTATATTTATAATGCTTTCCTTAATGCAACCTACACATACATCGAGATTAGTAAAATTTAAATTCAAAAGAATTTCATTCTTTTCCAACCTTTCTAATCTTTCTTTGGATATATGAATCAAATGTTTATGCCAGAAGTAAGCTGAATTATCATTCATTATGTTACACTTAGTTCCAATGATATGATTAACAGAAAATAGGGATTCAAATAAATTAACACCAAGTTTCAATATATATAAACCATCTATAAGAATTCCACAACCAATAATGGAATTATGTTTAAAGAAACTAGAACAACCATTACCAAACTTAAAAGTAAACCCGCTTTCATCAAGTTTAAAAACAGAAATTAACCTTTTTAGAAATTGAAGGTACATAGAGAGTTTATATTAGATCCAGGTGATAACCAGTATATAATATTATACGATAAGTCCCTATGCCTTCAATTGGTTCCTTCTCACGGTTTTACACAAATAAAAAATTCTCAGTTGGGTTTATGGATTAGATTGTAAGAAATCTTTTCCTTTCAAACCTAGACTTAAGGTTCAAATAATATTGATGATAGTTTCCCTATTTCTTATAGAAATGACATTTATCTATCTTTTATTCCTTCTTATCAACATTATCAATAGCCCATGTCCCTTTAACAAGCGCTTTCTTTTTGAAATTTTTAACCTTTGGCTTGTGAATCTTGCTAGCTACTTGACCTACAAGGTTAATTGAATGAACTCTTTGATTCTTTAGTCTTGTTTCCTCAGTAATGAGCATACTAGACAATTCATTAAATTTCTACTTGTCCTTTGTAGTGTAAATAATTAATTTGAAAATTTCCATACTGAGGAGGTAATGAGTTCATAATTAATTGCACTAAGGATTCATCAATTGTCATACCTAGGATCTTTAATTTTACTACAATGTTTATCATCTTTAGGATATGTTGTTGCATGCTTCATGACCCATCAAACTTCATGATCATAAATTAGTAAACCAGTAAGAAACTTATTCGCAGAATGGAAACATTCTTTAAAAAATTTAAGCTATTCTTTTGGTAGTTTCAATTTATGGAATAGTGGTTTTCATGCTGTTGGTAATAGTCATTCACATGAAATCAAGGCATAATATGTTAGACCTTTCCTATGCTTTATATTTTTTCCCCTCAACTTCAGTACTCATATCTATAATGATAGTAGGTTTTTCTTTGAATAATACAAAATCAAGATCCAACATACCTAAATAGAAATTGACTTGTTTGTATCATTTATAGAAGTTCAAACCATTAAACATGGTAACAGAAGAATCATACAAATGAAGACAAATATCTACAAATACATAGATGTTCAATAAATTATTAGATTCAAATAATTAAACATTTAAAATATACTGTAGGTTTCTTTTGGGCAAACTCAATAATATATTATCATGAGTTTAATGTCATACAAGCTTTATCGGGTAATCAAACAAAAACTCATCAAATACAATCAATATCTTTGGATATATAACATGTTTGATTAGTTCTTTATTAATGCTTATTAATTATAAAGTATTGATTTACCTTTAGGTAAATTCTAAATTATATCAACTAATAAACATCATTTATCCATATAATTAATTCAATAAAAGATATTAATATTTTATGAATAAATAATTAATTCTCTTGAATCTTCTAGGGATGAAACTTTTGCCTCAAATCTTTCAGGCAAGCTTGCAAGTACTTTCTCTATGATCCTGTTATCAGGTAGCTCTTCTCCCATCAATCTACTTTTATTTATCACCATCATTAGCTTGTCAGAAAACTCTTGTCTGGTCTTCTTTAAATCCATCCTTAGAATCTCAAAATCTTTTTTGAGATTTAACACTTGCATCCGCTTTGTTCACTAGTTGTCATGATAGAGTTCTTTTAGTATGTTCATGCTTCCTTGGTTGTTTCACAACCCATAATTATTGGAAAAATTGATTAAGAGATAGCAACATGAATTTGAGATAAGGCTCTTGGAGCTTTGACTTGTTCATCTTCATGAGCCCTAATTTTATTGAGTGTTGGGTTATTTCTTAGAAGTGGTATTTGCCTTTCACCTTCAATCTACTACCACAAGCCAATACCTCTCAATTGAGTTTCTATTTTAATTGCCCAAATTTGATAATTTTCACCATTAAAAATTAGAGGTGAAAGAGCTGATGTATTGTTGGACGTCATGTTGCTACTGTGTCTCGAACACTCATAGGCCTCTTAAGATCATAAGGAGCTTTGATACCATGTTGGGTTTTGGAACTAGAAATTAATCGAAAAACAATGGAGTAGAAAAGAAGTAATACAAGAGGCAAATGATTGATGGGTTACTTTTTACATCGACGTTGAAGACCTAAATATATAAGCAATGAAATAACAAACTTAGCTAATATTTCAGTAAAAACTAACTAAATAAATAACAAGTTTAAAAGTTTAAATATCTAAGATAGAGGAAACAAGCTAAACAAACTTGGATAACTTATTAAAAATAGTATCACATTTTTAACAATTTTGAATCATCCTCCAACATATAGAACTCGCATGTTTTTGTTGGAGAGGACGAGGAGCCAAGACAAGGTACATCATACCTGCCCATCTCGTCGAACGTGACTTGTCTGTCCCGCGTGCATGTACACAGGCAACCAACTAGTATATGAAAAATTACTTGTTGACAATACATATAATATTCCTTTACAGTTTCTTAATCACTGTGCAGCCTCCTGGTCAGATAGAGCCATGGCTGTTCTCAGTTGACAGTAGTCCGAGGACTGAGGCATAGAGGCTTCATAAAATATGCGCAGAGTTGGTTGGGGCTGCGAGGATTTCCAGGACTTCGGCAGCAGAAATCCAAAGTCCCTTCTCTTTATAAAGAGATGGATCAAATCCTATCAAGGCCATGCCAACGTGAAAATGGAAAGACCAATTCCTAGGATTAGTAGGCTCCAACAAGGACAAGGTAATGTTAGCCCATAAAAGATGGTGTGATTGTTTGGAAGGACATAAAGACATCGTACGTTTTTCTTTTTCCGGCAGAAGACAGCTAAGCTCGTTGGACCAAAATAACGAATAAAATGACACATGATTTGTATTTGAAAAAACCAACCTGGAAATGGATAATAAAGAGCAAAATCTGAATGACCATACTACAATGTGAAAAATGAGTATCTAGTAGGGCAGAAAACGAACCCACTACCTTCGTATAGTGACCAACTAACCATTATCTCAGCAGAGAAAAGTTAGGAAGAAAAAGACAAACATGATTTGTATTTGAAACAAACCCGCCTGGAATAGGATAAGGAAGACTAAAATCTGAATGACCCCAGTTCAATGTGAAAAAGACTCATCCATGCTCTGTAAGGCTGTAATTGGCAATGTATGTAATTAAATAAACCTGCCTAATGCCAAACCACATTTACCGTCCTCTGGCGTGGAAGCTGATTGGGTTGCCTTGGCTTGTATGACGTGCATTGTACATGGAATCCAAAAGAATTATATGGATAAAACTCCACATTAACATTCCAATGTGGGCATATGCATACATTAAATGATGCTTCTATAAGCACAGAAAAGATTCTTCCCGAAAAAGACAGGTGAATTGGAGGCAACAAATTTCATTGCAAGAAAAATGAAGCACCTGCAATCCAATTCCTTTCATTAACTTGTAATTAAGCTACCAATGCACATTCAGTCATAAATCAGAAATATAATAAATGTTTAGTAACGTCAATCTGACAGTGGTTGTCAGCCTCCTATTTACCTATTGCTTTATGAAATGGTTCATGCAACAACCTTTCTACACTTAAAGCTGTAGAAACAATCATAATGTCACTCATTCAATTTTATTTCTTCGAGTTATCAGGGTGGAGAGCATTGCCTTGTGTCTCAAGGTAAGGCCTAATGAAAGTCCTCCGCCACCAGACCTCAAAAGCTCTCTGAAGATTTGGGCAGCTATCACCAGATCTGAGAAAAATACTCAGCCAACCAAGTAAAATACTCTGCTGGTTCTCCAAGGGTAAGGTGAGGATTGTCCTCCCAATGCCTTCCTCCACTACCTTCCTATCAAATGACCTGCCATGTTGTAACCAACTGTAGTCATTGATCAATGGCTGCAACCAGGTTTGTAAAAGCAAATGGCGAGTATCCTTCAATGGTAGCACCTCCCCTCTTCCAATACCAACAAAAACCCTTGCTGTAATGCAACTAACATGGTATCGAGAAACAATAGGCAGCTTTGCATGTAGAGCTGCTAACTCTTGCTGGCTAGCCCACATCAAAACAAATTCGTCTGATGCTTGCTTGTCAGTCAAAATCTCAAGCAACCAGGAGAGGTTGTCTGCCCCAAGAGCTATTTGCTTCATCACATGATCCTTTTCATCTGTAGGTTTATCAGAAAACTCTGGTTCAGCAGCTTGCTTAAACAAAGATAGCAATGAATTCAAGCAACTTCTGCAGGAGATATATATGGTTTCACTACAGATGTCCCCTGAACCTACATAGCTTTGAAGAATGTTACTCTCCCGAAGGAGTTTCAGCACTATAGATTTCATCTCCCTCCGTCCTTTCTCATCATTGCTTTTGAGGACGAGGTCCATTATGTTGGAAAATATATCATTAGGTTGATTAGCAGCACCATAAGAGAGTCGTTTCAGAACTGGTTCTACACCAACACGTTCATTTTGTAGGCTAAGGACTGAAGACAACACCTTTTCTTCCTCTTCTTCCCCAACCCATGGCACTGCTTCCAAATATTCCAAAGATGACTTAATGCACGAGTTGAAACCAAGAACTTCAGCAACCTGCAGAATTCCACTTTAATGAGAAGTCTTCATTATGGGAAACTTTTAATAAGTATTTTCCTCGTTAGGCAATTTTTAACGAGTAAAACCATCATAAGTGCACTTATGATCAACCACAGCTAGAATGGACTTATCCTTCTACAACACAAATGAAACAATCTCTAGGCCTATACAAGAGGCAATTTGTAATGAGTCCATCAGAGAGCCATAATAACATCACTCTTGACCAACCGCAAATATGTTCCAGAACTACCTTCTTCCTGTTATGCCTTTCATCTTAGAGTAAGAACTATTACAATATGAACTTTGTCCATATAAATCATTTGCTTGTTTAAAAGCCCCTTAAGAGCTAAGCAGATCAACACTCAAATCAAAGTCCCTTTGTAGGCAAGAATATACACTGCTGGAAAAGGATATAAAAACATAGTCTAGAATGATAGAAAATCTCGATACTTAACATTGCCATTATAGGCAATAGTCAAAATTTGGAGCCTAGTCACCCAATGAGTAGAGCCAGCAGAAAACATCCAATATAACAAAAGGACATGGCCACACCCAACCCAAGCTTTTCACCACTAGAATAAAAATATGTAGTCCTCATTAGAAGTGATAATATCTTATCAACAGTATTAATAGCATGCTTTGTACTGAAAAATAGCTCAAACAGAAGAATGGATCTACTGAACAGCAGATTACCTTGAGAATTCGAAGCACTCGTGAGACATTTTGCTTGATCAATCGCTGTTTCATGTCTTTACAATACATCAGGCCCACAGTTTCAACATATATCTCAACATCCTCGCAATCATCAATCTGAAGACAGGAAAAGGTAGATGCTTCCTGGGAAAGCTTGTTAGCAAAAAAGCGGCTGCTCTCCACTAAAATATTCTTGTGAACACTCAACTTCACACAAAATCCCTGCTTTCCGCGTAAGATCACCTTCATATCATTGGTTCCAGGTTCCCCATACTCGATTGCAACCTTCCTTGGCAGAGTTTCTATCTTTGGCCTTGATGCTCTCTCACTAGTTACAGAACCAGTAATAGCAGGTGTATCTGAGCTACGATTGGGTTGATCCTGACAGGCAGCGTCTGATTGTACTGATGTAAGCGGTGGCTTTCTCTCACTAACTAGAGATTGTTTCTTTTGCACAGTAGTTTTGGGTGGTGGTGAAGAAGGTTTGGCTTTGTTTAGAGGATTTTGATATTTAGAGGCTTTCTGAAAGCCACCAGGAGATGGACAACACCAAAAACCCTCCGGTGTTACAGCAATTGGAACATTCCTAGTCTTGGTTTGGGCTTGTTCTAGCTTTCTAACTCTAATTTCAGCCATATTTGATGGGAAATAGCAGCTTTAGATCAACACAATGCAATTTCCACCATGGAGATGAGATTTTCAACAAGAAGCTGATTTTTCTCCAAAATGGCACGAGCTAAAACACTTCTTAGCATTATCCAAAGAAGAAACTGTTTCTTATCAACTCGTATAAGGTTATACCTTACCCAATTGTTTTCACCATAAAAAGGGGTAGAACATGAGACAGAAGAAATCTACCCCAAATTCAACCAACCAAAACATTGCAGTTTCATGAGAACTACTTATAACGAAATTGCAATCTAAAGTTGGAAATGGGTTTGTAACTAAGTTAGCAAAAGTCAAAAATTTTTTTTCTTAAACTAAAATTAGAAAAATACAGAAAACTATCTTTGGTGATCGAATAAAACACTTATCTTGCTTGACAAAAATTTTCTGGACTATTTACGCAGATCAAACTCCGAAAATAAGGCTCATTACCAGCTCACTTAATGAAATCAGCTTAAAGCTAGCAACTTGGGAACTCCATAAACACTAAGAACTCACCTAAGGAGTGGGAAACTTCAGATACCTTCAAAACCCGTTTCCTTATTCTTCTTTCGAAGATCCACGAGTGCCTAGAATGATTGAAAGTGAGTTCCGTTGTCAAGCATTAAGGGAACCAGTGAACTGGAGCTGGCAGGAGAGGGAATAATGACTATGAAGTCTCTTTTCATCTGGAAAACAAAATCCCAACATATCAAACATACACACACTTAGTAAAGTTAAAAAGGAAAAGCAAAGAAGTGATGGCTCGTGGGTTGGTGTCAAGGTTTGTTTCTGATGATTGCAAGTGATGTGGGTCTCAGATTTTGCATTGCATGTCTCTACCACTCTCTCGAAAGATTCTCTCTCTGTCGACAAAGTACTTTCTCAGTGACCAAACACGCCTGTCTCTCATCATCGTATTCCATTTCCTTTCTTTTTCAATTTTGCTTCATTATTTTAGTGACATTTTCTTTGTTGTCCCTCTGTGAATGCAAGTCTGCAACGTTACTTTCTGGGACCGTTGTTGAATCTTCTCGAGCAAAGTGATCACCGTTTGCAAGTGGGTTTTAGTGCTAGAATTGACTTGATTACCCCTCAGCATTGGCAGTACACCAGAGGCCATAAGTGAAGAGGTTATGGCTTGTACACGGGCAATTAGGAAGAGGCCATAAAGATAATAGTGTGGATAAAGTTAGGATTATGGTGAAAACGATGGACGGTCCAAATTCCCAACTACGTCTGTTTTCTGTTGACTTGCAGCAGACCACAACCTTAAATCTACCTCTCTTTTGGGTTGTTCGATTACTTAGTTTTTAATATGATTGTTCAGATAAATCTCTTTTTCTTTGGAAAATAAAGGGAAATTGTTTAGGCAGGTCTCTTTCTTTTATTTAGTTCTTGGTCTTTTTCTGTTTGTTTCAACGGAGATATGGAAGCTGCGTAAGCGTAACATGTGTTCAGCAGATGTGAGAGACCGGCGAATCACAGTTGGTGCCTGGTGGAGTTTCTAACAACTAAATCAAATCCAAGGAGGATTTTGTTTCTCTCTGTGTTATGATAGAAAAGATTCCTCATCCAAGAAGGGATTGGCTTTTTGGGGAATAAAGGTGGCATTTTTTCTTCTTTTCTAATAATAAATAAAGCTTGCATCTTTGCAAGTACTATTTTATTCTTCAGGTATATTATTCCAAACTCTTTTTAGAAAACATAAAAATGTTGACTTAGAATCAGTTTTCTTACTATCTCAACCCATCATTTTTTTTTTTTTCCAACTTCATCAATGAATCATTTGTTAAGGGTAACTCTAATTCAAATCTTAGGTTGGAGCGATTGTAGAAAAAGGTCAAGGCACTAGTACTTTCAACGTCATTGAAGTTGAATTCAAGCACTTCTTTGTCTTCTCTTCCTTTCTGTTCCTTGTTAAATTACTGGCTGCTTTTAGTGAAAAGAAGAAAACATCAATTTCAAGTGGTAGGCACGGTTTTACTTTAACACAAGGAACAATTAAATTTGGTAGCTCTGTCTCTCAGAGATTTCTTTTGCTCTGGAACTTGCCAACTGGCTTTTCTACTTCTAGTGGTGCAATCATAGAGCTTGCAAATGATGATATAATAGACAAAAAGGAAAAGAGTTAGCGTTTTCATCATCACAAAATGGAAAAAAATGAAGCAATCTTGAAAGGATCGGCATGTTTGGCTCTTCATGTCATGTGGTAGGTTTTGGCATTTATGCTCTAAGTATTCACCGATTGAAGAATTTGATCACAGCTTATCCCTTATCTACCTATAAATCAACTGAAGTTTTCTGCTCCAGTTAATAACAACTAAACCCTCTTAGCATTACAAAATTTATTACACCATCTAAGGAATTCATTTACATGGATTGGACGCCAAAACATATATATATGCATACATTCTCCCAAGATGTTGTCTTTTACACATGGATTTCCATTGGAACATCATAGGATTAACGAATTTTCAGGACTCTCTGAAGATAAAATTTATTAGTAAATTTCTGCAACCTCTAATCCTTTTGTTTCTGAATGACATGCTTTGCCAGAAGTGAAAGATTCCTGGAAACAAACAGAGACAGGGAAACTGATGCATCAGTTGAACAGCAGTGTAGAAAGTACAATGTTTTGGCTCATAAGAACTAGGAGTGCCAACACAGATAAACAAGTGTCACCATATTTTGGACAAGTCCTGAAATCATATTTGCCATGCCTGTGTCTTATTATTCCTTGGCATGTGGTTATGGTCCCTCTCCTTGTTCCTTATAAGTTATCAACTTTGCCTGACATCCGGCCAGTTTTCACCTCCATCAGCATTAATGTTAACCCAATGAGAAATAATGATACTTTAATTGTCAAATTTGTCAATGCAACTTCCAATGTGTCCTTTTCTCTTCTTTATTTTCTCGTGTGATTTCTTGGTTAGATCACGAATAGATGTTCCTAGTTTCCTTCGTTTAATCTTTTGAAGACTATAACAGCAAACTACAATGGTCTCCAATCCCTTGGATCTTTTCTTTTTCCTTGTTGGTTTGCAAAAAAAACCAAGGAACTTCAGACTTCCGTTGATTATGGCAAAACATTTTAAAGTACTTTATGAGAAAATAGGTTAATTTAATCAGTCGATGATAAATGGATTGTGTCGTAGGAATAGCAGTCCTGGTAAGCTTTAGTTTTGGACTTCCCTTTCTTCTTTTCAACTAAACATTGAAAATCCAAGTTTGAACATAACAAATGATAGAACTTCAACTGCTGTTAGAAGGCTAAAAACGCAAGAGAAACATCATTTTACTGAAAGTAGTTGAAGGAGAAGGGTAAGGAAAGTAACAGAATTTCGGGAATGATGTTCATTCATTTTGTAATGTATGTACAGGACAATATAAATACTACTCTAGCTACTCTTCTATTGGCTGTATGTCCTAGAATCAAGGAGAATAATAACTACCGTCTGTGATGTACACTACAACTGTAACAAAAGAAATAAGGAAAACGACAAAACAAGAACAAGACAAATTAAGACATATAGGACATAAAAAATAAAAGAGACTGTGAAATGGTTAAGCCCAATAACCATCCGAAAACCAACTGATTCCAGAGTCTTCTATTCAAGAGTCTTCTATCACCCCCCTTTTAGGTCGGAGGTTTGGTCAAAGACCAAAGACTCCGAACTTGTTGATGAGACCCAAGAAGACTCGTGCGCAGAGAGCTTTAGTGAACAAATCTGTGAGTTGTCCCTTAGTGTTCACGTGCCTTAACTCAATAAACTCTAGACTTACACAGTCACGAACCAGATGAAGATCAATTTCAAGGTGCTTTGTTCTCTCATGAAATACGGGGTTTCTGGAGATGTGGATGGCAGCTTGGTTGTCGCAGTACAAAGGTATGGGTGTTTGAATCTTGATCTGGAAGGCTTGAAGTAATTGCGAAA
>JANZXR010000170.1:27230363-27254226 GCA_027575705.1 Erythroxylum echinodendron
CATAAGATGTGTTGATTTACCACTCTTGGACCCGTTTCTCTGGTCCGACCCGTTCTCTGGAAACGGGATGTTACATTCATTCCCATTATACTCATAAATTTCCAGATTTTGGTACTTTGATATCAACAATTCATTCACTATGCTATAACCTCATTTATCATTCTAAACATTTCACACATTTAATCAATTAATCTTTCATCAATTAGGTTCATTTCAAGACTCATTTAAGCCTAAATGCACCATAGGAAAGTACTCAACCATTTGTTGTTTCAATCATTATTTAAAAGAAAGATAACTTACATTGATGGCCTTCCCAAGATCATGGATGACTTCCCACGATTGTGGGATACACCAATAGAAACTTTTCGAGCCCTTCTTCATTTTCCACAATCGTGGATGTATTCCCATGATCGTGGGCTGTTATGTCTGAAGGTTTTCTAGTCAGTTTCATTTATATTTTCTAGATTTCTAGCTCTTTACTTACTACATTCCATTCCTTATGCATAGTTCATCATTTCTAGCTTAATTCCTCATCATTTTCATCTCCATTTTAATTTTAAAACACTTATCAATTAGACCATACATTATTATTTATCAATAATACAAAATAGAATAGCAATGTATACATTCATTCATCAATGTTTCAGCTTACATTCAACTTCATTATCAAATTCCACTTTATCTCTATACTATCATCTTATTTCTTCTCTTTTCAAGACACTACACTTGCCTTTTTTTTTAAACTTCCAAGCTCAATCTATATTCTCACATAATAACTTATAACTTATGGCTTTCTTATACCCAAAACATATAATTCCTTCTTTAAAATTTCTGCATTCTTTCTATACACAAAATTAGGTCATATATTCATCTCTTTATTCATCAATTATCAATTCTCATTCAAACAACAATTTCATTATTACTCATCCATAAAACAATAAATAATCTATTATTTATCATTTATCTGAAAACAGAACATCTAGGTATATTAAGGTCTTCATCATCGTATCATCACTCTTCATTACCATTTAATCTATCAATCCTCCCTTAAAAACAACTCAGAAATGCCATTAATACATTAAAATAGAATGTACACCTATTTATTTTGACATCAACGTTACATATATTTCAACTTCTCTATCATGATCATTTCACCTCTTAATCTATCATTATATATGCTTCAATTAACAAAGCCATGAAGATTAATAATGATACACTTACTTGTCTAAGCTCAAAGCCTTTCTCAATCATCAAGTAACTCTAGCTCCAAGCATACATGATCTTCATAAACTAAGGGAAAATATGCTGGGTTTTTATGAACCTGAAGAGGACAATAACTTGTTGTAGAGATAAGATAAAAGATGGAGATAAAAACTTAAGATTGTGGTTTGACCTAACTCTCCACGAATTACATGATCATCATCTCATTAAAGAGAAATAAGTTGGGTTATTATTCAACAAGAAGAAAACTCTTGGAGTAGAAAATGAAGGATTACAGCAAAGCTCACATTGAAAGGGTGAGAAGAGAGTGTCATAGATGGTGGAGAAGAAGAAGGAAGAAGATGACGGAAAGAGTATATAACAAAAGTGAGAAACAATGAGCAATGGTCTTGTAAAATTGAGAGTAACAAGAGTGAGGTGTGTGGCAAGTGGATTGACGCTTGTCACTTGCCACATGTCCTCCTATTGTGGTTCTCACTTGGTATATTTTAATAACTAGTCCATTTGTCCTAAAATTTCTAATCCAATTGTCTCCCAATTTTTTATAACAATTGTCACTAAATCTTAATGCCATTTGCCAATTATTTCTACTACCATTTAACACTTATTTCTACGACCATTTATCAATTTTCTTGCCACTTTGCTTTTTTTTCCTAGTCCAAAAACACTCAAAATTCTAGCAATCTCTCAATTTAACAAATAACTTCCTATATCACTGATTGTCATTTATCAACCAAAATTCAAGACATAATAATCATAATTTATATCATAATCACATTAAAATAATTTACACCCAGAAAGTGTCAAATGAGTGCATGAACAGTCATTGTAATGTGTGCGAATATCAATAATCACGTGTGTGTGTGCTTATAGTGATGATATGCATGTAAATGCAATGTACCTCACATATTCTCTATGTTATTTCTGATGTATCTTAGTTTAGGATCCTATGTTCCAACCCTTAGTATGGAAACGAGATGTTACATAATCCCCAAGTATCCAACTTGAGTGTTTCACTAAAATCTCAAGTAGTAATTTGACAAGCCTCTTCAAGCTCATAATTACATATTTTTCAAGTTTTTCCAACCTTTCAAACTAGTAGTATTTAACTAACCTTTACAAGCTCTCAACATATGAAAATGTAATTTGCTTGATATAAGCTTCAATGACCTCTCTCAAAAAGAATTTTCACTTTTTAAAGCATAAGAGATTTGATAAAAAAATGACTTTCAAGAGTATTGATGTTGTTGATGTAGTTCATGTTGGATCGGAAAATAATACATACAAGATTTGGATAAAACGGTAGATTTCAAAACTTTTTTCGAAATCAAAATATAGCGGAAGCGTGAACACCAAATCAACATACCAAATCAACATGCTTTAATCCATACATGATACAGTATAAGGAAAATAAATATAATAAAAACAAGATTGGAATATTACCGACTCCTCGCTACAGCTTTGACTCCTCGCTGCTGTGTCCTCAACCAATTCGATCTACCATTTATTCTCCTTGGACAACTTAGTTATCAAGATCCTTTGGTGGGAAAGGAGAAGAAAAATGAAAGAGAGCAAACCTTTTGCTTTGTTCGGCAGGTTGGTGGAGCAAAAATGAGACCTTCTCGTTTGTTATAGCTCATAGTTTTGGAGAGCTTGGAGAGACCCACCAAAAACGCAACCTTAATTCTTTTATAATAACAATGTTAAAGAACCAAGCATTTTTCTATACTATCACCAAAACAATGGAATGAGAGAGTTTCCTTCGGCTAGTTTTAATAAAAGATAAACGTACAAAAACAACTCACGTTACTCACTGAAAAAACCTCCAGCCTTTCCCATGCAACACTTGAATGTTATCTTCTTATAATAATGTTTTTATTGTTATAATAAAAGCATCACTGAATGTGTTGTGAGAGAGTGGAGAGCTCTTCCAAAAGCCACGCATTCGTTCATTTTTTAATGCTAAAAAATGCTATACGTTTTTCTATCTTCAAAAACCATCAAACAATTAAAAGAAGAGAAGCATGACATTAACACCCAATCCACTTCAACACTATTATGCTTTTATTAATAAAAGACCTAAATGATTTCTACATCTTTGTAGAATTTGATTTTGCCTTCTTTTTTTAAAACAATTAATCTAATTAATAAAAATCAGCCCAATATTAAAGAATCCTTTGAGCTTATAATTAACAATTAATTAGTGTAAGCCCAACATTTAATAATAGGCTTAAGACCTAATTTAATTAACTCTTAATTAAATTGTTCCAGTCTTATTGGCCCAAATCCAATTTGTCTAATTCTCTCCAAACTGTCTCATTTTTCTTTCCAGTAACTACCGTTTATTTTTCTTACTTTCTTTGATAACCTTCTAAGAAGTCAAGTGGGGAATCTAATTGGACTTAAATAATTCAAGCACCAATAAGCCCGGAATTAATGTAATCTCATTAGAATTAATTCTGACTTATTAACTAAATGTCATTCTACTAAAGACAATTAGTTGAACTCTTGAATTACTAAATATTATGAGAACACATATTTCATTATAGCCATTTGCCCAACAAATGGTAAAATTACCGTTTTGCCCTTATATTGGATTTTCCTTCTATATCTCCTGTTTTACTCTATATGGTGATTAACACACAAGATCTCATCTTGGTGTTAAGACTTGACGGGTAGCTAGTCCATCAAACTCCTGGCTCCAGTTTAATCACCAATTTCCATAAAACATCTAGAAGTGATGATATCACTATAAACTCTTTATTTGAGTGAATGTTCCCTGATATATGTTTCAATTAATAATTCCAGCATGCAGACACCAGATTCATACTATGTAAAAATCCATTCCAAACATATCAAGAATTATAATTAAACACATATGAGTTCACCACTCATCAAGATTGTGGTCCATAATAAGCAAATGCTAAAATAAATGTTTTAAGATTAAAGTAATGGCCTACTTTATTCATTAAAACATATGTGATTTTAGATTCATTTAATAATGCCATTATTGATAGTCAACCACTATCATGATATGAAACTCATCATTCCCTTGAAGTAAATTCCAACAAATGGTAAATAAATCACAACACTACAGTCTAAATGATAATCAAGCGACCAACTTGATTATTCAACTATGAATCAATGAATTTAGATTATAATAATATATATAATTCCTATACATCTCTATGTATATTTATATTACTTAAAAAAGAATCTCGATATCTTATGACTAGATATATAATGCTCATAAAAACAAAACTCTTTTGTTTTATTAATACTAAATATTTTTATTAAAAAAGTAACTGGAAGAAAATTAAGTTATAAGTAAATACACTTGCTTTCCAGGGCCCTATATTTACATAACTCCAATAGTTCAAGGGTCTGATATATTTTTGCAAAAGCAGTGGCTCTTCCTTAAGTAGGCATTTCCTTTAACTACTCATTGCCTGACTTACATCATTTGTTAACTGGATGGATTTAAATCTGAGCAACTTCATTGTCACCTTTGCCAAAAATCTTCTAGTAATCACGGACTAATATATGACCTTCATAATTAGTAGGATCTTTTCGGATAAACCATTTCTAGGTAAGTTCATTAAGAAGGTTCCCACAAGAAAGGAAACATATTTCTTATTATTTTTTTCCTTTTGAGAATTAAGTCATTAACAATAAAAGGAAATAAATCCAATGATACAAGATTTTTCCAGATATTATGAAATAAATAAGGTAAGTTCATTAGGAAGGTTCCTACAAGAAGGGAAGCATTTCTCCTATGATTTTATTTCCTTTTGAGAATTAGACTGTTAATTGCAAAAGGAAATAAATCTAATTTGAAATTTGAAATATTATGTGGTTATCATCAAAATCATTAATAGTAAACCTTAAGCTAAGAATTTGTGCTTGATATGAGATTGGGACAAGTTGTATAGTTTCATTAAACACATGATGATGCACAAGATGACAATTGAACTTGATGTGTTTAGTTAGGTCATGAAAGACATCATTATGAGTACTGTACATGGCACTATGATTATCACAAAGAGAGGAACTGTTAAAGAAAAGGTGACACCAATGTCTTGAAGTAACCATCATAACTATAAAAGTTCAGAGGTAGTGTTAGCTAGGGCTTGATATTTTCTTCTTGAGCGATAGACAATCATTTGCTTCTTATTGCACCGAGAAATGAGATATGTGTCAAAAAAAGAAAAAGTAGCTAGTGGTAGATAGACGATCAGTTGGGTCTTCAGCTAGTCAACATCAGAGTATGCACATAAGTCTAGCGAAGATGAATGACTGAAGTGAAGTCTATAAAACAAAGTGCCTCAAATGTATAGGATTATACAAAGAACAATAGAAAAGTGAGTGGTAAGGTTACAAACATAAACTAACTGACAATATGAGTTGCATGAGCAATATCTGAATGAATGACAATAAGGTATATAAGACCACCAACTAGTTGTCGATAAAGTGTACCATCACTTAGAGAAGTTCCATTAGTGGTAAAGATATGATCAATAGAGTCAGTAAGACCAGCATAAAAGATAAGATCAGTACCATATGTGGTTTGATATAAGTAGTAACCCGAATCATCAGAAGATATTTCAAAACCTAAAAAATAGCTCAGGGACCTAAATCTTTAATCATTTCAAATTGTTGACGAAGACAAGATTTAAAAGTAGCGATCCCTATGTGTCATCTTATAGAATAATATCACCTCCTATATAGACATATCTATGACACCATTTAAAGCAATATAGGATAAAGTAGCTTACAGACTACCATCACACCAAGAAGGAGTTTTAGGTAGGTGACATTGCTTATGCCTATGTAGGTGTTTAATTAAAAAGTTTGACATTGCTTATGCCTATGTAGGTGTTTAATTAAAAAGTTAACTTCTTTATTCTTTGTTCCTTTCGATATTTTAAAACGTGTTAGACATATCACCTATCAACTTGAGCTTCCTCCTGATAGTAAGATAAGTCATACTTTTCATATATCACAATTGAAGAAAAGACATATCACCTGTCAGCATATTTGTGGCATTTATCCTGCTGTTTTGCATGTACTAATGCTTGTGTTGGATAGGAAATTAGTTAATCGCCAAATAAGCCTATTATAAAATTTTTGATTCAATAGTCTTCAATGAAAGCTAATGATATTTCTTGGGAATATGTCTACACTATGAAATAATAATTTCCTAATGTCAAACTTATGGATAAGGTCGGCAAGTGAGGAGGTATTATTATAGACAGAAACAAGGATAGAGTTGAGGAAGAAGAAGAATATCAAGCTGAAGAAGGAGTACATAAAGTGAGCTAAGGAAGAAGAGGAGAAAAGCATTGTTGTTTATATTTATGAAGAGACGACAAGTAGAAAGCTGAAGCAAAGAGAAGAAGGAGATGACATCATATAGGGAACTATAGTTAAATAAAATAACTCACATATAAATGCCTGATTGGCTAATCATCAATGGATAAAATTAGTTGTTAAATAAAAATTTTGTAGAAGCTGAGATAATTAATGAGATTAACTACTTTCTATCTCTATTAACTACTTTCTATCTCTATCTATTTTTCATCTCTCTTTTTATTTTCTCTCTCTAAATTCTAGAATTAATTAGAATGTAATAATAAAACTCTAATTTGCAAATAGAATTCACACTAGAATTAATGACATAAAGTGTATTCTTTAGACTTTTTGAGTTAAACAATGTCTTATACTCTTTCGCTGCTTCTTTAGATTAGGTTTAAGAGTTTACAACTTTCTTTATTTATGGATTTGCTTGTTATGTTACTCTTTTACCATTATGACAAGAGGTTAGATATACTTGGCATCTTAGGATCCATATTATTAATAAAAAATATTCAAGTTAATTTTAGTTGGAGTTCATTTTAGGTGTTTTGTAAATATTATGATTCATTTTTTTTTTCTAAAATGTTAGGGTTTAACTTTTATTTTGATAAAAAACTTTAAAATCAAAAATATATTTTTTCTAATTATGATATACTTAAAAGCAAGAAAGAGATAGAATATAAGGTGCGTTATATATATTATATGTCCTTTTCTAAAGAAGGCCTTTTACTTGTTAAGTTGATCAATAATATTTTTTATAAATTAATTTATTATTATAAACTCTAGAACTAAATTAATATGTTGTTATTAACTCTTAAATTTAATTAACCTTAAAAAAGATTAAAGAGAAAATTTTACTAAAATTTTTTTAATGTTATGTTAGATTTAGAATTTACTAAAAATTATTGAATACTACGTTAGATTTTATTCTACTTAGCTATACTAATTGAGAAATTGTTGGAAGGCTTTCAAATAATAACCAGGCCATTGTGCTTATAGAACTCTAAAATATATTTGAAGCAACACAAGTATATTATAGAAAAATAGATGGAAATTAAAGGTCCTATAAGTGCTTGCATATCAATCTTATATATAAATGGAATAGGAAACAAAATATGAAAATATATAATAAACATTTTGAAAGTATTACATGATAGCTTCGACACCATAATTTTGAGATAAATGAAAGCTAATGACAACATATTTGGCAATGTATGATTCTGAAGTAAAAGAATGTGTTATTGCCTGGAATAAAGTTTTGTTTGATTTTCTCCTTGACTGATGATTGTTTGGTTGGTTACTTTTACTCGGTGGAGAACAAAAGTGTCCTTTGTTGGTTATGATTGGCATTAACTCCTTATCTATATGCATTTGGAAAGTTCTCTTTTTATACTTCAATTCATGCTATGCAATATTGTAACATTACCCTCCTCTTGTTTAAACCTATCTCACACCAATTATATGCTACATCTCTTTAATAGTTAAAAATGACATGTTTTGTGGATCTCGTGGACTTACCAACTCCAAGTGTTACTTTGCTCATGCTCAAATCTTTATAGAAGCAACATCAAGAGGAGGATCAAATCTAGAAGTATTGATTAAAAAAAGAATGCCTTATAAGTTCTAAACTAAAGTGTAAATTTATGAAATGCAGAAGAAAATAAGATCATAAACAAAACAAAATAAGATCACAAGAAAGAAGCAACTTCCACTCTCACTTTCGAATCCAAGTATTGGAATCCTACAAACTTCCTTCAAAACTCATTTTATCATCTTCTACTTTCTCCTTCCACTAGAGATTACATTTATGATCCTTTAAAAGTAAAGGAGTATGTCTTAAATTGCAGTCCACGATATTATCTAATCTATTCTAATTTGAACCTCCCCTATGTTGCCATTGAAATGTTAAAATCAAAAAAGAAGAGAGATAGCAAAATAAAGTAAAGTAAAATTTTTACTGATAGCTTTCTAAAACTTCACAAATTACATGAAGCACCCCACTCCCATCAAATATTTGTGCCCGTACGTGCATCAAACATTTGAACGCGACAGAAGAAGCACACTAACTATATCACTTTCACTAACTCATGGCATCATAATTTAAAACATAAATCTCATTATCTCCAAAATACAAATTTCCTCATTTCTTTTCATAAAATAAAGTATACAATGTAGCATTACAGATAACATCCGTGTAAACACAATATTGACAACCTATCAGAGTCTATAGCTCTATTTACAAAACATGCTACAAATATGAGGAATTAAACAAAAATTGAGTCTCAATCTTGAGTCTAGTTGACCAACCTTTGAATCATTTCTTCTATCCCAAAAGCAGTACTGGATCTCTTCTAAACTATCTTAGAAGCTATGTCGTCTCTCTCGAACCTGAAAAGTCAACATTGCAATTTTGGTAGGTTTTGCAAACTCAGTGAGTTAACCATCCTCAATGGTTCACTCATATCAAATAGCACATCAATTCATATTATCACATAATTCACATTATTTCTTTTATCATCATGTAGCATCACAAAATACTTTGTACATAAGTTTTCACATTTTTCATTCAACTTAATTCAACAATACATTACAATCATTCAAATCAGACAATTTATATGTCTATGCAATGTGCATGATACTCATGTTCGTTTATTACATTGTTGTGACCGAGTGTCTTTGTCACTGTACCATATATGTTATGGATATCGGGCTCTTTAATATTGTCCCTTATCTGTTGGGGATACATGGCTCATTTTACATAGTGAGCCAAAGGCTCTTACCATATTATGAGCTTTAAACTCTTTTTCACTGGCGACTCTGGTCATAACTGTTGGGGATACATGGCTCATTTTACATAGTCTTTGGCTCTTACCATATTATGAGCTTTAAGCTCTTTTTCACTGGCGACTCTGGTCATAACTGTCTTTATATTTGTTACATTCATGTAATGAAATGCACCTCACGTACTGAATCATTGTAATCAATCAATCATATTCACATTCTCTTTCTCATTCATATTTTTTTTCTTGAGACCTAAGTCTGGCATTCAACATTAAAGTGTTGAGAATATTTATTCCGTCAAATTCACATACAATAAGCACTTCCAGTAGTTTTCATGCATCAAATGCCTCGGACATTCAATGTCCGGAATTAGTACATACACATCACATAACAGTCAATACATAGTTTAACAAACAATTAATCAAAGTGAGGTCATCTTAGGTTACTCACAGTTTGCTCCAAATAGCTTTTTGCCTCGAAGTCCTAGTAATGTTAGGATGCATTTGCTCTAATTGCTCCTCTATATCATGCAAACATATATATTTACCATTACTACTTTGCACATTCATATGAATACTCAACCATATACATGTTTATGCATCATTTGAAATGCATGTTCAAGGACAATCCTGGGTATATTTCCTTAATACACATTTCATAATTAATAAATAACACTTTTCAATCATTCTTTAATATCTAATACACTTTACTCTCTTTAATCACCTCATTCATCATCAACTATGTTTCATCATCAACTATGTTCATTCAAAATCCCATTTAAGCCTAAATATCTTATATGGGAGCACCCTAGCATTGATTAGTTCATACTTCACTTAAAAGACAACTCTTTTTCGTACTTCACTCAAAAGATAACTCTTTTTCTCCATAGGTCTAGCCACGATCATGGTGTTTTAGCCACAATCATGAAAGAAACTTTTGCAGCTAGCCACGATCATGATAGAAGCATTTTCTGGCCAGGCCACGACCATGGGGTGAGGGTCATGATCATGCCCTACATTTTCTTCCTTCATTCACATGAAATTTAACATATATACTTACATCAATTTTACTCTAAATTTTACAGAACTCTCCTCCTCTAATGCAATATCATTTCATACTAATTACACTACTAGCTGATTGCATTATACTCTCAAGCCCTTACTCATTTGATTAACCATTTCGAACATAATCTTTTCACTCATGAAATCCTATTCTTTCCATAATACATCTTATTCATAATGCATTAAACAATTCATTTTTCAATAGATCATCACTCGGGATTCATAATCTCTTCATTTATACCTCAAAACTATCTCAATAACATTAATAAGATAACTCATAACTTAAAATTCGTCAATCATACAAAAACAAAACATTTAATCATCTTTTAATATTATATATAAATCTCATTTCAAGAATATACTCCAACTCCCTTCTTATACCTTAATTTCTCAATCTAATTCAACCACAACATAACTTATATTCATAATTTTCATCTTCTCTAGATAAGAACATGGCACATAAATTCATTTATCAATTCTTTACTTTCAATATCACTTTAAAAAAATAGAACATAATCACATCATTTCATTTTTTTTTCCATTTTTCAACACTCTTTCAAGCATCATTTTCATTTTTAATCATCATTTCATAAACTATTACTCATCAGAAAACATCAAGGAGACAAGACATATCCTATTAACATCTTTATCCACACATCATCGTGTATAATGACTACTATTCTTATGATCATCTAATATCAATTAACCACCATATTTGTTTCATATTCAAACAACTCATGAGCATTATTATGTTACTTACTTGATTTAGCTTTAAAATTTTCAAACCACATTTAATCCTAGCTTTCCATGCATCCCACGAACATCATCATGGAGGTTGGGAGGATTAGGTTTTATTGTGGCAAATGAAGGAGACAACAAGATGGGAGTAGCAAGTGAAAGGTGAGAGCTAGGTTCAATGTGAATAGGGATTGGTGAGAAAAATTCGTGAAGAAGAAGAGAAGAAGAAGGTCACGAATAGATAAAAGAGATTAACAAGTGAAAGACAGCAAAACACTTATCTTTCACTACAGAGAGTCGTATAGGATGAGTGGGGAGTGGTAGTGACACTTGTCACTGCCACTTGTCACCTTCCTATGGTCCCATTTAGACTCTTTTTGATAACTAGTCGATTTATCTCCAATTTCTACCCTAGTTGTTTCCCAACTTTCAATGACACTTGTCAATAAATCCTAATGTCATTTATAAAAATTTCCACTATTATTTGACTATTATTTCTACTACCATTTATCAATTATCTTGCCACTAGACATTTTTCTTAGTCCAAAATTTCAAAAATTTTCCTAAATTTCACCAAAAATTCTAAATCAATACTTATACACACCAACTCAATTTTCAATACATAAAAACCACAATTCATGTTAAAAATTACATTTTTAAATCAATTATACCTGAAGAATGTCAATGAATGCATGTACAATCATTTTAATGTGTAAAAATCAATATTCACATGTGGGTGTGTGTATGTTATATTATACATAAGCATGAAATGCATTTTCTAACTTCTCAATAATATCTTGTGTGTAGTATTATAGGGTTCTAACCCTTAACATAGGATAATGGGATGCTACATTACATGCAGATTTACTATTGCAATATAGGATTTAAATAAGACTCAAACTCTTAAAATATTGCCACATGACTCCATATCTAACAACCCACTAAACCAATTAAAAATTTATTAACTTCCAAATGCTACACGTAAAGTTAATTTCTCCATGTTTTGCTCCAACAGTCCCTCCCTTAAAATGAACTAATAAATTGATAAGTTCAGTTTAAAGGTCTTGAAAACCCTTCCCTTGCTTGCAACACATCCTTGTTGCTGCAAACATTGATCATCTTTCTCAGCTTATTGAATGAAGCCACACTAAGGGGTTTGGTGAATATATATGCTGCTTATTCTTCAGTACTGCAATAAACCAATTCTATTTCACCATCTTCCACCAATTCTCGAAGAAAATGAAATCTAACATGAATGTGTTTTTTTCTCCCATAGAAAACAGGATTTTTTAAAAGTTTGATGGTTGAACTATTATCACAATGCATCATTGTTGCCTCTTTCAGCTTCATCTTGATATCTGCAAGTATCCTCCTCATCCAAATATCTTGACAAGCACCTGATGTTGCTACCATGTACTCTACTTCAGTGAAAGAAAGAGTAACTATAGGCTGTTTTTTAAGCTCCAAGCAATTGCGCCAGAATCCAACTTAAAAATATAACCTATTGTGCTCTTCCTATCATCAAGGTCACTAGCAAAATCACTATCCACAAATCCTGTTAGCTTGCTTTTATCTCCTTTTCAGTAGAGCAAACTATAATCTATAGTCCCTTTTAAATATATCATGATCTATTTTGCTGCAAATAAATGTTGCTCCATTAGTTTCTCTATGTATCTACTAACTATACTTACATTGTGCATAATATCCAGTCTTATGGCAGTGAGATACATCAAACTCCCAATTATTTGCTTAAAAATGGTGCAATTTATTTGTTCATCACCAGGATTCTTCACAAGCTTTATGCCTTTGTCCATTAGAGTTGAAACGGAATTGCAATTGGCCATCTTAAATATGTCAAGAACGTCTAGAACGTGCTTTTATGACAAACAAAGATTCCCTCCTCTATTTTTGATACCTCAAGACCAAGAAAATGATGTAATTTTCCAAGATATCACATATCAAACTCACTCTTCATAGACTCCTTAAAACTTTCTACTAAATTAGCATCATTATGGGTGCATAAAAGATCATCAACACACAAAAATACCATAATCATCTTCCTATTAACATGCTTAACATATAAAGTATGTTCATATGGACATCTAATAAAGCCTTCCTTCACAAAATATGCATCAATATGACTGCACCAAGCTTTAGGAGCTTGTTTCAGTCTATAAAGAGCTTTCTTTAATTTATATACTTCATATTCTTAACCATATTTAATAAAAACAAAAGGTTGGTCAATAAATACATGCTCTCTAAACTCACCATGTAAAAAGGTTGACTTGACATCTAACTGATAAATAGGCAAAACATTTTGAGTAGCCAATGGAATCACCATTATGACTGTATCTAGCTTCACCACTAGTGCAAACACCTCTGTATATTCAACACCATACTCTTACTTATATCCCTTTATAACCAATCGAGTTTTAAACCTGTCAACATCTCCATTATGCTTTCTTTTAGTTTTGTAAACCCATTTAACTCCAATGGTCTTTTCTCCTTCAGGTCAATTAACTAACTCCCAAGTTTCATTTTTCTCAATAGCTTTTATCTCCTTAGCCATTGCCTTCTGCCATTTCTCCTTTTTTACTGCTTGTTCAAATGAAACACTATCATAGTCTACAAACAAAGTGAAATATGAAATATGCTCAGATTCAACATTAGTAACGCCTGTTACCTCGTAATCTTCCATCCAAGTAGGCCTCATTTTAGTATGTTGAGGCCTAAGAGGATGTTGCACCATATATTGGAGTATCAATTTTAACTGCTACCATTTTTACGCAATCTTTTGTTGCTGTAATTTAACTTCATCATTATTAGGAATAAAAATTCTAGGAGCATCTTTTGGGGACAACAAAGGTCAGAACTCTTCTTCATCAAAAACAACATCATATTTGTTTTCTTGTCATATGATTGAACAACTTATAAGCCTTTGATTCTTAATTAACTCCCAAGAAAATACATTTCTCCCCCTTATCATCAAGCTTTTTCCTCTTCTAGTTTGGCACATGCACATAAGCTATACACCTAAAAACTCTGAAATAGTGCACAGCTAGTTGCACTCCACTCTATGCTTCTTTCAGAGTTATATTAAGAGCTATGCAAGGACTTCTATTTAACACATGAACACTCCATGCCACAACTTCTGGCCAAAATGATCTTGGCATAAAACTTCTCCTCAAAATGTTCCTTGTCATGTCAAGAATGGTCCTATTCTTCATTTTGAATACTCCACCTTTTTGTTGAGTATATGGGGCTATCAACTGTCTTTTAATACCTCCATATTGCAAACTTGTTCAAATTAAATTCTCCTCCTTTATCTGATCTCACCATTTGAATGGACTTGCCCGATTCCT
This sequence comes from Erythroxylum echinodendron, assembly GCA_027575705.1. Classification (NCBI taxonomy): domain Eukaryota; kingdom Viridiplantae; phylum Streptophyta; class Magnoliopsida; order Malpighiales; family Erythroxylaceae; genus Erythroxylum; species Erythroxylum echinodendron. Next base: position 27,244,882 of record JANZXR010000170.1, read on the forward strand.
TCTTAACCAGTTGCTTGAATTTCTTAAACATCTTTAGTGCTTTATATTTAAACCGCAAGAAATACACCTAAGTGTTCTTGCTAAAATCATTGATGAATGTAATAAAATAATGTTTACCTCTATTAGAAGTAAGTGTAATCAGGCCACAAATGCCAATATGAACTAGCTCTAATACTTGATTTGTTCTCTAGTTGCCACTTTTAGGAAATAAATTTTGATGTTGATTGCTAAGCATGCATTCCTCACACACCTTTGCTGGTTGATTCAGCTTTGGAATACCCTTCATCAGCTTCTTCTTGACAATAGTTGCAATCCACCAGAGTGCAAATGACCAAACCTATAATGCCACAACCAAGTTGTTTCCTCTTGCCTTGCTAACAAGCAATTCAACATTGAACTTGGTTAGTTTTAGTTTTTATATTAACCTTTCCTTTCCCTTTCACATCAACGATTGAATTGTCCCTAAATTTGGTGGCATCTTCAAAGCACTCATCAAGCTCAGAGAAAGCTTCTTTGTCTCTACACATATGATTATTGCAACTCGTATCTAGGTACCAGCAATTTTCAGTAGCATTGTCCTTCACTTGACAATCCATCAATAAGGAGATTTCTGCTTCTTTATCTTTTTATTCCACATAGTTCAATTTTTCTCCTTTACTAAGGTAGGTTCTGCACTTTGATTTGTAATTCCTGAACTTGTGACATCTAAAGCAATTAATGTGTGCTTTAGAGTTAGGCTTACTAGTCTCCCTTTTTACCTTTTCCTAGAATCCTTCTTTTCCTGTTATCAGCTACCTTGCCTCTTTTCTTCCCCTTCCATATAGTCTTGCCCATAGCTCCTGACTTAGTAGTGGTCTATAAGGCTCGAACCTATAGTAATTGCTCCTCCTTCTCCTGCTTTTTTATTTTCTGTTCATAGATTTGAAAAGAGTTTTGCACTTCATCAAGAGTCAGTTCATCCATGCCATGAGACTTTTTAATTGCTATCATAACAAAATTAAAATTTTCTATCATTGGATGAAGAACCTTCTCAACGATGGTAATATCCTCCAATTTTTGCTATAAATCCTCAAGTTGTTGGCAATGACCACAATCCTGGAGAAATACTCCGCCACAGATTCATCATTCTTCATCTGTAACATCTCAAACTCAGCTCTTAAACTCTACAACTTCTGCCTCTTGGCCTTTGCATTGCCTTAATACTTCTTCTTCATTGAGTCCTATATTTGCTTCGAGGTCTCTTTGTACAATATGGTTTCCAAAATTGCCTTGTCAATAGCTTGAAATAGGTAGTTCTTAGCCTTCAAGTCCTTCAATCTTGAGTTGTTGGCCTCTGTTCTTTATGCATTAGTTGCACCTACTACTAGCTCAGGGATGCTAATCTCCACCACCATCCAATACTCCTTGGACCTTAAGAATTTGTCCATAAATATACTCCAATGGTCATAATGGTGGCCATCAAAGTGAGGGATATAGGGTTTAACAAAGTTGTCAGTTGGCATGAATACTATTTGGGGATATACTAACCTTGCTCTACAACATATGAAGATAGAAACTTTAGGCCTCTAGAGAAACGCTTTGATACCAAATGTTAAAATTAACAAGGAAGAGAGACAGTAAAATAAAGTAAAGGAAACTTTTTACTGATAACTTTTTAAAACTTCATAAATTACATGCATATTTAATACTACAACATAAGATTTAAATAAGACTCAAACTTTTAAAGTATTGCTAAATGACTCCATGGCTAACAACCCACAAAACCAACTAAAAATTTGTTAACTTCCAAATACTCCACGTAAAGCTAGGGAGACTAGTCGAACACTGATAAGTGGTTGAATTTACTACATTGTGGTTTGAGAAAAATCATATTTACTCATTTAATTTGAAATGATCAGAAAATATAAAAGAATATCAATAGTTCTTAGAGAATCAATGAGTTCAAGATTTTTTATATGCACTCAATCTAGATTTTGAGTCAGTTAAAGTTCAACTCTTATCCTAGGAATTATTACCTTCACTCAATTAGGTGATCGTAATTGTAATTAATAAGGAAACAAGATGGTGTGCCTGTCCTAAATTAGTTTCCTTAAACACTTCAGCTCTAAATGTTAAAAAAGAAGGAGATTTGAGAATATGCTATCAGTGTGGACAGTAGGGTATATTAAGCCACATTGCCTATTTCCTCTGTAGCTTGAGAAGACAGGATTTCGTGGAAGTATTGGAAGAGATGGTGGTGGTGGCTACTCAAGGGGCCACTACGAATCCTATAATGGTGATCAAGGCAGCTACATAATTGTAGAGTAGCAACAACCTAATCCAATATGTCTAAAGAGGTCGAGAAGCTACTCAAAACCATGATCGAATCTTTATCCATCGATGATGCTAAGACTCGAAGACAACTTTTGGAAGAATATGAAGTGTTAGCACAAGGTAATGCTCTCACTAGTTTAGCTAATCAACCCTCTAATTTTTCTACCTTTACTTACTTAGGCACTACTTATAATTTTGATTATTCACTAAAGGATAATCATTTTAGTTCATTTTCTTCTTGGTGTATTAACAATTGAGCTTCCAACATATGACTCGAGCCTCTATGCTTTGGATAAAAGTATAATGTTAATCTTAAGGTTTTCATCAAAATACAACTTGAACCTTTATGTTTCAAAGCATTCAAGTTCAACCTTAGCATTTTAAAAAAGTTAATAATAAACTCTCAGTAGATGAAAATTTTAATAGGGTTAAACTTCCATTAAAGACGACGTGGCACTTTTTATTTTTGTAAAAATATATTGATAGATCCCACTGCCATATATAGGCTAGTGAAATAAAAATTACTTTATGGAAAGGATAGCATTAGGGTGTCACCCCTTTTTCGGTACCATTATGATATTGTTGATTTTGTATCCTATGTTTTATTATTTCCTACTAACCAAATATTATAGCTTCTTTATTTGATTTGAGCATCCTAGAAAATTAGAGGGTTGTTATGGCAGATCCAAAATAGAGGGAAGCTATGCTTGAGGAAATGAGAGTATTGGAAAATAATCAGACACAGGAGTTAGTGTCACTTTCATTTAGAAAAAGCAAAGTTAGCTATAAATTGTTATAAAATAGCCACTAGAAGGGGTTGTAGAGCAATACAAGGCACGAACTATGGATAGATTACTTAGAGACTATTGTATTGTTAGCAAAATTGATGTCAATTCATTTCCTTTTTCATATGTAGCGAACCGAAACTAATCTCTTCATCAACTTGATGTCAAGAATGCTTTTTTACATAGTGACTTACAATAGCAGGTGTATATGTAGATTTTGCCTAGTTTTAAAAGTGGTAATACAGCCAAGATGATGTGTCGACTATGATAATCACTTTATAGGGTGAAACAATCACCAGGGGTGTTGTTTGCTAAGTTCAGCTTAGCCATTAAAAAGATAGGTTACGTTCAAAGCTCTATTGATCATACTTTGTTTTATAAGCAAAAAGGTGGTAAGTTTTTAGTGTTATTATGTATGTTGATGATATTGTAGTGACAGGTGATGATAAGGTTGAAATTGCAAGTTTAAAGAAGTGATTGTCACAAGAGTTTGAGGTCAAGGACTTGGGTCTACTGCGATATTTCCTCAGCATTAAGGTAGCAAGGTCCTCTTATTGGATTTTTCCATCCCAAAAAAACATATGTCATTGATTTGTTAAAGGAATTTGGCATACTAGGTTGTAAACCTACCATGACCCCAATTTACCAAAATTTGAAGGTGAAAGCTCGTATTGGCATGGTCATCAAGGGGGGAATATTAACATTTAATGGATAAGTACATGGCCCTTGACATTCACATATAGAGATTGTCTATATAATACTTCAGTACCTAAAAGGGTGCCCAGGTCATGGTATTCTTTATGCACTGCAAAATGGTATGTAGGTTGAGTGCTTCACTGATGCAAACTAGGTTGGTTTAATTGATGACCAACGATCGACATCTAGATATTTTACCTTTGTGAGTGGAAATTTGATAAGTTGGCGAAGAAAGAAAAAAAGTGTTGTTGCAAGATCTACAATTGAAGCAAAACCCTGGGCTTTGCCTCTTAGGGTTTATGACGTGTTATGGCTGAGGTGTTCGCTTTAAGAGTTGCAAGTGGTTGATAACTCTCCATGTAGAATTTATTGTGACAATCATGCTATGATTGAAATAGCTTCATATCAAACAAACATGGTCATTTGTTTGATCTAATGACCATGTTTTGGGTATTTTAATAAGGGCCTTGGTGGAATGCATTTCTTGCTTCTAGTAGGCAAGATAGGTCTTCATATTATCTTCATCTAATCTTATGAAATATTTTACTGCAAAATTATGGGCATTATAGGAATTAAGTAATGTATGTATTTGTTTTTCTTTTATTTCCTATATATATATATATATATATATATATTCACTCTAGAATAACACACAATTTTCCTCTCAACAAATTCTATATATATATATAATTTTCCTCTCAACAAATTCTATTCTATATTTTTCCACTCATCATTTCAGATTTGTACACTTTTTCTCATTAAATTCAGTGACACAACCTCTTAGAAACTTTATGATCAATTGTTATAATTGGTTTGATTCTGACTATGTTACATGATACTTATAATCCTTTAACTAACATGAAGCGACTCATTATACTTCTAATCAATCAGTCCTTTCTATCATATTCCCTTGGTGCTTCCAAAAGTTATCCATAGGCTACAAATTAAAATGTGAAAGCCTTCAATTAGAATTCCTCAGCTTGGTATAGTCCATATTTGAATAATCTCTGCTTCATTTAATAGCCACGATGGTATAAATTATTGAATAACCTTGAACAAGCATATATCTATCAGATAAAAAATTCAAATATTGTGGCATTGCTATTTTAGTTATCAGTTAATGGATACTATGATCAAGTGATTCCTCTAAAAATATAATGTCAACCATTTATTTTGGTCACTTGATGGATATACTAGATTAAAAGTAATAGATATATAAATTGGTCTTCTCTACTAATTAGGATTATAGACATGTTTCCATCAAGTTTGTGTAGCCACAGGACAATCAAGAGAGAAACCAATTTTAGGTAAAGATGTAGTGAGGTTTCTTGATCTCTTTTCAATAATGACATCTTCTGCATCAAGTACACAATATTACACCCTTATGATTTATGACAATTGATTATTCAAGATCTTAAAGTAATAAATGATAATTTTAATTTTATGTCATAAATACCGTATTTTTACATGTGGCATCTGAGCAAGTGTTTTGAATAAATAATTTGCCCATCAATTTTATTATGATTGATTGAGAAAGGTAGCTAATATCTAAGTATTTGACTTAAAATCACCATAATTAGCCATATGCAGAACGAAGTCATGACATTGAGTTTTCTATTTCTTTGGTCAATTTTGTTTTAAGTAAAATCAAATAAGAATCTCAAAAAACTCCTCTCTAAAGTCATGAAGGTGTTGTGGTCCCTTTTTTTTTTTACTATGTTCTTTAGAATCAAAATGGAGTACGAATTTTAAAATGAGGAAAAAAACACAACATATAGGTAAAATGAAGAAAATAAGCTTCAAGTGTAGGTTTTTCCTTGCTGAGAATTGAACCCTAGTCTGTTAGGTTAAAGCCAAATGTCTCAACCACTAAACAACAATGGAAGAAAATATCACTATTACATAATTCATCGACTTATTATCAGCATTAAAAGTTCATGTCTACATTCTAGTTTAAGTTATTATTTTTTAAAATTTTTGGTTTCTAGAATTTAATTCCATCTTTTATTTTATTTTGATGTTATATATTCTATTAATTTTATCAATAATTCATATTAGCTTTATGTATATTATGATTAGAGTTTAAAATTACATGTTACATTTATACATGACTTTATAAAAAGATAATTTGTTAGTCACCAAAGTAATCAAATTAATTATGTGAATTTTTGTTACGTACAAATAGTCATTTATTCATAAAATATTAATTTTATTATTGAATTAATTATATAGATAAGTTATGTTTACTAGTTGTTAGATTTCTAGAATTTATGCAAAGGTAAGTTAACACTCTACGACTAATAAAAATAATAGAGGAAAATCAATATTCGCTTGTCAAATATGTTATATATCTAAAGATATTATTTGTATTCGATGAGTCATTATTTTATTACCTAATAAAGTTTGTATGATATTAAACTTATGATAATATATTGTTGAGTTTACCCAAAGAACATCTTTAGTATATTATAAATGATTAATTATTTGAATCTAGTAATTTATTAAGCATTTATGTATTTGTAGCTATTTCTCTTTATTTACATGCTTTTTTATTACCATTTTTAATGGTTTGAAGTTCTCTAAATGGTGTAAATAAGTCACAATCCATTTATGTGTTTTTGATCTTGATTTAACACTTTTGGAAGAACAATCTATTGCCATTACAAATACGAGTAGTGAGGTTGAGAAAACGAACTATAAAGCATAGGAAAGGTCTAATAGATTATGTCTTAGTTTTATGTTAATAACTATTGCCAACAATATTAAAATCGTTATTCCACAAAATAAAAGTGCTAAAAAATACCTTAAATGTGTGGAAGAACATTTTCGTTTTGCAAATAAGTCTCTCGCTTGTACACTGATGGATAAACTCACAACTATGATGTTCGTGGAGTATGTAACATGCCTTAAAGATGATGAATATTGTAGTAAAACTAAAGACCCTGGGTATGATAGTCTATGAATCATTCTCATCGTAATTCATTATGAACTAGATACCTCTTGAGTATGGACAATTTTAAATTAACTATAATACTATAAAAGATAAGTGGATTATTATTGAATTGTCTAATAGTTTAGGAGGAAACAAGGCTAAAGAATCAAGGAGTTCATTCAATTAACCCTGTGGGTCAAGGAGCTAGCAAGATTCAAAAGTTAAAAGCCAAGAAATTTAGGAAGAAAGAGCCTGCTAAAGCAACACATGTTCTTACTAATGTTAATAAGAAGGAACAAAATATAGATAATTAAAGGACACTATCGAAAAGATTGTCGGAAACGTAAAGCTTGGTTTGAAAAGAAAAGTACATCTAACCTTTTTATATATTCGGAACTAAACTTAACTGAAGTTCCTTATAATACTTGGTGGCTTGATTCTAGTGCTACAAATCATGTGTTTAATGTTATGCAAGGGTTACTGACAATCCAAACCATAAATGCAATTGAGAACTTTCTATTCATAAAAGACCATAAGAAGGTCCTAATTGAAGGTGCAGGGACTTATTGTCTAATATTAGATAATGGTTATCACCTAGATCTAATATAAAGTCTCTATGTACCTTTAATTTCTAGAAACTTAATTTTATGTTTCTAAACTTGATGAAAGTAGGCTTACTTGTAAGTTTGGTGATGGTTATTTTGGTCTATTTAGACATAATTCCATTATTGGTTGTGGAATTCTTATAAACGATTTATATAATTGAAACTTGATGTTAATTTTTCTGAATCCTTATTTTATGTTTATCATATAGCATAACATAATAAATAATAGTTTAGCTTACTTGTTACATAAACATTTAGGTCATATATCCAAAGAAAAATTAGAAAGATTGGTAAAGAATGAAATACTTCTAAAATCATATTTTACTTATCTTGATGTATGTGTGGGTTGCATTAAAGGAAAGCAAACCAAATACAGTAAAAAAGGAGCCACAAGAAGTACTAAGCTCTTTGAAATTATACACAATAATATATAGACTTTTGACACCCCTTTTTTAATGGAGAATAGTTTTTTATCACCTTTGTAGATGATTTTTTATGGTACGGATATGTCTATTTTCTTAATAAAAAATATCAAGCCATAGATGCCCTTAAGGAGCTTATGAAGGAGGTTGATAGGCAATTAAATAAGAAAAAATGAAAATTGTAATATCTAAAAGAGGTGATTAATATTATGGAAAATATGATGAATCAAGACAATTTTTAGGTCCATTTGCAAACATTTTTTGGCATCTGTGCACAGTATACTATGCCAGCACACAACAAAATGGTATAGTAGAAAGGCATAATAGGAAACTAATGATATGGTTAGGATTATAATGAATAATTCCTTATTTTCCAAAACCTTATAAATGTATGCATTTAAAATTGTTGTATATTTGCTAAACAGGATTCCTAATAAGGTAGTCCGTAAAACTCCTTTTGAGTTATAGACTAAAAGGAAACCTAGTATAAGACACCTGTATGTTTAGAGTTGTCCAACAGAAGCATAAGTTTATAATCCATAGGAAAAGAAATTAGATTCTCTAATATTCAGTGGTTACTTTATTGGCTACCTAGAAAAATCTAAAGGGTATAGGTTTTAATGTCCAAACTATAGTAGAAGAATTATTGAAACATCTAATGCCAAGTTTATTAAAAATGGTGAAGTTAATGGGACTAAAAAATGTGTTGTGGATATTAGTGAAATAAAGGTTGATGTTCCATTACCTATAAATATTCTAGTATCTATATATATACCAAACATTGTCCTAGCATTGCAAAAACAAAATAATTATGGACAACATTTGGATAAAACAACACTTCATAAAGAAACTAACATACAACAAATTAATTTAAATGAACCACATGGAATTGCTTTGAATAAACATGTAAGAATAAGAAGATCAACTATTTCTAATGATTTAATTACAAGATTTAGAATTTGATTATCGCATTAATAATAATACTGTTTCATTTTCATAAGCCATAAAAGTGATAAGCTATAAAAGTGATAAGTATGATAAATAGATTGATTCTATAAAAGATAAGTTAAATTCAATGGCACAAAAAAGGTCTAGGACCTTGATGATTTGCTAGAAGGATCTAAGCAAGTCGGATGAAAATAGGACTTTAATACTAAATGTAACTCAAATGGCAATATTGAATGGTATAAAGTTAGACTTATTGCCAAAGTTTATGCTCAAAAGGATGCAATTTATTCTAAAGAGACTTTTTTGCCTATCTCAAAGAAAAACACATTGAGAATAATCATAGCATCAGTGACTCAGTTTGATTTAGGGCTACATCAAATAGATGTGAAAATTGCCTTTATGAATGGTGATCTCTAAAAAGAAGTTTATATGGATACCTTGTAGCGCCCCCTTACCGCAGGGTACACACCGGGACGCCCGCAGGTCATTCCGGTTCATATCCTACGATAAGGGTGAGCTATAATCAATCACTACAAACACTTCACATGGCATCATAATAAAACGTCTGTATAAAAATCCTAATGTTTTTTAAACCAAAATTTTCCTCATTTCATTTCATCAAAACCAGAAGTTTACACGTCTGT
>JANZXR010000170.1:27254326-27264437 GCA_027575705.1 Erythroxylum echinodendron
CATACACACAAATCATATTTTCTATAACAATCACATTTATTAACAAAAAATACCGGGAAATGTCATGAATGCATGTATAGTCATTTACATGTGCAAAATTTACTATTCACTTACATGTATATGCATGAACATGTCCAGACGAGTCTAAGCACTTATAAACTATTCCAAATTACCATTTTGCCCTTCCCATTGGTGATGGGATGTTACATACCTAAAGGTTTTTCCATATAAGGAAAAGTTCATATGGTGTGTAAACTTAAGAAATCAATATGTGGATTTAAACAAGCTTCCTAACAATGGTATATTAATTTTAATGATAGCATGATATCTTATGGTTTTCAAAAAAATATTGTTGATCGATGTATCTACCAAAAGATTGGTGGGACTGAGTTTATATTTCTAGGCTTATATGATGATGATATTTTACTTGTTGCTAATGATTTGGACATATTATATAATTCTAAAGGTTTTATCTTTAAGAATTTTTTAGATGAAAGACATGAGAGAAACATCCTATAAGATAGGAATTTCAATATTTCGAAATAGATCATAAGGGCTAGTAAGATTGTCTTAGAATGACTACATCGAAAGAATTTTTAAAAGATTTAATATGAAAAAATGTTCAGCAGGGATTATGTTGATATAAGAAAATGATGAATTTAGTCTTATATAATGTCTGAAGAATGATGTGAAACATATACAAATGAAATATATTCCATATGCTTCTATTGTTGGCAGTTTGATATATTTGCAAGCATACATGAGGGCTGATATTAACTTCACTATTGGAATGCTAGGCAGATATTAAAGTAATCTTGGTATAGACCGGAAAGCTGCAAAGAAAGTCTTGAGGTATCTTTAAGGAATAAAGGACTATATACATATGTATAGAAGATCAAATCCATTAGAAATAGCTGAATATTCAAATTCAGATTTTGTTGGATGCATTGACGATAGAAAATCAACATTTGGCTATTTGTTTCTACTAACGGTAGGAGAAATTTTGTGAAAAAGTCTAAACAATCTGTCATTAATTCATCCATTATGAAAGCAAAATTTGTAGCTTGTTTTGAGGTCACAATCCATACCTTATGGTTGCGAAACTTTATTTCAGGATTTTAGGTTATTGACACTATTATTAAATCGATAAAAATTTATTATGACAATTTTGCAACAATATTTTTTTCTAAGAATGACAAGTACTCTAAAGGTACTAAACATATGGAGTCGAAATAGTTTATCATAAAAGAGGAAGTTTTGAAAGAAAGAGTGTACATTGAACATATTAAGATGAATGTTAGAATTTCAGATCGTTTAACTAAAGGTGAACGTGTTCAAAGAATGAACCTTAGTTATATTGATGATTATTTTTTATAACATTTTGACACTCTTGAGCTCAATAAAGTTTCTGAGTGACAATTATTTATTATAATTATATACATGTAAATGTTATTAAATAAGAAATAAAATTGTCTATAAGACATTAATGTGGACCTTTATGACATTTATTTATCACTTATGTTATTTGACTTGATAAATTACTAGTATTGTGGTATATAGAAGGAAGTGTGCGATGTTGAAGTGTATGACCGTCATGACCCGCATTAGTACTTTATTGTGTTGAGGTAAATTATAAAGATATTAATGAATTTATTTATTTGCGTTTAACTTTCACACTATTAAAATAAATTTTGAAGTATTGGGTCAAGTAAAAGATGTAAGAATGTGGCCCGATTAGTGACTATGTTCTAAATATATTAATATCACTATTAATATAATTAAAAAGACCTATTTGATCCATTTTCTTATTTAATAGTGGAATAAATGTCGACTATTTGTTGACGGATGTATTAAATTAAAAGTCATAGACATAGGAATTTGTCGCTTTCTATTAATTAGGGTTACAGATAGTTTCCGTCAAGTTTTTGCAGCTACAAAAGAGTATGGAGACAAATCAATTTTAATCAAGGACTTGGTAAATCTTCTGGTCTCTTGATGATAATGGTATCTTCTACATTAGATACATAATATTACACTGTTATAATTTATGTTAATTGTTTAGCCAAGATCCTAAAATTATGAATGTTAATCTTGATTTTATGTCATAAAGATCATATTTTAACAAATCTTACCCACTTTCAACTGATTCCGCCAATATATTAACAAGCAGTGAAGCAGGGTCTAAATAGTTGGTGGCGATTATTTTACGGTTTAGTGTCAAATGAGGGACTATAATCAGAATATATATGTTTATATCAAATTTCTGCTGATCTTACCATATCCATGTTCTTGATCCTGTATTTGAGTTGGCTTCATTCGACCTATATATTTAAGTTTGGCAACGCATCATTATACGTGCTGAAGAAGGAAAGAGGATTGAACAAAAGTTTGCAACTTCAGTCCTAGCATTGCAATAGAAAAAGACCGTACTTGAGCACTAAACAATACATTAAGAAAGAAATAAGCTTGCTTTCTTGTCTAGTACGGACTCTCTCCTATGATGTTCCCAGGAGGGTTATAGAAGCATATGGTCAAGCTAGCCTGCTCCTTGACACAAGTGGCTTGTGCACAACCCAGTTCCAGGGACTTTCTCCACACTACTTGTGTGTAGACACCGCAACTGTGATTCGGCACGCAGGAATTATCTGTATGGTTGTAGAAATTTCTCTCCTGTACCCAGTGGTCAACAACCATGCGTGGAGTGACTAACATGCCAGTAGCCCATAACTGGTTTCCACCATATTTGCTGTTGTTCAAGTTCGCAAATTGGCAGCTCATTTGGTTTCTTTGATAGCGAACCAGTTTACTGGTGGCATTGGCAAGCATTTCGCTCCAATTGAGAGGAGGGACCCCAACCGCTGATCTTGCTTGGTTGTGTGCTTCCAGGAACTCTCTGGCTGCACTTGGTAATGCTCCTGGAACTGTTGAACCAGGGTTTTGTGCTATGGCTGCACCGCGGGCCAAGCTGTGGTGGGTTGCTAGAACCAGAAGAGGAAGCAGTGCACAGGCCATTCTTTTGGTGGTGGTTTTGAGCTGTCACCAAATGAACTGAGCAATCACCTAATTAATAGACTTGGGTTCACATGAGAACATGACCTGTTTGCCTTTCTAACTTGCTATCAATCACGTTGATTAGGTTAATCATTTTGTTGATTTCATTTTGCATCATTTACGTCTACGCAGGTTGAGGGTTTAAGAGTAAATTTATCATGTTATGGCAGAGCTTGAACCTGACTCCTGTCAATTCTGTAATTTGAGATATTTATTGGATTAAAAGATATAAACTGAAGTTGACTCTTATCAATTAAGATATAAATTCTGCATTCCATTGGTGGAAAGGCATGGAAATGCACATGATTGAGTGGCGTGGAGACAAGTTGGCTTGGGTTGGAGATTGTGATGCCAGTAGAGTTGGCTGATTTGCTGACTGTAAACAGTACTCTGGCGCCCAGTCAATCAGATATACAACCAGAAAATATTCACGTGAGATTGTCGACTTCCATCCACAAGTATTAGTGCTCACATGTGCTGTCCTCATCTAACTGGCAAGAAATATCTCAGTAGGGGCTGAAGAAAGCAGGCAGTACAGAGCTTTCAATGGGCTTCTTGGTATCTACCGCTAATGTTTCTGTTTATTTTGTGAAGACCCCGGTCTACGGTATTTCAATGGTCAGGATCAGATGGGATCTAATCGAAAATATAGATTTATACCAGCCTATGAATGGTTCAAGCGGCAGTCAGTTTTGTCATCTAAGTTATGGGAGGGACCTTTGTCCAGGACAAGCAGGCTGTTGGCCCTGGACCCTGGAAATGGAAGTAAACAATGCTAAGCCCGATTCACCGCCACCCACGAGCCTACTAGCACGTTAAGCTACATTAGAAGCTTATTTCAAATTTGTTGTGGGGGTGTATTTGAACTATGACGCAACCCAACTTCACAGACGCTGGAGCTACAATGTTCCAAGTAGCCGAAACAGAAAACCGTCCCTTGTCTCGTAGGGAGCGCGTGATTTTCGGATGAGAATTAGCAGACGGGCACAAGGAAGAGTATTTCCTGACTTAGATGGTAATAGAATACCCTTCCAGTCCAAATGAAAGTTAATTATCATTAGCTAAAAGTTAATCCTTCTAATTAATCTTAAATTCCTTGGTAATGCACGCCTGTTTAAACTAGGGATAACAATGGGCTGACTCATAAGTCAAATTCAAGTATTTTCAATGAGTTAACCCTAAGCCTAGACCGACCAAGGCTCAAGTATTCTAAGTAAAGTGACATCGTTTTGCTTAGAAAAGTTAGACATCAGGTAGACCTAGGCCTAAGCAGCTCAGACTCAGACTCAATTGAAAAAAGACATTATTTCATTCTTTTAATTTTTTAAAAATTGTTTTAAAAACTTGACAAGGCTAGCCCTCCATTGCTATCTCTAGTCTAAACCAAGTAGTTTTTCATTTTACTAGAAAGAGTACTTAAAGTGGAAAATTTTATGTTTTGAGAAGGCTAAGTTAGTGTCAGTCTGTTAGCCAAGGAGAGTTAATACCATTTTAAAGTTAAAACTGATGTGCATGGTACTAGGCAGAACAAACCTTTTGGGCTTGAACAAAAGTATATTAAGAAAACTAGGCTAAAAGGGCTAAATAGACCCTAACGTTTACATTGGTGTACAAAATAAACCCTAATATTTCAAGGTGTTCAAATTGAACTCTAATGTTGGGAAAACATTCAGATACCCTAACCACTAACGGTGTTAGGGTACCGTCAGTTATTTGCTGATGTGGCCCAAAAATTTCTGACGTGAAATTTTTTGTGAATTTTTTGGCAGTGGGATCCACCAGAAGCTGATGTGGACATTATTATCAAGAGGTGGTTTATGTTTTAGGCGGCTTCTGAAGAGGAGGAGATGCTGCATTTTGTTGTTAAACACAACACTCCTCCCTTAGCTTTGAAGTTAACGTAACAGACTTAGAGAAGCACCGTTTTGAATAAAATTTCACACGTTGCATTCCTCTTCTTATAGACATCCCTAATATGCCAAACCTCCCATCTTCTACAATCATGCAATCCCTAAGTTGTTAACTTCAATCCCTAATATGCGTTGTTCTTTAATCCTAAATTCTGTTAAGTTCAATCCCCTAATTTGTAGCGTTATTTGTCTTCTTCTTCAGTGAACAACAATGTAAGAGGGTCGGCAACTAGTCTGGAACGACTGTCCACAATCTCCTAAAAACTGAGGATTAACACCACCGTCTCTGTGAATCAAAGGAAAATTTTATTTTATCTTCATCATTTATTCCATTTGAGTGCAATTATGAAACAATAATATGGAGTGAAATGTTTTTATTTTCACTTCTTCATACCCTCATCTGTTGTATGTTCAATTTGATTTTGAATGCGAATGGGAAGTTGAATTTGTGAATGCCTATGATTGGTTTGACCATGAAAGTTGAATTTGATGATGTGTCAGCATGGAATGTGAATGTGAGATGATTTAGAAGTTATTGGATTCTATACCAAATTGTGCTAGTGTATTAGCATTGGAAGTAGAGTTGTAAGATGGTTTCTGCCTCAGAGAAACAGAAACTACATTGAGTATTATTTAAGCCTATGATTCTGTCCTTGGTTTTGAGTTTTCCCCTAGTTACTAGCCATATTATAAATGAGGCTTTAGGCATTAGAGTTTTATCCCAATCTTAAACTATATCATACCTCTTAGATTTGAAGAGTGAGGCCTGATAACCTTTAAGCATGGGGAGTTACTAAAGGTGCTCTTGCTATCAAGTAGCCAGATGACTCTATCCTCATTATTTGAGTAATTATCAATAACTAGGGAAGTAGTTTGTCAAGCTGTAAGATCCTCCAAAGTTACAGTACTAGTTCCCTGCATTTATCGATTATTTAACCTTGGTTTAGAGGGATTGTAGTGAGTAACTGGTGTAGGTAACTTCTAGAGATAACATTGATTCTACTTTTAAACATTTCCAGTAATGGGATGCAATCCTCAAACTTAGGCTTTCTGGTGGTAATAGGAAACCTAAGGTATTTGAAAAGGAGTTTGTGCAATTGTAATATAGTGATAAAACTCAAACTACTAGGATTTTCCACAATAGAAAAGATGTAGATCATGCTCTTTTAATTACTGATCCTTAAGCCTGACAAGTCTGAGAAAGATATCAAGGAATCAGTCAACAACTTTTTTGAGTTTGGATCCACTGATATGCTCTATTCTATGTTGGATCATTCTAGAGAGAATTTCAATTGAAAATGTGAATAGGTAGTGGGATAATGGATCCCCCTACCTGAGATAGGTCTAAGATCACTCTTGTTACTTAGATTTGGAGTTTTAGGGATCAAACAAAGATGAGTGTAGTTTAATTCCCTTAACATTTTACGGTTCGTGAGAAATTCATGTACCACTTCTGTAACTAGTTTACCTATGATAGACCAAGTAATATGAAAGAAATAAGCATATATGAATGATATATCTGTGCAGCATATATAAATGACATGTCATCTATATGAGCATATTGTTTCCATATATGAATGATACATCTATATGAGCATATTATTTCCATATATGAATGATATGCCATCTAGATGAGCATATTGTTTCCGTATATGAATAATACATCTATATGAGCATATTAATGTTTCCATATATGGATTTGTGATATCCTCAAAAAATGGTGGTTTCCTTCCATATATATGAGCGTATATGAATGATATGTCTGTGGAGTTATTTGACATATTGATTCCACCCCTAAAAAGACACTATTTAAGATTGTTGACATATTGTTTCCACTTTTGTTTAGAAAAAGTAAGAGAACAAATATAATTTTGTAGCAAATATGCAAAGATATGGATATGACATCTTCAACTAACACTACATTAAATTCAAATAATGATAATCAGGTGTGTTATTATGGTTTAACAACTCCATTAAGAACTTCATGGAGTGAAAAAAGCCATGGAAGTAGATTTTATGGATGCCTCAAATATTGTGTAAGCTTATATTTCGATAGGTTAAAATTGTTTGTATATATGTTTAATGTTTCTTCCTATTAATTATTAATTATCTTTTAGGTTGGATGTGACGCCCTAATACCCCCTAGGAGGATATTACGAGTGCCACACACACAGAACATACTGAAGATGAAACATTTCGAAACATATAAACGACTTGTACATACATACATTCATTTCCAGAATCTCAACAAACATACATCACATACCAAAATTTTCGAAAGCAACCTAAATTAAGGTTATTACAACCTTTCAAAATCAAATTCAGGATTCATATACAGCAGATACAAGTACAAAAACAATCTTAAAAAAAACATTTGAGCAAAATAAAAAAAGGACTCCATTGGCCATCGCAGTTATCTTGTCCCAGTTCATACGTCCCTCTTTCAGAAACTACACGGGGCAAATCCACCATGCTAAGCATATAGCTTAGTGAGTAATAACTAAACTATAAGTCAACAACAGATACAGAAATTCAAAACAAAACAGAGTTTCATAAATAACAGAATTGTTAAACACAAGCGGGTATAAACCCTTCAGAAACATAATAAAATTTAGCTTATGCCAAAATCAAACTAATATCATAGTACAAAATCATAAGACTACTAAATCTATTTACAGAAGTGGGTAACGGGACTTATACAGAAGAGACCAAAGTCTTGACACCTAAGTGTCAATATCAAAAGACACCGAAGTGTCAATAACAGAAGACACCGAAGTGTCAATAATAGAAGACATCGAAGTATCACAGAAACAGCTACAGAGCCTTCTAGGCATGCCTATTTACCCACAACTAGGACTCAACAGTTTTAAAACAAAAAAAAAGTCATTATAGACATTTCATGTGCAAAGCAAGTAGTCAATCATATTCATATGCAAGTAGCACTTCCAATGATATAAATATGCATCAAATGCCTCGGACAATCATTGTCCGAAATTCCAACACAATCAGTATAAATCAAATTCAAAGAGCAGAACAAAGTAAGGTGTGACCATGTAAGATTACTCACAAAATTTACCATCTAAATTACTTACTAAATCTCCCTTATTGCTTATTGCCTTGACATCTTGGCAATATTTGGAATCGGTCATTTGATGGGTTCCTCTAAAACATTTAATACAAACACATATCATTATTGTGCACAATTATAAATTCAATTATGCATATGCATGTATGATGAATATGTATGATGCATGTTTATGACAAATTTCGGGTTTCTTATCCTTAATCTTGTCACATTCTCAATCATGCGAAATCATACTCAATTTCTCAATTCAGATTTATTTCACAACCAACTTTCGAGTCCACTTCATTCAATCATTATCATCAGGTAGGTAAGGTAATTAGGTAATACCTCCTTCTAGAAAGCTGTCCCTCTTTGTCTTAGGTTTCCAATTATACCAAGTTCATCCAATTTGGGTCAATATACTAAAAGTTATGCCTAAAAGATTTCAGACTATTCTTAAGCTTCAGCAGAATTCTTATCTCAACTTTCATTCAGATTCTTAACTTCTTAGAGGCAGAATTAGAATTCCATCACTTCAGAAAATTTGTATCCTTATGAATCTAGTTTAATTAAAAATAAGAATCACTCCATCTAAAAAACTACCGATCAAGATATAATCAGAATACTGAAGTATGTTCAGCAAAACCATCGCAGTTATCATATTTCAGTACAGTCATATTTCTAACTTAAATTCTTCAATCAATCCATTTCAGAAAGTCCTAATTTTTGTTTGAGATGAAGATTAATGTCTTAAGAGTCCATTGGTTCAATTACCATGTCAATTGGATGTCAGGAGAAGAAGTTATAACCAAAAGAATGATGTTCAAAACTATCAAACAGCATCGTGCACTACCTTTTATTCCAACTTCTTCCAGCTCTTCCCAAAACAAACCTTCGGGTCAATCTTTCAAGGTCATTTTGACAA
Organism: Erythroxylum echinodendron; assembly: GCA_027575705.1. Lineage (NCBI taxonomy): Eukaryota > Viridiplantae > Streptophyta > Magnoliopsida > Malpighiales > Erythroxylaceae > Erythroxylum > Erythroxylum echinodendron. Next base: position 27,263,277 of record JANZXR010000170.1, read on the forward strand.
GGAATATGAAGGATTTAGGCAAAACATTCTCCTGAAAAATTGTTTCTTTATGCCTTAAGTTTCTCATGACACAAAAATCATGCAGTTTGGTTTAGTATTTTTCAAGTTATACCTAAAATATAGTATATTGTTCCCAAACAATGACAGAATCCTAATTTCAACTTTAGGCCAAATTTCATCATCCTTTAGGACAGAAAAAAAATTACATTCCTTAATAAAAGTTGTAGGAATATGAGTGTAGTTTAATCCCCAATGAAAATCACCCTTATTTAGATATCTACAGGTCAAGTTATAGCCTAAAAACCAACAAATGTTTAGTGAAATCCGTCCAATGAAACCAGTACAATTCATTCACATCTTACACTATCAACACTCTTACTCCAAACTTTATCCTTTTTACCACAATTCCACTTTATTCATTCCTCAATTACACATCCATTTCATTCTAGAACTCAATGCATCAAAAGATCAATACACATTTTATCAAATCAAGCATCAAATACTTCATAGGATAACATGCAATCAAGATTAGTATTCTCATACCATCTTTAACACAATTTCCTCCTTCAGTGAGCAAGCCACTCTAGCCTTTCAAGCAAAAATTACAACTCCAATATTAAAAAGACCAAGAGGACAGCAACAGAAAACAATGGTAGGATCTAGCTTCCTTAATGCAGTAGCATGTAATTTTGTCAAGTGAAGAAAAAATGCAAGCAGAAAATCCAGGAGGTGTGAGTGAGAGAGGGAGTTTCGGTGGTGTTAGAAGAAGTTGAAGAACAACTCAAAAAAACAGAACCCCCCTAACAAAAAAATTGTCTTCTCTCCAATGCTAAATGTCACCAAATGGTAACAACATGTGTCTTCTTGCATGTTCTATACTTGTCCCAATTAGGAGCTGCCATTTGTCACCAAGAATTAGTCCCCGTATCAACCATCAATAAACTATATTGATTTACGCCAAATTTGGCAAAGTTATCTTCATGAAAGTTGTAGCTTATCCTCGTAACTTTCCAATGGTATAAAGTTTATAATTTTTAGACATTGGAATCAAAAGATATGACACTTACAAGTTTGAGTGTCACACTAGTCTTGCAAAAAAAATCACTACAACTTAGAGTTTTAAGTACTTTCAAGCCTTCTTATCACTAAATCTTCACCTAA
>JANZXR010000170.1:27273246-27284507 GCA_027575705.1 Erythroxylum echinodendron
TGATCTTTGAAGATTGGACCGATCGGCCTGTGGGTCATTACGACTGGGCTCGGGCCCAGCACAACCGACCCGACCAAGTTTTTAATTTATAACTTAATAATTTGTATTGTTAAAAATTCTGTTTATTAATTAATCGAATAATTTTTAAAAATTAAATAAATTGATTTACTTTAATTTTTAAAAATTAAAGTAAATCAATTTATTTTTCAAATAAATTTAAATTTTACGATTATTTAATAACTATTAAAGATTTTAAATCTTAAACCATGGTTTAATTTCCTTCGTTTTCGCTACCGTTGTCAGAAAACAAGAAGGGCATTTTGGAGAATAATGAAATAAAAACGCAACATAAACGTGGCATTAGAGTGTGCTCAACGAAGCATCGCTGTCGAGAAAAAGCAATTACTCGTGGAAGACAAAAACTGCCCAACAGAATCCGACATGCAACAATAAAAAGTGGCGTAATCTGATGTATTCAAAGTATTCGTTCGCATTTTTAGCGTTGACACGTTGGCAAGACCAATTTTTCCATGTTTCAATCAATTTTTTATTCTTTTAACAAATAAATTGCATGGAATTTTCAATTATTAAAACACCCCCCCTCCCACACACACACACACAGATATATATATATATATATATATATATATTAATTTCAAGAATTAAAATAAGTTATTAAAGGACTTAAAATTTTAAAAATTGTTGCAAACTGCATTTATGTAATCATTTAAAAATTTAAATCTAAAATTTAACAGAGTCAAATATTATTTGGATTTGTTTGAAAAGAGCTCCTTCCGAACTAATTGAAGGCACCTTATGCCATTCGGATAAGGTAAACGCGAAAAACGAGAACTCTTCTCCATTGTATAAAAACTTAAAAGATGAGATTTTAAGTTACTTGCACATGGTTTTAATTGGTAGTTGTGGCGTACTGCAGTCCTAAGGAACTAAGAATATGTTGTCCATGTCTTTACTTTGTACATTTTTAATTATATTTAAATTATTATCTTAATTTATTGTAATTAAATTAATATTATTACTATTTTTCTCAATAATCTGCGAGTGCATTATACCCCAAAATTCGGAATTTAGATCTTGAGCCTATCAAAACTGTTATGATACATTCGTCAAATCCTTGCACCGAAAGGCAGATTTGATTACTTTTTTTTAAGCTTTCGACTCATAATGAGGGATGAGCCGGCCCACCACTAACCCTTTTCGTGAAGCTTCGGGGGCGACTTCCTCCGGATTTCCACTCAAACTCGTCCCAAGAGCAATTGGGATTTGTATGGTCTATAAAAGGTTCTTCTCATAAAAAGGTCTATAGAAACTGCTTTGTAGTATCTCTCTTTGTTGCAACTTTTGTTCTCCGTAACTGACCCCTTTATGCACATTTTAAATCCACCTTTGCAGAACATAATAAAATTTTGTTTATTGGTACAAGAGCACCTATTGCTTTTCTGCTTTCTATTCTCAAATCGTGGAATGTATGTATTTAAAAAATAAAATGGATTACTTTATGGTACATTTTTAAGTACTTAAACCACTAAGATATCACAGATTGGTTGATGTCTCAATCTCAATCAATTAATCCTAGTTTTGTAATATAATTATTTAAAGTCATTGTTTATCTTACATAATCATTTCATTAATGGATTTATAAGATAAAGTTTATTGTCACAACCCAAATGGGCACGTGAATAGCACGTGAAACTTGAAAGTTGAAGCTCTCAGATTATACATAACTATGATTACTTGTGACAAAAATATATGTAAAAATCTAAAAAAAAATGAGCTTGCGTAAGTACAAATATAGTAAAGTATAATAATGTTAGTATGTATAAAAAGAAAAATTTTCAACATACTAAATCATATTACTACAAACATTAGAGTACAAGTACAAGTGAATACAATTGAAAAGCATATATGGAAGTAGATATGTTGCAGTCGACACCCTTGGAATCACTATTGTAAAGTTTGTGGTAGTCAACTTGAAAAATAGAGTTGAGGGGAGTTAAACTTTACTAAATAAGTTTATATCACTCCACAGCACTTAATAACAAGCTTACACAATATGCAATTTATATTAGTACAAACACATATGTATGGTGCATCACAAATCACATCCAATACAAAATAAATCATGGAGAAAGAATATCTGTAAGAACCTAATCTCCAAGGGAATCCTTATAATACTACATCTTGAATGATTGCAGGGAGCTAAGCATCACCATTAATGACCCAACCATACACCTATGCTCATATAACCACGAGGCTATTTTAGTTCAAAGGAGTTGCGAGGAGCCAAATATCACCACCTACTAGCCCTTACTTAATACGTCCAAAGTCACAATTATATCGATAATATACATATCAAACAAGCACCCAACTAAAGCTAAGCGTGAACCATGATCATTCCATATTACATCTCAATATCAAATCATAATGATCTCTCATAATCAAATCATAATCAAATCAATGTGCACTTAGTCTTCATGCATATTCATTAAGTGGTACGTCCTACATATTTATTCCTCCTCCACAATCAAAATTAAATACATCCACACATAATCCAAATATCAATAATGAAATTTCATAAAACAATCACCCAATCATGTAAGAACCATCATATATACATGTAGTACACCATAGGTACCCACCCTGTATGCATATACTTAGATATTGCAATATTATTCGCATAGGCATCATGATGACGACTATTCAAGTTACAAATGTACATATATATACTTGTAGATAATCATATCATATCCGTGTGCATTAGAATAGGGACATTATCCTGGCTTAACATGCTAGTAGATAGATATGAACTTACGCAATTGATATACTTCTCAGTTTGAATCTTGCAATATAAGTCATATTCTTGATATATCATTTATAAGTTGTTGGGCTCAACTAACAACCACGATTTATTAGGGTTCCTTGCATGCTCTAATTATGAATTTCAACCCGTGATCCTATTCTTACTTAAACTTCTCAAGATTTTTTTTGCAAAGCCTTAAGAATTTCACCTAGTTCTTCAGGAAAAATGATCAATACAATTTATAAGATTTTTCAAAAATTTTCTTAAATAAAAACCACCGGAAGGTAATAAAAAATCTCATTAAATGAATTAGTTACTAATAGCGAAAAATTAGTATGATTTAACTAAAATATGATAAACATTATTTTCATACTCATATTTAATCGAAACGTTGTATGATGAAATGGTCAAATTATATATAAAAAATCATGTACGAACATATTAGATAAAACTACTTTGATATTCCTAATACTTATAAAGTTATAATATTTTACTGGACATCAATCTTAATATATGGATATAAATTATTTAATTAAAAATCAAAACATAAATTAAAGTGATTTAATTTATTTAATCCTGAAGATGATTTAGAATTATAATTTTACCTACTGTCAATATATTTAGGAACGAAATGGTTACACAAAAAGAAAAAGTTGAAAAGAGAAAAGGATGTTTTTATCAAGTTGGACTTACTCGTAAAATTTAAGAAACTTTATGATTAAATATTAAATATTTAATAATTAAAGATCAATATATAATAGTGAATTTTATTTGTTCCTAATTGATATTTAATTAAAATTAAAATTAATTATAATTATGATTAAATATTAACTAAAATTAGAATTTTATTTCAATTAAATTACTAAAAAGTCTAAATCCTATTTCAAAATAGGATCATATTCTAAAAAAATTAGTACTTCTTATCTACCTTCTCTACACCACTTATAAAGTTATCTCAATACATTCATATAGATTCTGTGGATATGTGTGCAGCTACACTATTTACAATGAACCAATTTCAAAAAAAGTTTGAGAAAAATAATAAAGAATCAAGTTACATAATAAAGTACAATTTATATTTATACTTATATATATGTACAATAATCATGTTATAAAATTTTAAAGCAATGTTAACTTTCAAAAAATCAAACAAACAATTTTATATTTATTTTACCGCATATAACGTTAGATTTCACCCTAATTTTCTAACACCATATAATTAAGAAAATAAAATCTCACAAACATTATCGATAATGATGCTGCCTAGAATCCCAACTCAATATTTTAAAATGAACATTTTTATTTCATTTTACTATAAAATTAGAATGACATATGGTTATAATGTTAGAAGAAATCATGTACAGGGAGATAAAAATAAGATTATATATATCTTGCTTTCATAAATAATATGTACTGTGGATAGGATTTATAAAATAAGGTGATTTTTAATACGTGTTTTACAAAATTGGACATTTGGATATTATCACTAAGGTTTACGATAAATAAGTTTAACGTGTCTAGATGTCGGTTCACAAGGTATGCCATTCACCAATTAGACTTACTCTTCAAAAACAGCAAACAAAAAGAAACAAGCATATCATGATACTTTGCCTGCAGTGACTGTGTCTGTTCAAATATAATAATACAAATTCTATTTTTTAAACCTTTGAACCATGAACCGTTGTTTTTGCCTAACCATAGAAAGCAAAACCCAGTTGGCAAAGTCTCAACAACCGGCAAGAGCACAATGTGGCTAGCAATTATGTTCACGCAACCTAATTAGCAGAATCTAATATCGTAACATTAATTTCAATTAGTTAGAGGTCTAGAAGTTTTCACGGGTGAGGATGACACTTTAAGGACAATAATAGAGAGTATCTCTCTGGTTCGTTCATGGACTCTGACACAAAAGCTTGCTCTTGTCCACAGTCATTACAACCAAAATTCCTCCCTCTACAATTTTTTTTCTTAACGCATGGTTGTCCGAATATCCATTATAGCTACCTTTTCAAATGTCAAAACTCGATATAGACAAACTCACATCTATCGTACATTTATGTGGCAATCACTAGATATTAGACTTGTACGTCGAAGAAGACCGGCTTTTATCTGTACAGGTTCATGTTCAACCAGAAAATCCTCCATTACAACCAACCATGGATTTTCAGTATTAACATAAAGATGTAGACAGCATAGAAAGCTTCCAGATCTATCAATTTCTTGAACAACCATTAATTAATTAATTAACGTTTAAGAACTTTCGAAGATTTCCTATAACTTAATTTGTTTGTGGAAAAATTGGGGTATGAATTTGGGTAGGGATATGAAGTAGTGAAAGGTGAGTGTTAGTTTATATTTATGGTTTCTGGTGTAAAAATAAATAAAAAGGCATTCCAAAAGGTTATGAGATCCTTTTTTGGTAGTCAAGAAAACTTCTCATTCAATCATGCACAATGATACAAACAGAGAATAAATTAATTAAACCATAGTGGTACTTCTTATTGTCGTCATTGAACAATTGACTGCTTTGTTAGTAAAATAGACTTTTCAAGTAAACTTTATGATGACATGGACAGTTGTTTCTCTATTGAGTTCTAATCGTTCGTATTTTTCACCATGACTCTTAATTATATTTGGAAAATATTTTCCTCCATTGCAATTCACAACAATTGCAGTAACTAAATCCTATATATGGACCATCGTTTAACAACAAACCTTACGCAAGTGTAATTGTAAATCTGACATTGTAGCTGTACTACAACCTAAAACACTAAGTAGAGACTAGAGACTAAAAGAGTGGAGACCTTATGGGAATTCCCTTCCTTCTATGCTTTCTAACATGAACAGGCGGTGCAATATGCTTATGCTTATTCTTATTCATGACACCAATTCCAGTTTCATGTCTAGTTCTACTTGTAATGGCCTCCTCGTTTCTCACGCTTCCATCTTGGTCACTCATCTGTTTACAATATCAACACGTAATAAAGCGTTAGGAGTACAGCAAAATAACCAAAAGGGGAAAAAAAAAAAAAAAAGCCAACTGTGACCAATGTCACGGCACTTACAAACTTGCATGCCAGTGAGCAAAATCTGAAGACACCAGATGACTGATGAATAGGCATTAGATCACGGTTACAGGTTCGACACTTCGGCTGTAGATGAGAATGGGTTGAGTTTCCATTCCGTTTTTGCGGTCTCTTGTTGATGAAATAGATCCAAGAAGAATTGATTTTGTAAAGTTGAATGGAGGATACGTCAATGTTCTTGAAGGACTTTATTGCGTGAGCTCTAACTGCAGGATGTTCCGAAGCTTTGTAAACCTCAGGGGGGAAAAAAAAAAAAAAAACAGCCAGCCGTAAGTACCTTTTTCGTAAGAAGAATTATTGTTATTGATGAATAAGAGAACTTGGTCTAGGCATGCATGAGCTTACCCGAATAATGGTATGATCTTTGTGGTCGTTCTGACTTCTGCAAACTTCGCAAAAGACTGAATCTTTTCCAGTGCAATGCACGCAGAATAACTTGCGTTTCTTACTCTTGTGTTTTGGGCACGGTACGTAAAAGCTTGCTCTTGATAACCTCTCTAACCACGTTGGAGGGCTCGAATACTGCTCTTCTTCTTCTTCTTCCTTTTGATCCACATTCAATGGTTCTTCTTCCATACTATCTCTTCCGTACGTGATGTTTTACAGAAACCCAATATAGAATTGTGACGTGTTCTCTTTCAAGATTCAGAGTATTGATCAGTTGTAAATTAACGTTTATTTATAACGGGATTTGTTACGAATCCTTATTGAAAATGGTTACTTAGAATTGGGTTCCTTTCCAGATTGGAAGCAAGAGTCCTTTTGATGAATGATCGTGGAGTTGTTTTCCTTTTCTGATTGGGAGCCTAAGTCCAGTTTGATAAATGATAAGACACAGAGAGATTGTCTCACAGGGACAACGCAACGTCGCAGCCATCTCCCTAGTCCTCACCATTCGATTGACATAAAATTCAAGATCAAAATTAAAACTATGCATTGTATAGAAATTCATCGGGATTTGATTGGGAAATTTAGGATCCTATCCCATGTCTTGTAAGTCCACAAATATTCAGTATAGATGTAATATGAAAAACATATTAATTTCAACCTAAAACCTTAAAGGTTATAGATTTCTATTTATCATATTTAGCTATTCCATATACAACTAAGATATTATATTTAAATCTAAAAATAAGTTATGATCTATATTTATAATTCACTTTATCATTATATCTTTTTTCAACGTGGAATCATTTACTTACGAAATTCTAACATCTACTACCTAGAGGGTCATTAATGAAAACGATCCAGAAGAGGGGGTTGAATAGATCTTTTAATCTTTTTCGCAAAATGCTACAAAATTAACAATTAAAACACACAAAACAAGCAAAACAAATTGAAATGTAAAAGAGTAGAGAAGAGAGGCAAACACAATGTTTATAGAGGTTTGGTGTTAAGACCTACGTCCTTTACCTAAGCTCCCACTTAGAATTTTGACAATGCTCTTTACTACACACTTTTTAGTTCAGTGTGAACTTTCCAAACAACTTGACTTCCGGCTCAAGCTACACATTACAGTTGATTTGTTTTCCTGACACAAATCCTAGCTCCAAGTGATTCTTCTCTAATCACTTAGCTCACGATAATAACAACTATAGAAATGAAGTAGTAAAGTTTAGTACAACTGAATACAAATTAGAATATGCTAAGAGCAAATTGAGAGCTATAAGATAATAATCTTGAATTATAACAAGTATGCTTCACTTTGGACTTGTGTTATTGATCCTCTGAAGTGATGCTCTTTATTTGAAGGCTTCAAGACGTTTATGGACGTTGTAGAACTCTCCTAGCCGTTGTATGAAGATTTCTTCCCATTTAAAATCAAATGACAAAGTCAAATTTTGTTCAGTTGTAACTGATAGTCGACTAGTCGATGTTTGATAGTCGACTAATACATTATAGTCAACTTGTCTTCAGGAATTAGTCAACTAGCACTAACGTTTTTAGCACTAACGTTTTTCATCAACTTTCAGCTCCGCTCTTCGAATAGTCGACTAATAGCATGATAGTCGACTAGTCCATTTATCCAACTGACAGGTCTGATTGTTAATAGTTGACTTGCAACATGATAGTCGACTTGTCCAATGCTCCAACTGATAGATCTCACAAAATCTCCAATCTTTGATTGTTGAGATGCTTATTTGAATTCTTCATACGAAATCTTCTCATGAAATGTACGTTGTTCAATTCTAATCATCATTATTGCAATCTTGATTTTCATGAATTGACTTTATTTAAATTTCATCTGACTTGAAATTGTGCCATCCTTATTGACTATTCTTCCATCAACTTCAATTTAACCTGAAATTATTTCTTAACCAATTCTTTAAATTTTATTATTAGCAAAACATAGAAGGATTTAATTTCTCAACCTCCATTGGTTCAACAATCTCCCCCTTTTTGATAATGACAAAACAAAGAAATTGTTTAAGAAATGTAAAACAAAGAAAAAAATTGTTCAAGGTTTTTATGCCTTGTCGTTTTGGTTAAATTGTCTCCCCCTTTATCAAAAAATCAATGAACTTAACATAAACAGTGAATTCAATAATATTGCAATCCATAAACCATATAAACCATAATTGTAATCCAACAATTTTTTGATACAAATTTTAGTTTTGTAACTCATTCAATTTGCCACCGAAGTCTCTCATTCAATTTCCAGTATGTGTCTCCCCCTTTTTGTCATAATCAAAAAAGCATAACACACATGAAATGGAATATCATCACAAAGAAATAACACATTCACAGAAATTTGTCAAACCAACAAACAAAGTTTTAAGCTTGTAAATCACAAACAAGAACAAATGAAAACAACATGAAATGTTGGTCTAAGTCAACATGCAAAAATCATCAAGATGGAGAAGTATCATCATGTTGACAACCAATTTTGTCAAAAATTTTCTTGATACTTTTCTCCAAACGAACGAGTATTTCGTGTTGAATATCCAATTGCACATTCACTTCTTCTATTTGATCTTAAATTTCTTGAAGTTCTTCACGAGACACTTCACTTCGCCTCACATTGCTTGGTCTTGCACTACTAGGCCGTTCACTTGCTCTTGTTGAACGTTGTCGTTTGGTCATTTGTTTCTCACTTTCTAATGTTAACCCAAGCTTCTCCACATGATAAGCATATACCCAACGCTTTTCAATAGTTCTAACCAACTTCATACTTCTTATGTTATAAGGTGTAAATCTCCAACTTTGTGGGTATGGGTAAGGTTCATAAGAGCTTAAATTACACCATTGCAACCGCGAAATAGCAGTGATCAATGCTCCATAGGGCATTCCTTTATGCTTAGTTGTTTTTCCTCTAAGCTCTTCCTTCAACAAATTGGCCTTCCTCCTCATCATTTGAATAATCAAACTTGGAAAATTTATTTTTCTACCTTCTTCCAAATGCCAGATAATCTCCTTATCCAAAGAAGTAATGTGATTGTTGCTTGCCTTCTTAGGATAGATAACTCTATTAATGGCATAATGCAACAACCTATAATTTAATGGCAAATCCATTGCCTCATATGGCGTGAAATGGTCAATACAAATTCTAGCAAGTAATTCATCATCTTTTTCTTCATCATAACCAAAATTCTCTTCAACCTCCTCATCAGTATCACCATCCTCATGTCTTAAAATGTTAAAATTAAGCAATGATGCTCTAGGCCTAACTCCACCGTTAGGCAGTTTAAACCAAATACACAAATTCTCTTCACAAATAAAAATTTATTTTCCTTGAATAGTTGACTTCAAAATAACACCATTATCAACACTACTCCTAACAAATACCAAATTAGCATAAAACTCTCTCACTAAATCTTCATAAATACTATCCTTATAACCCAAAAAATCTCTTAATTCAAGGCTCTTAATTTCATCAAATAACTCCATAAATTCACTATGGTCAAGCTTAACCCAATCAAATCTCATAGAAGGAATTAGAACTTTAGATTTCAATACCTTATAAAAGAGATTATGAGCTTCTAATGAGATGAACCTTGGCTCAAGAACATCATTCTCTCTTTCAACTCCTCCCCTTGAAGAAGACCCTCTAACACGAGGTCGTTGAGTGTTGGGAGCGGTTTCTGCTTGTTTTCCTTTGCCACTAACTTTCTTTGGAGCCATTTTGAAGATTTTGAGAGATTTTTGAAGAAGAAGAATAAATGTTCGTAAGTTAGGGTTTTAGGTGTCGAAAATGAGATTTCCACAAAAGAGAGATGATTTGACGAATAGAAGAATGGGTTTTGTGTTTTTGGAAGAGGATTGAAGATGGGAAGTGTTGATTTGAAGAAATTTTAAGAAAGTAGTCGACTAGAGGGAGAATTTTGAAGGTTGGAGAAGTTGGATTTTCGGAGAGTTTGGGAAAGATTGGGTTTTTAAAAGACTTGAGATGACCTATAGTCGACTAATATATTAATAGTCGACTAGTTTAGGCTTGAGATCTGTGTATTAGTCGACTGAAAGAGTGCTAGTCGACTGATATAAATACGGATGTGGGACAATCAGGTATAGAAATTTTATTCGAATGAAATGTAAATAGTCAATTAGTCGAAGACTATTAGTCGACTAAGACTATAATAGTCGACTAGTTTGTCTCTTAAACACTTAATCAAATTTTCTCCTGATGCATTAGTCAAGGTGCAAATCAAAATTACTCGACTATTACCTCAACATCAGTCGACTTAGACTCCAAATAGTCGACTGGAATATTTCTAAAATCCAGATGAAACAATTCATAACCTAAATATATATCTTATTGATACTTTCTCTGATGGAATTGCATATTCACCTAAAAATTTGACCATTTTGCTATGAAAATGTATGTAAATAATTTTAATCATCCAATTGAATTCAAATCACACATACCAAGTTTCAATTTAATATTCACAAACATATCTTCTTTAAGAGGTTTAGTAAAAATATCAGCCAATTAATCACTTGTAGAGACATGTTTCAAACAAATGTCACCGTTCAAACAATGATCACGTATAAAATGATGTCTAATCTTAATATGTTTTGTTCTACTATGCAAAATTGGATTTTTACTCAAACAAATTTCACTAGTATTATCACAATAGATTGGAACATTTTTAGCAATAATACCATAATCAAGTAATTGATGCTTAAGCCAAAGAACTTGGGCATATGCACTTCCAGCTGCTACATATTCAGATTCAGTAGTAGAAATTGCTACACTTACTTGTTTCTTACTAGCCCCTGATATCAAAGATGATCCTAAGAAATGACAAAGTCCACTAGTACTTTTTCTATCTATCCTATAACCACCATAATCAGCATCACTATAAGCATATAAGTCAAATGACTCATAACTAGGATACCATAATCCATGATTAATT
>JANZXR010000170.1:27301985-27322650 GCA_027575705.1 Erythroxylum echinodendron
TTTTAATGATAGCATGTAACCTATTAGCATTCATTGGATTAAAGAAGAAAGAGGTGAATTATGATGGACCATCTTCCTTCTTTCATCACAAAACCAAAATTCATATGTCTCATTTAGGTTAATTGTCTTTTCATATAGTCATCTTAAAGATAAATGAGAAGAGTCTCATTTATTGGGTTCTTTATGAATGATTAAAGAATAAAGTGATGCATTTGATGCAAATATCTTCTTTTCTTTTGATACAAACTAAAATTGAGAAGGTGTAAGGTGTTCTTGCATTTTGACTCTCTCTCTCCTATCTTGCATGGTATAGACAAAAATTGCATGAGAAGTGTCTCAAAAATTGGCTTTTTTCTTCTAAGAAAAAAATCTCTTCAAGTTTTCTTCTCTTTTCCCACTAAAGGATCTTGTTAACCAAGTTGTCCAAGAAGAACAAGTGGTAGATCAGATTGGTTGAGGATACAATATCCAGAAGAGGATACACTAATGAGAAAAGGATACATTTCTTAGGAACATTGCCAATGATAGGATAGCACAGCTAGAAGTTAAAGCTGTAGCAAAAGAGTCAGTAATATAATTTCAACCACCTTGTCCTTATGTTTATTATCCTTATACTGTATCATGTATGGCTATACATGTTGATTTGGTTATATTGCTTCCGTTGTAATTTTGATTTCTAAAAAGTTTTGAAATCTATCATTTTATCCAAATCTCACATGCTTTATTTTTTCGATCCAACAATTGGTATCAGAGACAGGTTTATTATGCATGATTTTAGTTCCTATATATGTTTCATAGGTTGGCAATCATTTTTTGTATGCTGTATTCTTTTATGTGATAGAAATATATATGGTGTATATTACCTTGTAAGTTATGTTCTTTTGATTGTAACAAGGAGGGTGGCCTATCATCATCATGTTTTCTCCTTGGATTAATCTTTAGTTTTCTTTGATTATGTAATGTACAAAATCATGTAATGATAAAGATGAAGAAGCCATAAATGGAGAAATGAAGAGGTAAGGTTTCGGTTTTGCTAAAAGTGTATTGGCAAAGTTTTGATTGTTAGAAAACCAAACTGCTAGCAAATTTTGTATTTACAAATTTTCAGTTTTATGTCACAACAAGTTTCAGTTTTGATTAAAAACAAGATCTTCTTTTTTTTCATATGGACAAATTTCAGTTTTCATGAAAAACTAGTGCTGGAATTTTTGTTTTCAAAGTGAAAATTTCGTTTCTATGAAAATCAAAACTTTGTTGTAAAAGAATAGCCATTACATACTTTTTACTGAGTGGGCTAGGTCATGTGAGCAAAGTGTTCAAAGCGGAAGATCCAAGTCCAATAAGAAATTGTTGGGCTTAAAAGCCTTGTAATTTTATTTATGTTTCTAGGATGGACAATTAAAAGTGGTTTATAAGTTCATGTGATGAATGGATAAATGAATGCAAATATTATGTGATTACATGTCATTTAGAAAAATGCCAACCCTAGGCATTGCCATACATTCATTATGTATGAGATATATAATGAAATAATATAAGATGGATAATAAATTACATCTAGACAAGATGGTATTTATTAGAACTTAAAGCCTAAAAATATTGAGTGGGGGAGGATGCTCATGTGAGAGTCCACGGTCCATATGATGGCTCATTTGCATGTGGTGAAGTGTTACTGCCCACTGGAGGGCATGAATCCTAGATCTTATATGGTTTCGGTCTCCTTAAGGATAAGTCCATTTATTGGTAGCAAATGTGACCTCCCACCAAAGTATGGCTTGTAAGTACCTTTAGTGGATGAATTAAATGATTACACACTAAACATATTTTATTAATAACCTGCCCACTGTAGCTCTGTTGGTAAAAGTATGGGCTAAATTGTGATGCTTCTTTAAAATTTAAGCATAAAGATGCTTGCTAGATTTTTTAGTAGGAGGGTCCCAGTTTTTCTTTTAATAGATAAGCTGGCCCACCATCACTTAGTCTATTATAGATAAGAAAAATAACTGTTGTATAAAGATTTAATTGTTTTTTAAGTTTTGTTAAATCTATCATCATGCATATATGCATCATGATTTTATACTAAGTTCCAATATTATTGACTAGTATGCTCATGTTTTAATAATTTATATTTTCAGACATAATCACCACAAAATGAATCCACCTACTTTGCTCTTGACAAATAACAAATTGGAAAATGGAGGGAATTTTAACGAATGGAGACATAACCTAGACATTGTTCTTCAATATGAATGAATTTTATAGGTATTAACTGAAAATAAGCCTGCACCTCCGGGTGCAAATTTAACTTTTGAGCTAGCCTAACAACATGAACGATGGCAGAATGCTGATAAAACTACTAAGTGTTATAGTTTAGCTTCTGTCAGCGGCATGTTTCAAAAGCAAATTACTTGTATGAAAACTTCTAGTGTAATGGTTCATCACCTACATGAGATGTTTGGTGTAAGAGCCAGGTCTGCGAAGTTGAAATCTATCCAAACCTTTCACAATCTCAGACAAAACCTGGTGAATCAGTGTAGGATTACATGGTTAAGGTAATCTATGCAATCACTGAGGATGAGATGCTCGGGGCAGACACGGATGCGGATACATAGATGATTATGATCATCGATAACTTAAACTCTTCTTTTTAGTAGTTTAAGTTGGACTATAACCTCAACAGCAAGGATTACACCTTAAGTGAGTTGATAAATACCCTCCAGAGCACAGAGTAGTTATTGAATATCAAGGCTCATGGGCTAGAAGCTAATGTAGCATCTTTTTTTAAGCCTAAGGGTAAGGGCAAGCAAATGAAGAAGGGTCCAATGGAAAAGAAGGCCCAAATAGGGGTCAAGACTTAACCCATGAAAAAGAAGGTCAAAGAGAACATCAAGGGAAAGTGTTTCCACTGTGACGATATGGGCCATTGGAAAAGAAACTGTCCTGTCTGCCTTGAGTCCCTTAAAAGCAAACAAGGTATGGGTTTCCTAAGTTCGTTAGGAACCAAAAATGTGGCAGATTTATCTGATTCTTGGATATTAAATTTAGGAGCCACTAACCATATTTGTAATTCTTTGCAGGGGTTCCAGCAAAGGAAAAGACTACCCAGTTTTAAGTCAACATAGCAGATGGATCCTATGTTTCAGCAGAAGTAGTGGGAGTAATTATCTTGGATTTTTCAAGTGTTTATAGGTTATATTTAGAGGATGTTTATTACATGCTAATGATTGTAAGGAACATGATTTCTGTTTTTTGTTTAATAAAATCTGATTATTCCTTATATTTTGAAATTGTTGTTTCAATATATGAGAATAAGGATTTTATCTGTAATGCAATAATTAAACAGGGATTGTTTTTTATAAAACCTATGACAGGCTCACTAAAAACCACAGAATTGATAAAACCAAAACAATCCAATGTCCCTAGCACTAATTCAAAACATCTATAGCACTTTAGAATGGGTCATATCAATAAGAAAAGAGTTCATAGGTTAGTGAAGGATGGGATCCTTACAGGCTTGGATAATGATCCATGACCCATATATGAATCTTGTATTAAAGGAAAAATGACCAAGGCCTTATTTCCTTCTAAAGGAAATAGATCTGAATCTACATTAGACTTGGTACATACAGATGTGTGGGGGCCCATAAACATACAAACTATAGGAGGTTATGAATACTTCATAACCTTACAGATGATTACTCAAGAAATGGTTATCTGTACTTGATGCATAAAAAGAGCGAATCCTTTGAAAAGTTCAAAGAATTCAAAGTTGAAGCTGAGAAGCAACTAGGCAAGCCACTAAAACAACTTCCATCAAATCTAGCAATATTTAATTGACAATGGAATTGTTTCTAACTTGTCAGCTCCTCGAACACCTCAATAAAATGGTGTAGCTGAGAGGAGGAATAGGAATCTATTGGAAATGGTAAGATCGATGATGTCCTATGCTAGCCTTCTAGAATCATTCTAGGGATATGCCATACAAACGGTAGCATGTCTTCTCAACTTTGCTCTATCTAAATTGGTGCCTAAAACACCTAGGGAGTTGTGGACTGGTCGAGTGCCTTCATTTTTGCACTTGAGGACTTGGGGCTTCCCAGCCCATATTCTAGGGCCTGAATCCATGAAGATGGAACCAAGGTCAGAAGTATATTTTTTAGTAGGATATCCTATGGGTACTCGAGGGTACTATTTTTACAGTCATCAAGATAGGAAGGTATATATGTTGACAAATGCGACTTTCTTAGAGGAAGAATTTGTGAGAAATCACAAAGAAAAAGTGAAGTAGTACTAAAGGAGTTAGCTATTTCATCCAATTCAAGAGTTGATATGGATATAACAAAACAAGATGTCAAAATAGATTCAAGAGTTAAATCCAAAGTGCAACCTAAACATCAAGTAGTGCCTAGATGTAGTGGGAGGGTTGTGAGATAGCCAGATAGGTATCTAGGTCTAGGAGAAGGCTTAATAGCCATCTCAGACCAAGAAGAAATGGGTCCTATTACATATACTCAAGCTATTAATGATGTTGATGCAGAAAAATTGCTCAAGGCGATGGAATCAGAGATAGATTCTATATATGCTAATGAAGTATGGATCCTTGTAGATCCACCACTAGGTATAAAAACCATAGGGTGTAAATGGATTTACAAAAGGAAAAGAGGATCATATGGAAAGGTAGAGACATTTAAAGCTAGATCGGTAGCTAAAGGCTATACTCAAAAGGAGGGTATAGACTATAAGGAGACTTTTTCTCAAGTTGTCATGCTTAAGTCCATTAGGATTCTTTTGGGCATAGCAGCCCTTTTCGATTATGAAATATAGCAAATGGACATCAAGACTGCATTTTTTTAATGGGGATCTTGACGAGACCATTTGTATAGCACAAACAGAAGGTTTTGTTGAGCCAGGTAATGAGCATAAGGTATGCAAGTTGCAAAGGTCCATTTATGGACTTAAGCAAGCATCGAGGTCTTGGAACATTAGGTTTGATAAGTCTATCAAAACCTATGGGTTCATACAAAACCTAGATGAGCCTTATGCTTATAAAAAGATACAACAAGGAAAGGTTATTTTTCTAATTCTATATGTTGATGACATTCTGCTCATTGGGAATGATGTGGGAATGTTATCAACAGTTAAGGGGTAGCGTAACGAACAGTTTTTAATGAAGGATTTAGGAGAGGCTACCTATGTTCTAGGGATCAAACTTATAAGGGATCGTAAGATCAAACTGATAACCTTGTCTCATCTAAATTATATTGAGAACATGCTCAATAAGTTTTTCATACAAGATTCCAAGAGGGGTTTCACAACTACTAAACATGGAATCAAACTTTCAAAGGAGCAAGCACCTAAGACCCAAGAGGAGGTCGAATGCATGCATAACATTCCATATGCTTTGTCAGTTGGAAGTTTAATGTATGCAATGCTTTGTACTAGACTGGATATCTATTATGTAGTAGGGCTGGTAAGCATATTCCAGTCCAATCTAGGAATGGAGCATTGGACTGCAGTTAAGTGCATATTGAAGTATCTTCATAGGACGAAGAACATAATGCTTGTTTACTCTAGAAGTAATCTTATTCTGACAGGTTATACAGATTCTGATTTCCAATCAGATGTTGATTTAAGGAAATCAACTTCTGAAGCTATATTTATTTTAGAAGGTAGAGCCATAGTCTGGAGAAGTATCAAGCAATCTTGTGTTACTGATTCGATTATGGAGGCTGAGTATGTTGCTGCTTGTGAAGCAGCAAAGGAAGTAGTTTGGCTCCGTAAGTTCCTAAATGATTTGGAGGTAGTTCCAAAGAAAGAAAAAGCCATTACACTTTATTGTGATGTAGTTCCTAAATAATGAGGCAGTGGCTAATTCTAAAGAAACTCGGAACCATAAAGCTACCAAACACATTGAGAAAAAATATAATCTCATAAGGGAGATAATATAATGTGGAGAGGTGAATGTGGTAAAGATTCCAACAGAGCAAAGCCTTGCTGATCTGTTCATAAAGACATTGTCTCAAAAGAGCTTTAAGGGTCATCTAGCAGGGATGGGAATGAGGGATAAGTCAAACTTGCTTTAGGGAAAGTGGGAGATTGTTGGAGTTATGTAAATATAGTGCCTTGGAAAGCAAGTCTATTTACTTAAAAATTAATTTTCTTCCCGTTATAGTTTTGTAATCAAAATATTTAGTATTTATAAAAATAAAAGAGTTTGGTTTTTATGAGCATTATATATCTAGTCATAAGGTACCCAGATTCTTTTGTAAGTAATATACATATACATAGAGATATATGGGAAACATGTATATTATAAGAATCTAAAATAATGGATTCACAGTTGAATAATCAGGTTGGTCTCTTGATTATGGTTTAGACTGTAGTGTTGCAATTTATCTCTATGTAAGTAAAGGAGTTTACTTCGAGGGAATGATGAGTTTCATATCATGATAGTAGTTGACTATTGATAATGGAACTATTAAATGAATCTGGAATCAAGTATGTTTTTCAAGAATAAAATCGGTTGTTACTTTAATCTTAAAACATACAACTTAAGCATTCATTTATTATGAACCACAATCTTGATGAATGGTGAACTCATATATGTTTCTTTATAATTCTTGATATGATCGGAATGGATTTTTTACAGAGTATTAATCCAGTGTCTACATGTTGGAATTATTAATTGAAACATGTATTAGGGAACATTCATTAAATAAAGACTTTATAGTGATATCATTACTTCTAGATGTTTTATGAAAATTAGTGATTAAACTAACGCCAGTAGTTTAATAGACTAGCTATCCATCAAGTCTTAATACCAAGATGAGATCTTATATGTTAATCACCATATAGAGTAAAATAGGAGATCTAGAAGGAAAAACCAATATAAGGGCGCAAAAAGGTAATTTTACCCTTTATTATACGGATGGCTATAATAAGGTTCATAATAGGGTTTGCAATTGAACATCCTTCACTAACATGTGTTCTCATAATATTTAGTAATTCAAGAGTTCAGCTAATTGTCTTTATCAGAATTACATTTAGTTAATAAGCTAAAATTAATTATAATGATATTAAATTAATTCTGAGCTTATTGGAGCTTGAATTATCTAAGTCCAATAAGATTTCCCCTTTGGCTTTAGGGAAGGTGATCAAGCAAAGTAAGTAATACAAATAGAGATTTTAAAGCCTATGTTTGATTGTTGGGCTTATACTAATTATTTGTTAATTACAAGCCCGATTGAACATTTAGAAATGGGCTAGGCTTTAGTTTAATTTGATTAATTAAATTAAAAGAAAGTTATTTCAGATAAAAGGAGGTAGAATTTTTGTTTTTAATGGACTAAACATACTAATTATTTTTTAATTACAAGCCCAATTGAACATTTAGAAATGGGCTAGGATTTGGTTTAATTTGATTAATTAGATTAATTAAATTAAAATAAAGTTAATTAAGATAAATAGAGGTAGAATTTTTGTTTTTAATGGACTGAATATGCAGGTGCACATTTATCATTGATTTGCTATATTAAAGATGGTTTTAACATGTTTTATCATTATTAAATGTAGTAATGACCTTATCATTAAATGGTTTTATGAGGGTCTTTTAATGATAGCATGTAACGTATTAGCATTCATTGGATTAAAGAAGAAAAAGGTGCATTATGATGGACCATTTTCCTTCTTTCATCACAAAACCAAAATTGATATGTCTCATTTAGGCTTTTCATATAGCCATCTTAAAGACAAATGAGAAGAGTCTCATTTACGGGCTTCTTGATGAATGATTAAAGAATGAAGTGATGCATTTGATGCAAATCTCTTCTTTCTTTTGATGTAAACTGATATTGAGAAGGTGTAAGAAGGTGTTCTTGCATTTTTGACTCTCTCTCTCCTATCTTGCATGGTGTAGATGAAAATAGCATGGAAGTGTCACAAAAATTGGCTTCTTTCTTCTAAGAAAAAAATCTCTTTAAGTTTTCTTATCCTTTCCCACTAAAGGATCTTGTTAACCAAGTTGTCCAAGAAGAACAAGTTGTAGATTGGATTGGTCGAGGATACAATAACTAGAAAAAGATACATTTCCTAGGAAAGGATACATTGCCAAGGGTGGGATAGCACAGCA
Organism: Erythroxylum echinodendron; assembly: GCA_027575705.1. NCBI lineage: Eukaryota > Viridiplantae > Streptophyta > Magnoliopsida > Malpighiales > Erythroxylaceae > Erythroxylum > Erythroxylum echinodendron. The sequence continues at coordinate 27,310,114 of JANZXR010000170.1, forward strand.
AGTAGTTAAAGCTGTAGCAAAGGAGTCTGTAATATAATTTCTACCCACTTGTTCTTATATTTATTATCCTTATACCGTATCATGTATTGGTATGCATGATGATTTGGTTATATTGCTTCCGCTGCAAATTTGATTTCTAAAAAGTTTCAAAATCTACCATTTTATCTAAATCGTGCATGCTTTATTTTTTCGATCCGGCGTGAACTTGCTAAAATCAATATAAATATGATTTTTTAAGTACTTACAAGCCTTCTTTTCACTTAATCTTTACCTAAACCTTGTGTAATATATCCATGAAATATATTCAGAGACCTGAGCCCACCATTAATACCTTAAGTCTCTAATGAAGACAATAAATTCCCATTCTCCAAGTATGATTCATTAAACCATAATTTAAGACATATGCAATACATGTTTAATGAAACATTCCATCTAGGGTACAATTTGAGGCCTTACTGTTTTCTCCTAAAAGAATTTAATCCTCAAAATTCATACCTGATTAAAATAGTTGAGGATAATGAGCCCTTATGGTTTCTTCTGGTTCCTATGTTGCTTCCTCGAGTCCATGGTGTTGCTAGAGTACTTTCACCAAAGGTATTTGCTTGTTCCTAATTTGTCAAATTTCTCTGGCTAAAATATACACAGGCCCTTCTTCAGACGTTAAATCCGGTTTTATTTGAATTTTTTGCATAGGAATTTTATGTGTATCATCAAACCGATATTTTCTCAACATTAAAACATGAAACACATCATGTAATTTAGCCAATTCTTCAAGAAGAGCTAATTGATAAGCTACTAGTCCAACTCTCTTCAGAATCTCATAAGGACCAACATAACGTGGACTGAGCTTACCTTTCTTCCTAAACCAAAGTATGTGTTTCCAAGGTGATACTTTCAAAAATACCTTATCACCTACCTGATACTCAATATCTCTTCTTTTTATCTATCACTGGCATCTTTCAATCTTTATTGGATAATTTGAACTTTTTCTTTAGTATCCTTCACAATATTAGGCCTGATCATCTTGTTTTCACTCAGTTCAATCCAACACATAAGAGTTCTACTCCTTCTACCATATAACGCTTCACAAGGCACCATATTAATGCTAGTCTAATAACTATTGATATAAGCAAACTCCATAAAAGAAAGGTAGTTATCCCAACTTCCTGGGAATTCTAATACGCAACCTTGAAGCATATCTTCCAATATCTAAATAACCTGTTTAGATTATCCATCTATTTAGGGATGGAAAGTGATACTGAGCTTGACTTGAGTACCCAAAGCCTTTTGTAGACTTTTCTAAAATCTTAAAGTAAATTGAGGATGACGATCAGAAATAATAGATAACGGTACCCTATACAGTCTCACTATCTCATTCACATATAGATCTGCAAGCCTGTCCATAGAATAGTCAGGACGAATAGGCAGAAAGTGAGCAAACTTGGTGAACTTAACCATAATCACCCATATAGCATCATACTTCTTCTGAGTAAGAGAAAGTCCAGTGACAAAGTCTATAGAAATGTTATCCCATTTCCATTGACGAATAGAAATAGGATGTAACAAACTAGACGGATTTTGGTGTTCAGCTTTAAATTGCTGACATGTTAAACATTTAGATACATAATCCACAACATCCCGTTCATACCTGACCACCACTAATGCTGCTTCAGATCTTGATAAATCTTGTTTCCACCAAGATGCATAGTAAAGATTGTATTATGAGCCTCAAACAACAGCTTTTTCTTCAGTTCATCATTAGTTGGCACACATAACTGATCTTTATAATACAATTCACCATCTCCTTTTATAGAAAAATCAGGCTGTTGACCATCCTGAGTGGCTAAGATAAGTTATTGTAACTTATCATCAGCTCTCTCAGCATCACAAATCTCTTATCTCAAAGTCGGCCTTGCTTTCAACTGAGCTACTAAAGCTCCATCAAATACAAGTTCCCATTCACTTTGCTTCATTGATAATGTTGTAATGGTCTTCCGACTCAAGGCATCATCCAGGACATTAGCCTTGCCCAGATGGTAATGCACAATGCAATTATAGTCTTTAAACAATTCCAACAAACACCTTTGTCTCAGATTGAGTTCTTTCTGGGTGAGTAGATACTTCAAATTTTTATAATATGTGAAAATTCTATACCTTTCACTATAGAAGTAGCGCCGCCAAATTTTCAAGGCAAACACTACTGTTGTAAGCTCCAGATCATGTGTAGGGTAATTATGTTCATGTCATTTTAGTTGCCTAGAGGCATAAGAAACTACCTTTCCATTTTGCATCAAAACACAACTTAAACCACTTCTGAATGCATCACTAAACAGAATACTCGTTACTAGAAATAGGATGAACTAATACAAGAGCTTCAGTAGGCATATGTTTCAGTTGATCAAAACTATTTTGATATCTTTTAAATCATTAATACTTCACTCCTTTCTGTAACAATTTAGTTAAAGGGGATGCTATCACTGAGAACCCCTTCACAAATTGACGATAATAACTAGCCAAACCTAGAAAACTTCTCATTTCTGTTACATTTTACAGTGCCTTCTAGTTAACAATTGCTTCTATCTTATTAGAATCAACTCTAATCCCTTGAGAAGAGACAACATGTGCTAGAAAATATACCTCTTAAAGCCAAAAATCACACTTGCTCAGCTTATCATACAACTATTTTTCCAACAGAGTCTGTAATATAATGCTGAGATGTTTAGTATGGTCATGTTCATTTTTAGAATAGATCAAGATATCATCTATAAACATCACAACAAACTGGTTTAAATAAAGCTTGAATATTCTATTCATCAGATCTATGAATGCAGCTGGAGCATTAGTTAACCTGAATGGCATTACTAAGAATTCATAATGTCCATAAAGGCTCCTGAATGCAGTCTTCAGTACATCCACATCTTTTACCCAAAGTTGATAGTACCCTGAAACCATATCTATCTTTGAAAACACTCTTGCATCTTTTAATTGATCAAATAGATCTTCAATCCTTGGCAACGGATACTTGTTCTTTATTGTGACTCTATTCAATTGCCTGTAATCGATGCACATCCTTAGTGTACCATCCTTCTTCTTAACACACAAGATCGATGCTCCCTGCGGTGACACACTGGGTCGAATGAACCCCTTATCTAATAGCTCTTTCAATTGTACTTTTAACCCCTTCAATTCAGTAGAAGCCATTCTGTACGGTGCTCTGGATATAAGAGCAGTGCCAGGCACAACTTCGATTGATAACTCCATTTCCCTTTCAGGAGGGAGTCCAGGTAACTCTTCAGGAAACACATTTGGAAATTCACTCACCACTGGAATCTCTTGAAATTTACCAACCTCCTTCTTAGAGTCAAGCATAAAAGCTAAATAAGCTTCACATCGCTTCCAGAGGAGCTTTCAGGCTTATATAGCAGATACCACATTAGTTAAAGAACTAGGTGGATACCATGCAATACTATTTCAGGATGATTAGGCTTCCTAAACATAATTGCCTTAGCATTACAATCAACTACTGCCTAATCCTTGGATAACCAACCTATACCTAAAATCAAATCAAATTCAAGAAAAGACAATTTAATTAAATCTGCAACATACTTATTTCCTTAGATCATAACAGGATAGTTTCTATAGACCTGATTAACAATCACATTACTACCCAGATGACTGGTTACATGAATATCATACTCTAACTGATCTACAGGCATCACTTTATTAAAAATTCCTCTAACACAAATATAAGAATAAGTAGATCTAGGATCAATCAAAGCATACATTTCAGAGCAAAGAAAGAAACAATACTCGCAATGACTTCAGATGCGTCCTGATCCTCGTGAGATTTTAAAGTATAAGCTTAAGTTGAAGCAGAAAGCACATTAGGTTGATCAATAGTTTCTGAATGAGTACTCAATTTAGGTCTAATTTGACTAGATCCTGCATGACCTCTACCTCGTCCTCTATTTCCAGTAGGTGTATGAGAGACCTCTCTACTGGCTTGCAATGCCTGAGACTGTCTTAGAGGGCAATTGGTGATCAAATGCTCAGTGCTGCCATATCAAAAACATGCACCCGTAGCCCTCCAATAAATACCCTAATGATGTATAGAGCAATAAGGGCACTTCGAGGCACCAAAACCTCGGCCCCCAGAGGAACCTCCACTAGTAGCAGTCGATGAGGGAAATTTTTATTGCCTTCCCTGAGCCACAGATCTCTGAGTAAATTTTGGTGTAGAGGAAGCACCTTCCTGACTTCTCTTAGCCAAAGACTAACCTCCCCTTGCAAAGCCCCTTCGTTCACTCCTTTCTCTCCTAACCATCTCCTACCTTTCTATTTTCATAGCAGCTGACACCAACTGATGGTAATTCACTTGCTACAAAAGGGTAAATGCCACCAGATGTTCTTTGATGCAATCATTCAAACTATCCTTAAACTGATGGAACTCTATAGTAATTACCGATTTAGGGCCAACCGACAAGCTCCTCTGTCTCAAATTCAGAAATTGTTTGCGCGTCTCCTTTCTGTACGCCTCTGTAACATACTTAGATTTAAACTCTTGGGTAAAGAAATCCCAAGTCAGAGGCACTGGTAGTTGAGGATTTCTCAAAATGAACTTCCACCACTCGTACGCTGCTCCCTGAAGAAGAGAGATAACACAGTGCACCATCTGATCTGATGGGAAACTGATTTCATTTAATATCATCTTCACTTTCGCTATCCAGAATTTAGCTCTTTCAGATTCCTCCAAAGATGTCCCAGTAAATTCCTCAGCTCCATATTTCCTTAGCTGATCAATCGGAGCCTTAGGTACATTCATACAACGCAGTAATGTCACTATATCCTGAGACAACTTAACTAAAGCCTCTCCCTGAGCTGGAGGATGAGGTGTCACCTCAGCTTCTCCTCGATTGACCCTAGAGGGTCTCGTTATTGATGGATGAGCTCCCACTAGATTATTACTCTCTGCAGCCTCGTAAATAGCTTCATAAGATCTTTGATCTTTAATTATAAAACCAAAACATAGGACAGACCGTATTAGGCCAAAACATAACTTTTACACTCAAGTATAAGCAGTAATTAAGCACTGGTTAAAACAGAATCGCCTAAACCATGCCCTGATACAAAAACATGAAACACCCAATATACCCCCTGGAAGAATATATAGATGCCACACAAAACAGTAGAAACAAACCAAAGCATTCGAAATCTTCCTTAAAAACCAATTCGGGCAAACATACATTGCATTGCATTACAAGATGGATTACAAACCAAATACATTATACACAATAAACTTATTAAAAACATTTCTTAAAACCTAATCCATCCTGTATTATAGTTATTACAAAACTTCAACACATTCAAACTGTTTCAATTATCAGATACAACTCAAAAACAAACTCAAATACATTTTATCAAAACAAAACTCAATCTCCTTTGGCCACTGCGGTTGTCGTTGTCCTAATCTTTATACCCTTCTATTTGAACCTACATATACAAATCCACCGTGCTAAGCATATAGTTTAGTGAGGAAAACTAAACATGATACATAATGGTAACTGAGCCTAACAGTCATATGATAATGACATATACAAATAAGATGATATATAAAAGTGCATTCCAAATAATAAGTATCTCAGAACAGAATGTGCCAAAATAGGATATATTGGCTTCGAAGCAAATCTTACAATTATCAAAACAGAATATCATGATATCATAACAAAACTTGTCTGTGTCAAAAACATATCTGAATAAGTCAGAACAAAACTTAATTATTTCAAAACATTGCTTAATTATGACTGAATTATACATTTAACATAGTATAAAACAAATTAACTTACTAATCCTTTTTACGAAAGTGGGTAATGGGACCAAATAGGAGATACCTATTGGTATTGCAGAACATGAGAGACTTATGCCTCGACACTAAAGTGTCCTTATCAGGAGAAACCGAAGTGTCAATATCAAGAGAGACTTATGTCTTAGACAGCAAAGTGTCATAAACAGGAGACAACAAAGTGTCAACCCCTTAAATGTGTCTAAGAGTTACTGCAGACCCTTCTAAGCATGCCTATTTACCCATAACTAGGACTTGAAAGTTTTTAAAACAATCTATTTTAGATTTTAGAATTTTTATGCAAACCTTACATATATAAACATGTGCAATTTTGCATCAATAGAAATGTTGAGACATCAAACATTATGTATATGCACCTAATTAGCAAGCACTTCGAATATAATCCCAACTATAAAACTACTTGGATAACTGATGGTTCGATATTTTCACAATATTATAGAAGAAATTCCCAATTGACATTCATTCATATCTTATTCATAACATATAAGGTTTAAGAGCTCATTCATTCATGATCACACCAAGCAATTTAACATTATGCTTATCATTAATAGGCCCTATATCTTTTATATTACCAACTTCATTTATAAACCATATCTCAAACACCTTTTCTCCATTAATGTGACAGCACCTAGGTTCATTATTAATCTCAAGTCTAATAAAACCATTATTAAAGTCCTAACAGTATATGTGTCAACAATTACACAATCAAGATTAGTTTAGATTTCTTAGGACAGTTTTTGGGTCAGATTTGTATGGCTATTTTGACATATAAAAAGTGGTTTCTGGGCAATATGTTCTTCTAACCAAAAGTTCCTCTATGTATTAAGTCTCTAATGACACATAAAAATCATGCATTTTGGTTCAGTATTTTGTAAGTTGTATCCAAAACACTACAGACTATTATAAATAAATAATAGAATCCTAAATTCAACTTTAGGCCAAATTTATCTTAAATTCGAAATCGAACAAAATTCCATTCCTTCATAAAAGTTGTAGGAGTATATGTGTAGTTGGATCCACAATGAAAATCACTCCATTTGGATATCTACAGGTCAATTTATAGCTTAAATACCGACGATTATGAAATGAAATTCGTTTATTAAAACTAGTACCATTCATTCACATCCTACTTCGTCATCACCCTTACTCTAACACTCATCATTTTCACCACAATTCCATCTTAGTTGTGCCTCAATTACACATCAATTTCATGTCTAGACCTTAACTGATCAATAAATCAATACATATTTCATCTAATTAAGCATCAAAATAATTCATATGATAATATGCAATCAAGATTAGTATTCCCATACCTTCTTTAACATAATTTCCTACTTCAATGAGCAAGCCACTCTAGCCTTTCAAGCAAATATTACAACTCCAAGATTAAAACGACCAAGTCGATAGCAACATAGAAAATAGCAAACTCTAACTTGCTTAATACAGCAGCATGTAAAGATGTCAAGTGAAGATGATGTTACAAAAAGCATGCAAAAATTTCCAGGAGGTGTGAGTGAGATAGAAAGTTTCAGTGGTGAGAGAAAAAAATGATGAGGAATATGCCAACTAAAAACTCCAACAGAAACTCATCTCCTTCAATTCTAGGTGTCAATGAATTATAACAACATGTGTCTTCTCCTATGTTCTACACTTGTCCCATTTAAGAACTGCGACACATCCACAAAACATGCTACCATTTGTCACCAAGTAATTAGACCACATATAAACCATCAATAAAATATATTGATTTAGATCGAATTTGATAAAGGTATCTTCATAAAAGTTGTAGCTTATCCTGTTTACTTTCTAATGGTTTAAAGTTTGTAATTTTGGGGCATCATAATCAAAATATATGATACTTACAAGTTTGAGTGTCACACAGGGGTGCATGTGCACGATTTGAACTTGCTAAAATCAATAGAAACATTGGCTTTTTAAGTACTTACAAGCCTTCTTTTCACTTAATCTTTACCCAAACCTTGCATAATATATCCATGAAACATCTTCTGAGACTCAGGCCTACCAGTATTACCTTAAGTCTCTAATGAAGACAATAAATTCCCATTCTTTATGTATGATTCATTAAACCATAATTTAAGACATATGCAATATATGTTCAATGAAACATTCCAAAAGGATACAATTTGGCACCTTACAACCAATTATTGTGATATTAATTAATCTAGCCCTAATTATTGCATGCTCTTTATTATCACATAATGTAATAATGCTATTATATTCTTTGAAAGAATATAATAAATCCATATTAAAGGTTATATTATAAATTATATCAATGTTGATTACCTACTAATTTGTAGGATTAGAATTACTCTTAACCAAATCAAAGCTCTCCTAGACTATATCAACACTTAATTTTACATTTATTTCCTATTCTTATTATCCTTCTCTTTCTATAGGCAGTCCCTTTTAAAGTGACCTTTTTTTTACAATTAAAATATCAATTAGCTTTATCTTTTGATTTAGATTGTGGCTTATTCTTATTATAGAATTTCTTTCCTTGTCCTTCTTCTATTCATAAATAGACCCATATATGATCCAGCTTCATAATAATTAAAGATTTTTTTTAATTCTTAGACTATAGGACATCCTTCACAATGTTAATAATCTATCTCCCATACAACAAAATATCAATAAAATTTTCATATGATTTAGCCAAGGAACAAAAAAAAGAGATTATGGGAGAATCCTTATTCTAAATTTTAACCTTCATACATCATAATCTAAGATGTTCTAATTAAAACTATCAATTTGATCTTTTTTCTATTTACTTTTTTTCATCTTTAAGTTATACGAATGTTGCTTTTGATATAAAAGGTTTGTAAATGATTTCTTCTAATATTTACTCTTATATTGTTAAACAATTTGTAAATAATTTCTTATAATACTTACTTTCGAATTTGAAACAACCTCTTTACTAGTTGGGAGTAAGGCTACTATACTCTAGACCTCTTTAGACGACACATCTGAAGGATTCTCACCAGGTTATTATTATTGTTATTGTTGTTGGTTTTGTTGCTATTTTTTTTTATTGTTATAATTATTTTTGAGTTTTTTTTCGTAATAAACTAGTCCTTATTCCATCAACTACTTCTCTTAACATCTTGTCTCTTAAACTCAATAGTTTTACTTCATACACTTTGATATAATCTCTTTCTTATCTGATGCCCCAAATTCTATAATAGTTTTTCTTCTCCTTTTAACGCTATTACGTATCCTGTTAAATAAAAATGCACTCTTCTTTACCTTTCATATATTGAAATTAGTTTATCTATTAAATTACTTAATATCACACATGTGAAGAGACATCTTAATAGTAAAATCTTAGGCCTAATACGGAGATACTAATTAATCTAGCGCTAATCATTACACAAATAAAAGCAATATAGGAAGAAAAGAAATGAAGTAGAAACACAAGTCTTTACATAGTTCAATCGATTATATGAACTAAATTATTTTATTACTGGAAGAAATATGATGCAAAAGGACTAGATGAAAACAAAGATCTCAATCTCCCAAAGATTTAACCTTGTAAATCTTTATCTAATCCTTTAGAATCTAAAGTTACATGTAAAAAGTTGAAGTACAATGAAATTTTATTTTCACAAAAGTTTAAGATCACTCGAACTCTATTTCCATATATTTCTAACGATACTAAAACTTTATTAACGCATATCATCATAAATTATGCCACGAGTCTAAGGTATATGTCATACTTAACATCAATGCTAGCTTAGTTTTAACTTGAAAATCTAACTAGTATAAAACCAATGTTGGCGCCCCATTCTTTTCTAGCATTGATTAACTACTAAAATTAAAATTAAACACTTACTCGTTGTGGTGCTCTGATTTTTTAAATTATTCTTATCATTTTGTGTTTTATATTCGTAATGATTTTTATAAATAACAATAATTTAAATTTAAGTTAGTAAGTTAATTTAATGATTTCATAAATTAAAAAAATGTATTATCTTTTTAAAAAAATTTTATTTGACTTAAACCTAAAATGATATTATAAATTAATACTAAAACTATAAACTAAAACTATGCACTAAAGAAGTCCATTTAATAGGACTCATGGGATGAGTATTTTTGAATACCCTGCGCTGGACCCTCTATTCAATAAGGTTCTGAACAATTTAATGTTCAATTCCACTTCTTTAGTTGCTAAAAATATGCTGGAATCATACAAAGGATTTGAGAATTTGAAGCAGATGGTTAATGTGGGTGGTGGCTTAGGACATATAATCCATGTAATAACTTCCAAATATCCTCGTATCAAGGGTATCAATTTTGACTCGCCTTGTGTTATAGTAGGAGCTCTGACCCATTTTGGTATGATTATTTCTTTTTTAAGTACTAATAGTAATGCCTAATATTTTTAGTCGCTAAATTATCAAAGTACAACTTATGTTTAAAGATTCGATAAAATGAGACATCTTTATGTAATAATCTACGTGCCTGGTATATCTAACGCTTAACTTTGTGCATGTAGTATATAGGTGTCGGACCCTATTTTTGGAGCCCAGCAATCGCATCCGGATAACACACATTTATCAACTATACTTTCATTCAAAACTCCCCTTTCCAAGCTTAGTTCCACTCTTCGAATAGTTAACCAATATGATGATAGTCAACTAGTCCATTTAGCCCTTTCAACCGGAATACTTCAAGGAACAGCATTGGTGAGTCCACACTCTACATATGTACATACTGTGGGGTTATTAGTATAACTTTCATGAAGACCTCAAAGGCCAATTGTAACTTCTGAATGGTCAAAAATAAGATAGAAAATAAACCATAAATAGTAACCCAGACGATATTCGTGAACAGTAACACAGAGAAAGTCTATGAACAGTAACACAAATGATACTTATGAACAGTAACACAGACGAAGTCTGTGAATAGTAACACAGAGGAAGTCTGTAAACAGTAACACAGACGAAATTCTTCAACCAACATAACTTCTTAACTCCTTATTAACCTTGGCCTATGATCTGTGTTCTATCCTCTGTGTTTTATCCTCTGTAGTTGACTTTTATCTTCTTTGTTGACCACTTATCGTCTGTGGTCTATCCTCTGTATTCTATCCTCTGAGTGATGACGTGTCCTCTGTATTCTAACGTCATCACAGACAATACTTCTCATCTCTATTCCTGCTTACCTCTGTATTCTGACGTTGGCACAGATGATACTTCTCCTCTCTATTTCTCCTTGCTTCTATGTTCTGACATCAGCATAGATGATACTCTTCCTCTATATTTTTCCTTACCTCTGTGTTCTGACGTCAGCACAGATAATACTTCTCCTCTCTATTCCTCCTTGCTTCTGTGTTCTTACATCAGCACAGATGATGCTCTTCCTTTATATTTTTCCTTGCCTCTGTGTTGTGACGTCATCATAGACGATTCCTTTCGTCTGTGTTTTTCATATGCAATCCTTCCAACTTTGACGTGCTACTCTAAAATTAACAATAGTTGGCAAATCCGTCAAGCGAAACATGCACATACACATTTCATTATCCAAATCTTTAAAATAATAGAATCATAACAAAGAATTCAATTTCACTGTTTCCATTTTAAAATATAGTCAGAGTTATTATAAATCAAATTACACATGAACTTAAACCAAGATACAAAAGATACTTCATACTGATATGCTGAATAAGCTATTATAATCACTGACTTAGTCTAAATGTCTTTAACTAATGCAGAGTTTTTGATACCTTGCAGGGATCACTATTATCTTAGTTTGCACCTGAGGAGCGAAGAAAAGGGGGTATGAGCTACACAGTTAAGTGGCTAATATACTTATAACCATCAGTAATTAGCATAAATTCAAGCATATATATATATACATATATATGGAAAGATACTAAACAATTCAGTTATTTTCAAGTGAACAGAATAATGCAGAACACATAACATCCAAGTGCATCATACTTGACAATTTACAGATGCAATGCATAAACAAATGGCTCGAGCGTTTCATGGACAGAATGGAGAAACCGAAGTTTGCCCCATGAATAGACTGAGTCCTTTTTCGGAGCTCATATGCCATAAGTGGGAAGCCGAGAGAAGGCTTTTGTCAAAGTGCACGTGATGAACAGAATGATTCCACTCTCGCCCAAACAAAAGCACATATTCATTTAATCATATGTTCGGATTTTGTACTTATTTATCCTTTCATTCAACAAAATACCATGACATATTTCAATGGCATAACTGAATCAAAATTTATTTTCAATCATCACACATTTCAGTAAATTGAACATGTGCACACATATATAGGCAAGAATTTGCCTAATCACATAATAACTATAAATACATCACTCACCAAAATGCTTGATAATGAAAGTTCTCTATTGTCTTTCCTCTTCCCCTTGGGTCGGACTTGTTTGGTTTCCTATAACAAACCAAGTCCTCATTCAATAGGAATCAAGTTTGAGAACCTATAGAACCAAAAGCATTAAACTTATATTAGAATGCTTAAACCCATACATTTCCCAAGCTCTTTGAACCAAAAGCCCTTCAAAACTCCAATAGATCTATAAATCAACTTACTTTTTCTCTTAATAAGTAGCCTCAAAATCACTCTTTAAGACTAAGAAAAATCAAACCCTAGCTTAGCTTTCTTTCTTTCCTCTCAACCACCAAAAC
>JANZXR010000170.1:27329130-27356357 GCA_027575705.1 Erythroxylum echinodendron
TTTAAAATACTCCTAACCCATTCCAATTTACCAAAATGACCAAAATGCCCTTCCCATAAGTGAGGGGATGTTACACAAACAGTGTTACTTCACGTTTGAAACAAAGAGTCAAGGATCGTTATTATTGACTGCACAAATATTACAAATCTTTTCCTTCATATGAGGAGGCCCAGGGACATGTTCACAAACGAATGTCTGAAGAAAACTAGAGCAGTATGTGTGATTATTGGGCCTCTAGCAATGTTCAGGTTTGTTTTCTTTTTCTTCACTTTTGTTTTCATTAATCTTGTTACACAATTTAATGACTATTTGTTTTCTTTATTAAGGAAAAGTGTGAAAAGATCAACATTAATAGAGGAAAAATGAAAACTCCTCATAACTAATGCTCCAAATCATTCGTTGTCATTTGAAATGAATATGTAAGCTCTTTGTTTACAAGTTATAATTATATCAGTAAATACAATATTATTTATTGTGTTTTGATGTTTTTCCATAAAGCAGAGTCAGAAGGAACTACATGGAGAAGAATGTGTCATACTCTACAAACTGACACTCTATAAGGAAGGTGAAAGTTAAATGTCTGAAGAAGCACATAATAATTAAGTATAAAAATTTATGTTTATGCATTTATATAGTACTAACTAATAATGTTTGAATTTCATTTTGATTTTGTTTTTAAAATTTTAGAATAAGATACAAGAATTGTTGCAAAAATCAATGTTTGAGGGAATGGGCCCAATGTAGATGACATTTGCAACAAAGTGCTTGGTATAAGATTCGGTTACATTAAAGGTCTTGGGCTTGGCCTTAGCCAACAACTTCATCCTCATCAAGACCAGCATATGTTGACTGTCTTCAAGACGACAACCAGTTGCTTAAGGTTAAATTAGAACGTAATGAAAACAAGTTGGCCAAGCTTGAAAAGATTGTCAAACAATTACTTAGCTCAAATTAAGTAAGTGGTAGTGATGATAAAAACGTCTTAGTCATTAAACTAATATTTTTATTTTTATTTTTATATAAGTATTTTTGTTAACATTTGTAATTAACATTTAATGATATTTAATTTTTTATATAAAATGCTTCTAATTTCTAATTATTTTTATTATATATTTGTACAATAAATTATATAAAAAATCTAAATATTACATACAATAAGATGGATTAAAAATGTCTCCAATAATTTTAATTAATATGATAAAATATTTACGAATAACGTATATGATAAAAAATTTCAAAATGTAGCTAAAAACCTTTGGCTACGTTTTCCAAATCATCGAAAATAATTTTTTCCCTTTGTTTACAAAACATAGCTAAATAAATTTGGCTACGTTTACCAAATTGTTGCCAACAACATTTGGCTACGCTTCACTTTTGTCGGTAAAAATTATTAGATACGTTATAGAAAATGTTGCTAAAATTTTTATGAAACGTAACTAATAACATTTAGCCACGAATGTGAAGCTAGCCAAACTTTATTGTCGACGATTTTGTAAATCATCGCCTATTTCTTTTCTATACGTACACAACTCATAGAAAAATATAATTAGCAACGACTTATCGAAAATGTCGCGTATAGTTTTTTGCTTCAAGGATTTGGCAACTATTAGCGACGATTTTGGAATTTTTAGCAATGAAAAAATTCGTCTCTAAAAATCCCCTCTTTTGTAGTGATATTAGAGAATAAACATGTCATTAGATAAATAATAATAAGTACCTTTCTCTTTATATTAAAGTTTTTAATTAATTTACACATATTAATAATTTAAAAGCTCTTCTCCTATTTTACATGTTTTCAAGTAATCTAATATAACAATATTCTTTAATATATGCAATATTAGAAATTATATGTAATTTAAAGTTAAATTTCAAAAAAAATATAAAATGGCTGATGCTAAATTAGATGCTTCATAATAGACAAATAAATATGATAAAATATATACTTCTTTTAAGTTAGTGGAGTAAATTAAAATTTTAGGAGGTAAGTTATTTCAATGTAACAGTATATACTGTGAAAATCATGAAAGTAGCTACATTTTGTTTAATGTCATCTTTAATTTAGTTGGGTTAATTTTTATCTTTTTTGACAATATTTCAATTTAGAAAATTTGTTATTTCTAAAAAATTTACAAATTTTATTTGAAAGTTATGTAACAATGGAATGTAATAAATAGATTGTTTTTAGATACATACTTAATATAAAGAAATTAATAATGAAAAAATTAATTTTAAAAAAATAAAGAAGTAATAATAATAATAGCTTATTCACCACCACCATCATCATCATCATCATCATCAACACTCAGTTGCAGTCTCGCTGAGGTGTGGGAGTCTAGGGAGATCTGATAGTACGCAGCTTTATCCCTAACTAGTAGAGAGGGTGTTTTTGATAGACCCACATGCAATGTGTCATGAAGATCTTGCTAAATGATAAATGGATATGTATACATATTTAAGAAATAAAGTGAAATAAATAAATAAATCAAATAAACATAAAAGGTAAGAGAAAACAACTGAATACAAAAATACAACACAATAGAAATAAATATTAAAGAGAAACAATACTCATAATATTAAAAACAATTGGCAAGAGTACTAAATACAACACAAAATAACTTATTTTTAGAACATGTCTAAGATTAACAATAAACTTTAGGAGAAATACATACCATAAGAGGCTCTTACCGAACAAAAGACTTGTACAAGAGTAACTCTGAATTGGCCTGTTAAATCATTAATTACATTACACATGAAACTAACTAAGCTATACACCCTAGGAGGGAAATATTACGCGTTAAATGCAGAGGACGCAATGTATTGTAGCCTACAATAAAGTGAATGTCCTTTTTTAAAAGAGACCCCTAACCTTTATCCTAGTACGTCAAAGTTTTCTATTGTAAGCCAAGTCCCCGATAAGATCCAACCTAGCCATATCATTTTTAATCACTTCCCCTAATTCTTTTTAAGCCTTCCTTTTTTCCTCTTACGGTCTCTAAGTAATTTTTTTTGCATCTTCTCACTGGCATGTCAAGATGTCTCCTCCTAACCTGTCTGAACCATCAAAGTCTTACCTCTTTCAATTTTTCACTAATACCAGCTACCCTTAATTTGTTTCGGACTATTAGATTTTTGACTTTATCTCTTCTAGCAAGGTTACACATCCACTGGAGCATCATCGTCTCCATCACCAAAAGCTTATTAGTATGTATTTGTTTGATGAGACAACATTCCACCCCATATAGCATAGTTGGCCTAATCGCTAAATGATAGAATTTATCTTTGAGCTTGATTGGTATCTTCTTGTCACATAAAATGCCTAACGCATTTCTCCATTTGAGTCATCTTGATCAGATACGATTAACTATATCTTCATCGATCTCTCCATTTCTTTAGATTATAAACCCTAAGTATTTAAAATACTCCTTCCGTGGTATAGCTTTGGTTCCAATCTTTACCTCCACTTCGATAGTCACTTGATGACCCAAAAAGTTGCATTCTAAGTATTCAGTCTTAGTCATGCTTACTTTAAATTCCTTCGACTCTAACGTTTCTTTCTAACATTCTAGCTTGACATTTACCCCCTCTCTAGTCACATCGATTAAGACAATATCATCAGCAAAACAACATACACTAAGAAATATCTCCTTGAATATGTATGGTAAGCTCATCCATCACTATTGCAAACAAAAAATAGCTTAATGCAGAGCCTTGGTGTAACCCAGTGCCAATAGAGAAATTTTCAGTATCTCCTCTAATCATCCTTACTATAGTCATTGCCCCTTTATATATATCTGTAATCACCTTTATGTATGTCATAGGCACTCCTTTAACCTCCAAACACCTCTACAAGATTTCTTTAAGAACCATGTCATCATATGCTTTCTCGAGATCAGTAAAAACCATTTGTAAATTTCTCTATCTCTCCCTGTAATATTCCATTACTCTTTTAATGAAATGTAAAGCTTCTATCGTGGACCTTCCTAGTATAAAGCCAAATTGGTTTTCCGAGATAGAAGTTACTATTCTAACTTTCTTCTCAATTACCTTTTCCCATAACTTTATAGTGTGACTAAGTAGTTTAATACCTCTATAGTTGTTACAGTTCTAGATGTCTCCATTATACTTATATATAGGAATTAACAAACACAGTCTCCATTCATTTGGCATCTTGACGGACTCAGGGATCATATTAAAAAGCTTGGCCAGCCAATTAAGGCCTTCGATGCCTAGGCTCTTCCATACCTCTATGGGTATCTCATCTGATCCTACTGTCCTTCCACTCTTCATCTCCCTCAAATCTTTTGTAATTTTGTCCCTTGTGATAGGCTTACACAAAAAATGTTACTAAATCCCCCAAACTTTTTGAGGTCATCTAAAGAGATGTCTTCCTCTAAGCCTTCATTAAAAAGGTTATAGTAGTACCTTAGCCATCTTCTCTTTATGTCCTTGTCCTCCATGAGCACCTGCTCAGCTTCATCTCTTACGCATTAAACATAATCTACGTTTCGTGTTTTCCGTTCCTTAGCTTTGCCAACTTAAAAATGTATTTTTCTCCCTTTCTAGTATCAAATCTCCTGTACAAATTCTCATAAGCTATGCCTTTAGCCACTGAGACTACCTTATTGGCCTCTTTCTTTACTAGTTTGTACCTTTCTCTATTAGCTTCTCTATCGGCCTCTGTGGTACTTTCAAATATAGCTTTATATGCTCCCTTTTTAGCCTTCACCTTTTCTTATACATCATCATTCGACCACCAAGATTCCATCTTACGACCCTTGACCCTTTAGAAACTCCCAACATCTTTTTTGTAGTAATCCTTAACTTATTTGCTACTCCCTCCCATATCTAATTAGCATCTCCTTCCAATTTTGATTATACTTTATTTCTTACTCTATCCTTAAATTGATCCATCTTGTCCTCTTTTAGATTAACACCCCTCCTAAATTTTATCTTCTTCCTCTATCTCTTAATTTCAAGATACACAACTAACAGTCTATGCTAAGTTGCTAACATGATTTTGGAATCACCTTACAATCTTTGCAACTAGCTCAGTCCTTTGCCTTACAAGGAAATAATCAATTTGAGTCTTCGTAGTTCTACTCTTATAAGTCACTAGTTGTTCCTCGTTCTTCTTAAATAACGAATTGACTATCAGTAACTCAAATGCTACCGCCATGTCTAATAAAGCAATCCTACTAGCATTCTTATCTCTGTACCGGAAACCCCTATATGTATATGGATATCCATCCAATGTTGCTCCTATATGACTATTAACATCTCCTTTTATAATAACTTTCTCATTAATAGGGATCTGTTGGATCACCTCATCTAAATCCTCCTAAAATTCCCATTTCTGTTGGTTATCTAGACCTGCTTGAGGTGCATACGCACACACCATATTAAGAACAACATTACTCACCACGATCTTAAAAGCCATAATCTTATCATTTAATCTCTTAATCTCCACAATATAACTTATAAGTTCCTTAACAACTAAGATATCAACCCCATTCTTTTATCCTGACCCCCGTGAGTACCATAATTTGATCCCATTAATCTCTTCCGCTTTATCCCTTATTCACTTTATTCCTTAGATGCACGCTATATGAATCTTATACTTGTTAAAAGTCTCCACTACTTTTAGGGACTTCCCTATAAGGGTGCCTATATTCTAAAAACCTATCCATAGTTTGTCTGCGTCATTACTGGTATACAATGCCACTATTTCTATCTCACAGGCCCTACAAACCCAAGAAGCTAATAAGGTAAAAACAGGTACGACTAAAGTAATAAGTATAAAATGGAAACGAAATCAACAACCGGTAGGAGTTGATTGTGTCAGTTGAGGAGTACCAATAAAGAGAGAGAAGCTTATTTCACTCACAGAACTAGAAATACCCAAAGGCTATAGTGTTGTAACTCAAGAAGGAGACACTAACGGTGGAAAATTAGGGAAAAAAAGGAAGGAAGAAAGATGTATTTACATAACCCAGAAAAATCACACAACACCCATCTCAAAACACGCGCGATGCCAAAACCAAATCTTAAGAATGAATTGATGGTAAAAGAGTCAAATCGTGGGAACAACAAATCAGGTAAGTTATGCAATGCAAAGATAATACAACTCTAAACTGAATTCGTTGGAAAGAAGTTTGCTAGTGGAAAAACAACAAATAAACACAAAAATTAGAGACCATACACTACTCTCTTAGGTTGGATTCAGAAACCCACAAGAAGCTCACATGAGATGACCAAGGGAGGGAGAGAGAGTAGCTCAAAATTGCATAAGCAGATATTTCTCTAATAGGGTATATTATCACTAACCACAAAGAACAATATGTGCCTTGCAGAAGCAAAATCCTGATAAGCCAATCCAAAGAACTCAACAACCTTACCACACCTTGCCGATAGCGTAGCATATCACATTGTTGGCTCAAGAACTTTTAACGAAGAAAGAAAGAGAGAGAGAAAAGTATTTGTGCTGCAAGATAATATATTATTCATCAGCTCTTTACAACATTTATAAAGAAGTAAATAACTACTAAACTAAAATTAAGAACTAGTGAGATCTGCCACTCTTTTATTAACTAACTGAAAGAAAAACGATTTCAACAACTCCCTGATATCCAGGGATTTAAGAAAAACACAAAACAGAAAAACAGAATGCGTAAAGCTGCAGTGCATTAAGAAAAAATATTTCAACACTCCTCCTTTGCTTCATGGACTGCAAACATCGATCTTTGACTTTAGTGTCCTGAATCTTTCAGCTGGAAGACGCTTTGTAAATAGATCTGCCAGCTATTGTTCTGATTTGCAGTAAATCAGAGATACCTCCCCACTTAAATAAACTTCTCTTACAAAAAAGAGCTTGATGTTGAAGTGCTTTGTTTTGCCATGAAACACAGGATTTTTGGCAATTGCAATTGCTGCTTGATTGTTTACAAACATCTTGGTAGAAACTGATTGTTTTATATTCAAGTCAATCAAGATTTTCTTCAACCATAGGGCTTGATTTACAACAGCAGCTGTAGCTACAAATTCAGCTTCTGCTGTAAATTGCGTCACAAAGCCCTGCTTTCTTGAACACCAAGAAAAATTTCCAGACCCAAAGCAGAAGCAATAACCAGAAGTTCTTCTTAGATCATCTACTGCACCACCCCAATCACTATCAGAGAAACCTGCAAGCTTAAAATGTTGACTTCTTTTAAACTTAATTCTATGATCAATGGTGCCTTTGACATACCTCAGCACCTTTTTTGCTGCAACTAAATGTACTTTACTAGCATAATGCATAAACCGAGATAGAAGGCTTATAGCAAATTCAATATCAGGTCTTGTTGTAGAGAGATACATCAAGCAACCAACCAAGCTTCTGAAATACCTTTCTTCAACTTTTTCAGACCCACCTTCCTTACTCAGCGTCTCTTTCTGATTCATTGGAGTGTTTATTGCTTTGCACTCTTCCATCTGAAACTTTTTGAGAATCTCCTTTGCATACTTTCTTTGACTAATGAAGATCTCATTCTCACCTTGCTGAATTTCCATTCCAAGAAAGAATGCCATGAGACCGAGATCTGTCATTTCAAAGAACCTCATCATCTCATTTTGAAATATTCAATCAGTCTTTGAAATCTTCAATCAGTCCTGCATTACTTCTAATCACCAAAAGATCATCAACATAAAGAGAGAGAATGATAATATCATTCACCTTATGTTTGACATAAAGTGTTGCTTCAGAAAAAACTCTTCTCAAAACCAAGACTCAACAAATGATCATCAATTCTGCTGTACCAAGCTCTTGGTTCCTGTTTCAGGCCATAAAGAGCCTTCTTGAGCAGATATACTTTATCTTCTTTACCCTGAATTTCAAAACCATATGATTGTTCTACATAAATCTCCTCCTGCAGGAAACCATTAAGAAATGAAGATTTCACATCTAGTTGGAATATTTACCAGCCCTTTTGAGTAGAAATTGAAAGTAAGAGTCTGATTGTGTCTAGCCTTGCTACTGGAGAAAAAGTATCTGAGTAATCGACACCAAATATTTGTGCATAGCCCTTCACAACAAGTCTGGACTTGTGTTTGTTGATGGAGCGGTCCACATTGAGCTTGGTTCTAATGATCCATTTTACTCCAATGACATTTTTCTCTCTTGGCCTGTTAACTAACACCCAAGTCTCATTCATCTTGATCATTTCCAGCTCCTCCTCCATGGGTTTTCTCCTCCTGTCATCTTTAAGAGCCTCTTCTTCTCCAGTAGGTTCACATATAGTCACATTGCATCTCTGATAGATATCAGATAGCAACCTGATTCCTCGTACGGGTGAATCATCCTCAGACTGACTTTGTACTTCAAATTCAAGAGAATTTTGAGGAAACTCACCTGAGGTTTTTGTCTTCTCCCAGATCCACTTTTCTTGTTCATTGAAGTGGACATCCCTTGTGACTATTACCTTGTTTGTTTGTGGGTGATACACTTTGTAAGCCTTTGAAATTGTGCTGTAGCCCATGAAGATTCCAGGAAGAGCCTTCTTGTCTAGCTTGTTTTGCTTGTTGTGTGGTATATGAACATAGCATGTACTGCCAAACACTTTCAAAAAATTGAGAGAACGTTTTGAACCATACCATACTTCAAATGGTGTTTTGTTTTGCACGACTTTTGTGGGAAGACCATTCTGCAGGAACACTGCAGTACATGCTACTTCTGCCCAAAATTCTTTGGGCAACTCCATATCGTGCAACATGCACCTTAGCATCTCGATGACAGCTCTATTTCTCCTCTCACTTACTCCATTTTGTTCTGGAGTGTACAGAGCAGTGAGTTCGTGTTTGATCCCAGCTTGATCATAAAAGGCAGTGAACTCTGATGAAGTATACTCCTTGCCATTATCAGTCCTTAGAACCTAGATTTTATGGGCACTTTGGTTCTCTACTAGACTTTTAAACTTACAAAATACACCAAAAACTTCAGATTTAAACTTTAGGAAATAGATTTAACACATTCTGGAGAGATCATCAATAAACAATATGTCGTAGAGACTACCTTGTAGAGATGGAGTTCTTTGAGGCCCTGCTATATCTGAGTGAACCAGCTGCAGTTTTTCTGATGCTCTCCAGGTAGATCTAGGAAATGGTTTTCTGTGAAGTTTCCCGAACTGACAAGCTTTGTATACTGAAATAAACACATCAAAGTTTGGCAAGTCTCTGGTCAGACCCTTCTTCTTCAGTTCTAGCATCCTATCAAGATTGCTGTGACCTAACCTTTTATGCCAGATTTCTGTCTCAACTGATCGGGACATGTAGGCTTCATTTTCCTCCTCTGTAGGATCAAACATGAAGCTTTTCCC
The DNA here is from genome assembly GCA_027575705.1 of Erythroxylum echinodendron. Taxonomy (NCBI): domain Eukaryota; kingdom Viridiplantae; phylum Streptophyta; class Magnoliopsida; order Malpighiales; family Erythroxylaceae; genus Erythroxylum; species Erythroxylum echinodendron. The sequence goes on from JANZXR010000170.1 coordinate 27,338,478, forward strand.
TTTCATCTTTATCTTCAAAACCATCTTTCCAGCAGCATCATAAATGTGACAGTGTTTAACTTCGAAGGAAACTTTGAACCCTTTATTCACCAACTGTCCCACACTCAACATGTTTTGATCAAGTTCAGGCATATAAAGAACATTTGTTATTACCTTTGTACCTGAATGTGTTAGGATGTTTACTGTCCCTTTTCCTTTTGCTTCAAGAAATCTTCCATCTCTAATTTTGACTTTTGTAACCTCGGCTACCAGATCTCTGAAAAGAGATTTATCATAGGTCATATGGTTTGTGCATCCGCTGTCAATTAACCAGCTTTCAAGTGAGTTGCTAATTAAATAACACTGTGCAACAAAAATCTGATCTTTTTCTTCATCGTGTTGCACAACTTGAGCATCTTGAATTTGCTTCTGCGTTCTGCAAATTACAGCCTCATGTCCAAACTGATCGCATTTGCTACATTTAGCATCTGGTCTTTTCCAACACTTGTGAGGTGGATGCCCTTTCTTGCCACAATGTTGACACGGTGGGAAGTTCTTCTTTGGCCCCTTTTCTTCATTCTGATTTTGGTTGTTTTCCGAGCTTTCAACAGACTGGTATGGTTTCTTGCTACCGTATTTCTTCTTAGTCTTCCATGAAGGTGGGCCTTTTGCAGTTAAAGCACCTTTAACTACACCTTCTTGCCTCATAAGTCTTCATTGTTCTTGAGCCTGCAAAGCATGTAATGGCTCTGCTAAAGTGATCTTAGACAGATCCTTTGTGTTCTCCAGGGTGGTTATTGAAGCTTCATATCGTTCATGCATAGTAACAAGAATCATCTCCACCAATCGAGAGTCAGGAAAATCTGTGCCAAGTAACCTTACCTTGTTGACAATGCTGAGAAATCTGTCTGAATAATCCTTTACAGTCTCAGTATCTGTCATCTTCTGCAGTTCGAACTCCCTTATCAAATTCATAGCCTGCATGCTTTGAATTCTTTCATCTCCAGCGTACTCTCCCTTGAGATAATCCTAAATTTCTTTTGCAGATTTTAGGGCCATAATCCTTGTGAATATGGTTGTGGAAACATCAGCAAAAAGACAGGCTTTTGCCTTTGACTTCCTGGCTTTCCGTTCTTTGTGGTTTTTGATCTGGGCTACAGTGGAATTATTGGGCAGCTCACTAACTTCATAATCTTCTTCTATAGCTTCCCAGAGATCCTGTGCGTCTAAATAGGTCTCCATTCTCACAACCCACAATTGATAGTTTTCACCATCAAAGACAGGTGGTGCCAAGTGAGATAGGTTTGTTACAGCTTCCATTAGAATAGATCCTTTAAGATATTAAAGCTCTGATACCAATTGTTGGCACAGAACTTTTAACGAAGGAAAAGAGAGAGAGAAAAAAGTATTTGTGCTGCAAGATAATATATTATTCATTAGCTCTTTACATCATTTATAAAGAAGTAAATAACTACTAAACTAAAATTAAGGACTAGTGAGATCTGCCACTCTTCCATTAACTAACTGAAAGAAAAACGATTTCAACAACTCCCTGATATCCAGGGATTTAGGAAAAACACAAAATAGAAAAACAGAACACGTAAAGCTGCAGTGCATTTAGCAAAAATATTTCAACACACATAATTGGAAAATCTGATGTTGTCCTTTTTTGAAAAATTTTTTTGAAAAAGACAACAATGGTTATGGAAGTCTAGAATAGGCTCAACGACAAGGAGACATGGTGACTAGGTATGGTTGTCAATGATGCTCTTTGAGGTTGATTCTTGTCTATCTTTATTGGGAAAAATAAAATGGATCGGCTGTAAAGAGCGAACGGCAACGTCCATGAGAGAGGGACCTGTGAAAGAAGCAAAGTAAAACAAAATTAGGTGTTTCCTAGAGAGAGAGAATGTAAAAGAGAGTATCAATTCAACGGTCTAAACTTGTAAGGCCTTATGCTATCTAATATTTATCTTAATTAAATCCACATTATATATAAAATAAATAAGTAGATATAAAAAATTGAAATATAATTTTATGTTTAAATAACTAAACAAATTAAGGTTTGCCACTAGTAATATGAATGATGTGCTCAATTATAACCAGTTGTTATTTTTTCGCACTCAATTAATCGAAATAAACAAAAACAACGCAATCAAATATGTAATTTCAACTTCAAATGCCATATAAATTAAAAACTTACTATTGTAAGAGTAATGGCATCTTTGATTATAACATTAAAGAAGTTAATTAATTGATTTATAAACTAATATAACAATTTTACCAACTATTTATTAATTTTTTTATAATAGTTATTATAGTTTTATAATAGTAATAAGGATTAATTAATTATATGTTCTAAACTTTATAAAAGAAGAGACAAGACGAGCGAAAATGGTAAAAAAAATGTTTGTCCCAAAGGCTGACAACTCTTCTTTTAGGTTACGAATGGACAGTGACCCTATCTGCTTCAGTCGACTCTACGCCCTCGTACTCCCCTCTGCTTCCTCTACGCTACCTGCTCGGGTGAGTCGCCGCTACTTTCTCGATTTGTTTGAGTTGGTGTTTGCCAACGGCACAGTGTGGAAATATGGATAGTAGTGACATGGCTTTATCTACTATGCTGATGATTTTGTAGACAGTAACATATGGACCAAGTTTCATTTTTCACGCTCCTCAACGTATACCGGAAAAAGCCCACTTACACAGATTGAGATTGACTATTGTTTTCCACAATTTAGCTTGAGTTTTCTTGCTGACTAGTCGATCAGAAGCTCTTACTCAATCAAAACTGGGAGCATATATCTCGAGACTAATTGGACCTTAAATTAGGCCTGGATCAAAAATTGTGATCCGGTCTGGACCCGACCTACTGCTATTATTAAAAAAGAGTCTTGAAAGAAACTTAATAAAACATTCTTAAGTTCATAAATAGTTCTATCTTCGTCTAGTTTACTTGAATAGTGTGAACTTGTTAATTTTGCAAAGTTAGAACGGTTATGGTTGGAAGTCCTGTCTATGTTACCCCATAAATTTTTAATCGTGATTAGTTCATATTTAGATTGCTGGCGTCCTTTACTTCATACTCTGCTGGTTGATTTGATGCAGTGTGTGAAGCTATTACGAATCACAAATTTTAACCTTGATTTCAAGAGTGAAATTATGAAAGTTTGTATCTTGACCAGGGATGTTTCGACAGGGCTCACTGCTGAAGAAATCCCAGGATGGAGAAAAAGGGATTTGTTGGCTTGTCATTGCTAACAAATTGACTTTATTTGAAAGAAGACTATTAATGATTATCTACCCATGAATATGATCAATTCACTTTGTGATACGATTTTTACAAAAAAACCCCATTGCTGTATGACATCGTGATCTCATATTTAATTTTACCATAGTTTCTAAATTCTGCAAAAGAAATCAATATAACTTAGCTCGTAATGTATCAAGTGGCTCCAGAGATTGGCGAAGGGTAAGACCTTGCACATATATATAGGACATCGTATTTCTTGAGCTATTCACGATATTTATAACTTGCAAAGAATAGTGGAGTAATATGAAAAGTTGGAAAAGTAATAGTATGCAGATTTCAGTGAGCAAAGCAGTAATTTAGAGATTTTTATAGAGGACTTGTAAGAGTCCTCTTACCCTAGGATTCAATAATTGCAAATGTGTGAAATCTATCAATATGTTTAATAGATATCGCGGATTTGAAAGATTTTGGCTGTACTTAGTGAATAGCTTTTCAGCTATTTATTAGCTATTTGACTCATATTAAAAACTCTTTGCTTATTTGGTTAGGAGCTGGTTGGGTTGGCTGATTCAACCCAACTAGCTAATTTTTGAGAAGCTCATTCAATGCATCTTTTTATGTTAGTTAATTTGTTTATGACAGTCTTTTCTCCACCTAAGCAGCTTCTATGAGCGTCATTATTTGCTGTTTGAAAGTGGTTAATGCCACGGATTGATTTATACGTCTTCTTGTACTCTTGTAACTTAAATTAAACGTCCAAATTTTTTTGGTTGCATATACAAATAAGTTATTTGTCAACACAAACTACATTTTAAAGTTAGGGAATTTGAAAATCTAGCACATAGAGCAATGTACAGATGTTATGTCAAATTTGCTCGTATAAAACCACAGGTCCCAAAGATCTCAATTATTTCTTGTTGTAGATTAGCAACATTTTGGGTAGCCATGAACCAAGTATTGTATTATTATTGTATTATTATATGTTATATTTTAAATATATTTATAAACTTAATTTTGTAAAATTAAATATGTAAAATTTAAATTATTATGAAAATATTCAAAGAAATATATTAAAATATAATACTCATGTTATTATAAATTTTTTAAAGTCATGCTCTTATAAGTCATTTTACACATAAACAACTAATACTAAATTGCTAATTTTACCAAACATCTCTAAAAAAACAGCTAAATATCGAAGTCAAATCAACTAATATAATCAGCTATCAGCTATCAGCTAACAGCTAATATAATCAGCTACTAGCTAATGCAATCAGCTGATTATCAAACAGGGCCTTTGGCTCTTTTTTTTTAAGGTAAAAGTTCATTATAAAGATATAAAAATTTACACATTATCAAAGCAATTAGATTGTTATGAAAACACTCTAAGTTGTACGTGTTAAGCACATAAAAGCTTTTAGCATTAAAACAAAAACTCTTTTAATAGCATTAGTTTACAAGGCTAGCACAAATTTGAAGTATAGTCCTCTTTATGTTCTTATCAGGTTTTATCTTTATATTATATTCACAAGCCTTAGTATAAGATTACTTATCTATCTTAGGACCTAATCAGTTTTGTTCCTCTCTCAATCTCCGGGAGTGAACAATTCGTCCATTTCAATTTATGACTTGAATGTTAATAAACAACTGCTTCCTAATCCATAGAATTAGTTCTCTCTAGATATTATTCATCGATTTCTTCACTCTTTGGAAATATTTGACATTTTTTCCAAAGAAAATATATACATGATCTTATAACACCATAACAAAAATTTTCAGTATTTAAAGTTTGATTGGTTAAGTTGACACAAATTTAGGGCTCCTTTTCAGACTTTTGAGGATACTTTACAATAAAAGAATAGATGCTCCGAGATTTCAAGTTTCTCCTTACTAAGAAAACATTTGCTATTGAGATTGAGAAAGTTTAACTTATTAGTAATTGTTATTCTGGTTTTAGTTGCTAACCATATGAAAAATATGCTTTTTGGTTGTAAATTCTTACTCTATATCACTTTACACCACTCCTACTTTTGACCCTTCCTCAAGAATCTCTCTACTTGATTTGTTAGTAAAAAATACTAGAAGGATATTCAAGCCACACATAAGCGCCTTCTCTATCCTTGTTTGGAATATACCCTTCCTTAAGAATCTCTCTACTCGATTTGTTAGTAAAAAATACTAGAAGGATATTTAAGCCACACATAAGCGCCTTCTTTTTCCTTGTTTGGAATATAATTTGACAATATGTTCACCACTTCAACTGGATAATTTACCAATTTATTAGAGTTAATCCAAACTCTTACTTTATCTTTACTAGGGAATTTATATGAAGTTCTAGCATGAGTTGAGTGTTGATAAGAGGTCCCTCATTGCTCTAGTTATCAAAATATAATTAGGTTACATCTCAAATCCCAATCCTGCACTTAATGCTATCAGCTAAGGATCCCCTCAATTTTAGAAATTGTTTTACAAATCATGTGAAGGAATGCCTATCCCTTAATTCCCATACACATCTTCCTTATAAAAAATATAAGTGCATACACCTATTGTTAAGTGAATTTTAGTCACTACTAGTCTACATAATCTCTTTCCCATAAAAAATTGTTACTTAAGTTAATTGTTGTGATCTTTAAGCCATCCTTATTTATAAGTTTATACATATCCTACAAGCTTACCTTCGAGATAAACTTACCTTTCTAACTCCTAGCCTAAAGAAAATGATTCATCATCTTTACCATTGATTTAATCAACTCTTTTGAGAGAAAGAAATGAGAGGATCAACATATATGAAGCGAATTTAAGGCTTTTTTAGGAGTTATAACCTTCCAGTAAGAGAGGATTTTGTTGCACTAGCAACTCAATCTCTCCTAAATCTTCTCAATTAGTTAAAAGTGTTCCCCAAAATTGTAACTCCCTTGTAAAAATGAGTAATCTAAGATACTTAAAAGGATGGCTCTTACCTTGTAAACTAATGATAGTAAAGTTGTAAGCAAAAATATGTTGAGCATTTAATGAAATAATTTAATTACTTTTCCTTTTATTGATCTCCAATCTAGATTTTTCTCTAAAGACATTGACGGAGGCCACCAACACACTAACATATCTATCATGAGCTCTTGATAAAAGAACCAAGTCATAAGTAAAACAAAGGATACAAAATTCTAGTTTTTTACATTTATTATGGTACTTGAAATAAAAGCTTTACCTGATGTTGAAACTCACTAGCCTTGTGATAAGTTCTATACATAAAATAAACAAGTATGGGGAGATAAGGTATTTTCATCTCGATCCCTTCCTTCCATAAAAATCAAAGTTGGTTCCTCATTGATTAATGTACTAAAGAAATTAGTTTTGTCACATTTTGATCAAATTCTTAAATTCTTCAAGAAAACAAAACACTTTTAGAACTTGAAGTAAGAATTCCTAGTTAATTACATCATATGCCGTATGAAAGTCAATATATAAAGCATAATTATTTGAACCATTCTTTCTTAGATATCCCTTAAATAGATCTTGAGCTAGAAGTAATCTTTCCTCAATTAAAGGTTTTAACACTTTTTTCAACTTAGTTTTTAATATTTTGGAAATGATCTTGTATAAAATGTTCCAGCAAGATATCGGTTTATACTCATTTAAAGATATTGGATTAGAAAACTTTGGAATAAGGCATAGAACGATTTTGTTATCTCCTTTAACATTTTTCCTTTCTGAAATAATTCTAAAATAGCTTCAATCACCATATCCTGAATGAAGGCTAAACTTTTTGATAAAGCATCCATTTAATCCATCAAGACCTGGCTCCTTATGTGGATTCAAATTAAAAAAACTACTCTCTCAATTTTCCTATCATTAATAGGGCCTTGTAGCATCTCCACTTCTTATTTGTTGATGTAGTCCTTATAGTGTTCTTGAAAAAAGAAAATGCCTCTTCCTTTAACTAAGCCTAGTAAGTTACCATTATACCATCATTCATATCTAGAGAATTTAATTAGAATTCCTTCTTGCTGATATAATTATAGAAAAACTTGTTATTCTTATCCATCTTTTTAAGCCACCTTACCCTAGATCTTTGTTTAATTAGGGAATTATGAGTTGAAATTGCTTTGATTTAATCATACAATGCTTTCCCTTCTTCAAATAATAGTTGAGGATAACTTGGGTTTTGATGCAACTCCTCCTAATTTTGATTAAGGATTCCTTATTTGAAGAAACTATAAGGATTCCAATGTTGATGAAACTATCTCAAAATTATTGCAACTTATTCTTTTTAAATTTAGTTTCTTGAGCTCTTCTTTAATTATGGCCAGTTTTCTTACATATATATAAGTCTTGTAGCCCTACATTAAAATTAGCATTCCTTTAACAATATCCCCAAAGAATCCCTCTTTCTTTGTTAGATGATTATTAAATATGTAGCGGAGATACTTCTTACACTTATAGAAAATGCTTTGAACTAGAACTAGGAAATGATTCGATATTATAGGCTTCAATGCTCTTAGGAAGCCTAGCTAACCACTTCCCATTTACCATATCGCTATCAAGCTTCTTTCTTATCTACCATATTGAATTGTTGTTGCTCTATATGAACATGTTTCGTTTATATCTCAAGTAAACCCTTTTTAATAGACTCCATAAATTTAATAATGAAGTTCTTCAAACTGACATGTCCATTAGCTTCTAACCTTAATATAATACTATTAAAATCACTAAGTGTCACCTAAGGATGTTGAGTCATAGAGTATATACTCTAAATTTTATCCCAAAGCAATTTCCTTTGGAAAGAAAAGTTTGAACCATGGATAAAAGAGATAGCTAGCTTTGTATTCTCTTGGATGAAAGTTACAATTAAGTGCATGAGCTTGTCACTAGACTAAGGAACTTGGACTTTTACTATCTTTGCTCAAAAGCTACAATAATATGATGATAATGGTTGTTTAATGATTAAACAGGAAGGAACATTGACTCCCCAAAACCTTCAAAGTTAACAATCTGCCCTGATTTAGCTTGGATTCTAGGAAACCTACTATAACAAGCCTATTCTCCAAAACTGAATCCCTTAATTTTGTTGTTTTGACGGGTAGTTTATTCCCCTCTTATTCTGTGAAATCATTAAAATATTGAGGGGTTTGTTAAGTTTAGATCCTTTGTACCGATTCCTTCTTCTTAACATCTTTCTGTTATCAACCTTAAACTTCTCAATATTGAGATCATTATTTCCCTTTTTGGTTTCCTATTGATCTTTTTTTTAGCTTCCATCTCCCCATCCTTTAGCTTATACCTTTTGGTGAGTATCCCAAAGCACATCCCCAAGTTCTTTATTCCATCTTCATCTCTCACTCTTTTGTGTATGCTTTAGCTCATTCATATTCAGCTTAGAAGTATTTATATCAATACTTAGGATCTCAACATCATTTTTGTCATCTATTTGTGTTGTATTTGTTATTCCATCACTTGTAGCTTCTTCAAGATGATTTTCCAAACCTATTAATTTAGAATAATCTCCTCTAACAAATATGTTTCCTATTTCCCTCCATTGTTTCACTTGTATTTTCATTGTGGGTTTCCATTGTTAAGATACCCATATTGAATCTTTATATAGGGACTCATCATTTCCCATCTTATCAAAGGGATTATGTATTATATTTCCTTATTTAGTTTAATCACTTGCACACAATTTAACATACCTTATTATCTTCCTTAAGGTTGTTGTTTCATTTATACAAATAGGTTTCTATTGTAACTAGCTAAGATACTTAATCCATTTGTAGATTTGAGCACATTATGGATATTAACCATAAAGGGACTCTTTTATTTTAGATTCTCCATATAGATCCTAGGCTTCCAACATTGGATGAATAAAGGAGAGTTATGGACATGCTACGGTCTTATTACTAAAACACCCTTTACTTCCTTTTCATTTGCAAACTTGAATAATACAAGATTTTCTTATGGCAATAGGAATTCATTTAAGCCTTTCCTTTTCCACAGTTTTAATGTTTAACTATCTTTTAAAAAAATAAATATCATATTAATATGCTTGCTTCTTCTATGTAGTATAACCTAAAGTAGTGTCTATAATTTATTTGTAAAGTGTTCTATCAACATTTTTTTCATTTATGATCTTTATGTAGTTCCAAATAAATCTCTAATATAGTGTTTACAAGACTAAAATTCTTTACATGGACCTTTTCGATATTTTTTTCCACATTTTTTTAGAAATAAAGATTACATCAATTGATTGTACTTATGCTAAAAAGGTAATGTATCATACCAAGATCAAGCATTTAAAACTAATTCATCATATACTTCTTCAATTCTCTAACATGGCATCATAATTTCTAGTAAACATAAATTCATCTACATATAAGTAAGTAATGAGCATTTTTCCTTTATTTCTACTCTTAACAAATAGTATATGCTCATAAGGATATTTTGATAAACTAATTTTAAGAAAATCATGCTTAATGCGACTATACTAAGCTTATGGAACTTGTTTTAGTCCATAAAGAGCTTTTCTTAATCTACAAATTTTATTTTCATTTCCAATCTTAACCCAAAAATAATTGTTCTTCGAAGTACCCATATAAGAATGCTAATTTGATATCTAGCTAGAAAATAGGTGAATAATTTTATGTTTTTACAAATGCAACCACTAATTTGATTATGTCATATCTTGTAACTAGAGAAAACTTGTGTATAGTCGATTCTATATTGTTGTTTATATCCTTTTACTTCTACGTATGCCTTGTATTTTTCAACTTTAACTTTGTTTTTAAGGCCCATTTTACACTAATAGTTTTGTGTTCATTTAGAAGATCGAATACCTCTCAAGTACTATTTCTTTCATTGGATTCAATTTCATGGTCCATCACTTTTTACCATTTTCCTTTTTTGACAACATTTTTAAAGGTTTTAAGGTCACAATTTGAAATAAAGTAAAGTGAATATAATTCCACTTATATCATAATCTTTCATCTAAGTAGGTCTTCTTCAAAATCAACAAAGAGATTGGGATTCTTCTTCATTGACTTCAAAAAATGTTGGTGAAGTTTCAACAGTTGTTAGAGTTGTATTTGATGAATTTCTAAACATTTAAGTTGCTTAAATTTACTTTTGTTCGAAATCCTTATCATAGAGAACTTAGGTAGGATATTGTGTATTCCAATCCTAAGTGTTCTCTTCATCAGAAATAACATCCTTATAGGTCAAAATCGTCTTTATTAGTAGATTAAATAATTTATATGCTTAGATGTTTCTCTTGTATTAAGAAATACATTTTTCTAGTCTTGCCACCAAGTCTCTTACTTTTCTTATTTAAGACATGACCATATGCAATACATCTAAAAATTCTAAAGTGATTTACAGTAGGTCTTTTCCTAATCTAAGCCTCTTCTTGTGTCAAATTTTGAACAAAAAAGTTTAGGTTTCTATTCAAAACATGAATGCTCCAATTCATTGCTTTCAGAGAAAAGTCTCTAGAGCTCTTCCTTCTGTGAACAAGCTTCTCACCATATTGAGAATGGTTTTATTTTTTTCTTTATGATGAATCATTTTGTTGTGGTGTATATATAGTTGTAAGCTCTCTTTGAATGTTATGCTCTACACAAAAATTCATATTCTTTTAAACAATATTTACGACCTACATTTATTTGAAGAGGTTTAATGGTCTTTCTTACTTGATTTTCCACATGGCATTTAAAGCTTTTAAATGTAAAGAAATTTTATGATTTTCCTATAAATAGATTAACTCAAGTTTTTCTGAAAAAATCAACGAATATAATTATCTTTATCTCTATTAGAAGATGTGTTTTGTTTGAAAAAAATTGAAAACACCAAATCCAAGACACTCTTTTCTCCTCATGATTCCCTTTTAGAGAATTAAAAACAATGTTGTTTTCAAGTTAAGAACGTACAATATATTAGAGATTGTTTTTGTAAAACTATTATTGTTTCTTATCTGAATATCATATTTTCTCATCACTTTTATAGGAGAACAGTCATTAAACTCACAGTAGAATGAAAAACTTCATTTAGATAAGAGAAGATTTACACTGTTATCTATAATTCCACACCATACCTTTGATAAACTCTAATTCAAATGAAACAAGAAAGTATAGGTGACTCAATCGACTACCTAGAGTAGAGAGAGTAGAGGGAACTAGAGCAACAAAATAATAAATGGAGTAGAGGACCGTAGAATAATTATTAATCTACATTGTATGTTCGTAACCTAAAAGAAGAGTTGCCAACCTTTAAAATGATGACGTTTCAAATTAAAACAGACGATGGATTGGCCAAGCTTAATCCAAAACCTAAAATGAAAAAAAAAGTCGGAGCTAAGCCAAAACCCAATTAAATTAGGCAAGGTTGAAAAAAATTTTTCAATTTTAACTACCACTCATATGGTTACTATAGCCTATATCCATATACCAAATATCAAACTTGATTTTTTTTTATTTTGAATAGCCATCAACAATGTTTCTGATTCCTTCTTTAAAATTTGAACTTTCTTCATTTTCTTTGCCATTGGGTAGCCTAGTATAAAATTTATATATCTAATGATTAAATTTTTTGTGAAATTAAAATAATATATTTTTGAAAAGTTAAGAAGCCCTCATCAATATTAATTTAAAGTTCTAGACCTAATTTGGAAGTTTATAAACTAATTAATTACAAACAATTGCTATAAATATAGCTGAATTAAATAAGTTAGTTCTCTGATAAATGTCATACAAGTATTCTTCATGTGGTTTTTGCTTCTACTATTTTTATCTTTGAATTTCTTGTTCCTTCTTTTCACTTTTGGTTATGATTTTAGATTCACCATAATATGTTAATAAAGTACACTTCTCTTTTATTATTGTCTGGGAGCTTTGTATGTAGACTCGATCTCTTTTCTCCATTGGTTTCAACTATGTACCTCATGTCCTTATGAACTAGGTAACCTCTTTTTTTGTTATTCCTTTTATACATATTGCTTTTATTTGAATCCATAAATTATTGCTTCCCTAAATTTTGATATCCTCATTTTAGTTGAGGTTCCTGGTTGCTCTGAAACTTGAACTACAACTTATGTGTAACTTCTTAATTATCAAAGTGACCTTATGCTTTTTACTATGTGTTGAATTAGTGTCCTCACCTCTTGCTTTTTATTTTGGAACCTTCTTTTGTTTCTCTTACTCCACATTTCATAAATCATAAGATTTATACTTAATTTAACTATCGTATAATCACTAGAACTGCGAGTTTATAGCTTCAATACCTAGTCAATAGTTCCTTCTACGGAGATAGGATTATAGTACAGGTTAAGCATTTGTAGTATGCTTCTCTAAGTGTCACTTGCATGGTCTCAAGTGAAGAAAATATGATCATTTGTTTCATTTTGAGGGTGAAAAAGTATCCATAGGTTAGTTGTTATACAACTCATTCTATCAAATGTATGAAGTCTATTTTTAATGGCGAAGCACAGGACGAATGAATGTTTATTAACTTTGTGTTTAAACCAAATCATTTTATGCCATCTTTCCTCCTTATTTTTGTGTGTCAATATGCTTCCATAGGAGGAAGTACTGAAACTTTTATAGGGCTCTCTAGGCCAAGTAATCATGTCTTATTTTTTCTTATTTGCTTGGTAGTTAAGGAAGCTAGGAAGTAGACTGTTATCCCTCTTGAAGGATAAAACCAATTGTTGTTCTTTATCACTAACCTAAATTTTTCTTTAGAGGGTAAAACATGTTGAATTGTGTTATAGGATGAGTGAAGATATAAAAGGTCCTAATTATGTCCAATTATTAAACTATAAGTTGGCATGTTTCTCATTGCCAATTAAATACTTCATTTCCTTCCCTTAGGCTTAAAATGAGTTTTATAGCAAAAGAGATGTTAGATAGTGGTTTCATTGCCTAGAAATTGGAGTCTCTAATATGTTTCTCATTCATCCATTTCACCCAAAATGTTTCTTTTCCATTATACAGCCCTCAAATTTTATTTTCCATTATTGCTTTATTTGTCACCCTGATTAATTTTTTCCTAGCTTTCCTTATGCCTTGGGAATAAAAACGTCTTTCCATTTATCCTTAAGACTCCCTTTGTTAGATCCTATCCCACTCCCTAAGTAATTCTTGAAGATTCTTTCTATATTTTTTTGATAATCGTAGCTAGTATAGCTTCATGAGAACTCTAGTAGAGGTCCATTCCATTAAGGATTGAGTTTATCAATTGAATTCTTCTAGCATAGGATATCTACTATGACAACCAACAGTAAGTTCTACTTTGAATTGCATCATATAGAGGTTTACATTCTTGATAAGTTAATCTTAAAGTTGATATTGGTAATTAGAGCTATTTGAGAGGTGCTCTTGATAATTGTAGTCCTAAGATTTATGTCAAGGATTGTTCTAGCTGGTTTGAGGCTTTAAAGATAATAATCTAACTTTTTTCCTTATTTATGACCAATCTACACATCCATGCAAATTTTTCCAAAATTTCTTACAATAATTAGACTGATGAGAATCAGTCTTTGATAGGAGTAGTAGGTTATTAACAAATGAAAAAGTGAAAAGCTTAGCTCTTTTACATTTGTAATGATATCTAAAGTATTTTCCTTAAGCTATATTATAGTTTGTCTTTCTTACAAAGGCCTTTATTACTAATGCAAACATGTAAGGGGATATCAGATCTCCTTGTTTGACTCCTTTTGGCCTATTTAACATTTTTTTTAAGTTCTTCATTTATCAATACATTAAAACAAGGGGTTGAAATGCATTTATATATCCAATTAATGAAGTTAAGAGGGAATCCAAAAACCTATAGTGTGTGATGTAGAAATGTCTAAATGAGGGAATCAAAATGTTTCGTGAATTAATCTTCATGGAATAACTCTTTATTGATTTATTAGAATGAATCTTTGAAGATTTCTCAATCTATCAACAGATGGTGTCCAATGCTCCTTCTAGAAATAAAACTAGAATGATAAACATTGATTAGAGATTTCATTAAGGATTTAAGTCTTAAGGTAAGGATTTAGAGATGATTTTATAGAGAATGTTATAGTAAAAGATAGGTCTGAAATCTTTGAAGGAAAAAAGATTAGAAATTTTAGAGACTAGATAGAAAAATGTCTTGTTCAATTCATTTATAAGAGTGCTTAATTTGAAAATTCTTTAACCAAACTATAAACAAGAGGTTTAAACAAGTTTTAGTATCTTTGAAATAAATATGCATTGAATCATTAGGTCATGGAGATTTTTTGGGATTGAAGCTAAATAGAGCACTTTTTATTTCAAAGTTAAATATGGAAGAAAGTAGAGATTCATATTTCACTTGGTTTAAAGAGGGAGGTATGAATTTTAAGAGTAAGATAGGTAGCCTTAGATAGGGGATATAGATCTTAGGAAGGTTTGAAAGTGGTTGTAAGCTATCTATTTATGTATATCCTAGAAAACAAGATTCTTATGATTTTATTTAGGTTCCTTATACTTTGAATTTAACTAAAGAAGTATGTTGAGTTTGAGTCTCCCTCCTTCAGTCAATTGGCCTTGACTTTTTGTCTTCAGAGTGAATTGCAAGCTTATAAGGAAACTAGGCAAGAAGTTAGTTTAAATTTCTCCTTATCTCTTAATTTTTGATTACTCGGATCAACATATAACTTATTATGGATGTCATTCAGCTCACTTCTAGATTGCTACACTTCCTTTAGTAGGTCCATCTTGAATTTTTTTTCCTGAAACTTCTTTAATCCTTTCTTAATGAATTTCAATCTAGTAACCAATTTGAATGATTAAAATCCCTTTATAGGATTTTCAACCTTCCAAATCAGTTATAAAGTTGAAGAACACAATTGGTTCTTAACTTCTTAACATACTCCTCCATGTTGATTTTTGATAGGGAATGGTTTAAGAATATACAATTGTTAAACCAGGAAATTGAATTCTAGAATTTTGTAATCCAATGTGATTTTACTAACCCTCTATCAATTTTTTTCCTCATGAAGTAATGACCTTCTTAATTGTTAGTCTAAGTGAAGAATTTACCTTTGAATGTAAGATATAACAGACTTGAATTACTAAAGAATTTTTTTAAATCAGCATCCAACTTTCCTGTGTTGTTTCTTGGTCCTTCGGCTTCATGTGGGTGAAGAATGCAACTGAATTTCCCTAGGACAAACCATCGATCATTGATGTCTTTAGCTAATTTGTCAATATCTCTCCATATAATGTTTATTTGAAAATCATGATTTGTAGTATAAATACAAGAAATTTATAACTTTTACTAGAGTAACACTAAATATATCTCCACATACATATATTGATATAACTATTTAAAGTTAAGTGTTTGTATAAGTTTTGGTTCATAGGCTAGTATAATTCTTCCTAGCCTATGAAAAACATTATTATAGAGTACTGTCCATTGTTCTCCTATAAATCATAAGAATTTGTTCAAAACTAGTTCATTGATCTTAGTTTTCAGTAAGCGTATTATGTAAGGATTTTTCTCTTTGATGTAATATCACATTATGTGCTATTTTTTGGGCAATTCAAACCCCTTATTTTTCATGCTATAATCATAATGTGTAAGGATTGGACTACATTCCTTATTTCCTATTTCTTGACTATCTATGTCCTCAGAATATTTGTTCAAAATAATTGCTTCATTATTTTATGGGATTTGAGGTTTAATGGTTTGAGACATTAACTTTATTTTTTGATCTCCCTCTTCGATTTAGCATTAGATTTCATTCTTTATTTCGTATTTCCTGACTTTATATATATCCTCAAAACATTTTTTCAAAACAATTGTTTCATTTTTATAGGATTTGAGATTCAGTATTGGTAAAGTTAGTGAGTCAAATGTTGTAGAAGGAGTTTCAACATTTGATATGTTTGCCTTGTCGTTTTTAGAGGTTTTGATATTGTTTAATTGTCTAGCTCATTTTTGTTTTGAGCATCTGAGGGGAACAAGTTATGAGTTATTGATTGGGTATTTGGGTTGAGAGGTGTGTCTTATGGTTGAGGGATTGTTTAAGTTTAAGGGTAGGTTCAAGGGGGGTATTGGTTAAATTAAGTTAGTGATGGCAATAATGGCCCAGCCTCCTATCTCGGCTCAATTTTCCCATTTTTATCCAGGTGGGGTGGGCCACGACAAGCCCGTGGCTGGCCCAATTTTCCCAAAACGACATCATTTTGTCTAAAACGACGTCATTTTTGAAATTTGTTCCTTTAAAAATTAAATGGTGGGCCACAGACCAGGCTGCGAGCTGGTCTATCCAGGCTTGCTTGACGACAGACCGTCATGGCCCAGCCCATCCCATTAACATGCCTAAATTAAGTCGATTCATTTTTGCTTTCCATGCTTTTTGTAAAAATGGTTAATCTAATTTTTAGGATTAAACAACAACATCTTAGCAGAAATTTTAATAAGATGCAGGGCTGGAAAGGTCTAGAAGTATGTAACCTTTCCCGCTAACTAGTAGAGATGTTTGATCATAGGAAAAGGATAAAAGAGAAAAAGTTTTTAAAAATGGTTTGTTGAAAATAGAAGTAAAAAATATAAACAGATAACTGTATAAAAATAAAATTAAAGAATTTTAAAATCAAAATAAAATAAAGATAAAAATAAGTAAATAAATAAAACTAAATGCATAAACAATTGAAAGAAAACAAAAAAAAGGAAATACCTAAATAAAATAACTAAAGGGGAAAGTACTACAAACAAAAATATTTAGACTAAGTACAAGATACAAGAATCAAAGGAAAAGGTATAAAAAACCTATGAAAAGATAATGAGCTCTTTATGTACGATCCTTAACTCAGTATCTTAGTTGACTAAAATTTCCTATTAAAGGCCAAATCCTTAGTAAGTTATAGGATGACCATATCATACCTAATCGCCTCCCTAAATTCTTCTAGGTCTTCCTCTTCTTCTCTTACAATCTTTAAGTATAATCATCTTCTCACTAGGATATCAATGTGTCTCTTCTTAACATATCTGAACCACCTAACCTTTGTTTCATTTAATTTACCATCAATGTTAACCATTCACAATTTATCTATTACCACTACATTCTTAACCTTACCTCTTCCCGTAAGGTTACACATCCAAGGGAGCATTCTCATCTCTACTAGTATTAACTTATGACTATGCACTTGTTTGATAAGCCAACACTCTTTCCCATAGAGCATGGCCAGCCTAATGGCTAAATGGTAGAATTTACCTTTTTAACTTGAGTAATATCTTTTTGTGATATATAACATCTGATGCACCTCTCTATTTAGGCCACCCTGATTTGATATGATGAACTATGTCGTTATCTTTCTCACTACTGCTTTGGATGATGGATAAAGATACTTATAATAATCTTTATATGGTATAACTTTTCAAGCAATCTTTAACTCAATACTAGATGAAACCTTGTAGCTTGGAAATTTACACTCTAAGTATTTAGTCTTAGTTTTGCTCAATTTAAAGCCCTTTGACTCTAACTTATCTTTCCAAAGTTCTAGCTTGACATTAATACCCTCCTTTGTTTTATCCATTAAAATAATTTCATCACTAAATGTAACACCCCATTACCCTAGGGTACGCATCGGGACGCCCGTAGGTCATTCCGATACATATCCTAAGATAAGGGAGCGCTACGTACAATTACT
>JANZXR010000170.1:27356457-27373559 GCA_027575705.1 Erythroxylum echinodendron
TCCTAACTTCTCTCATTGGTCTTCTCATAGACCCGGTTCCCTGATCCGACCCGTTAGGTGGGACCGGGATGTTACAGGTTCCCTTCTGTATTGCTGGAAGAGGCGACAGAACCAGTGAGATGGGTTGAAGTAGTTGGTCTAGGAGTGGCCGATGGGCCTATTGGATCTGATGGGGCAGCAGGAGCTACTAGAGCCATTGTTGCGTCATATTTAGTTTCATCAGTTTCTAGTTGAGCAACAGTATCTGCAGCATCTTGATCTCTTGTACCAGTGGCTCTGTCTTTCCCAAAGACAAACTCATGTCTAGGGTAAAGTGGGAAAGGCTTTCTAAGTGTAGTACTTGTTGGGGTGTCTCAGGAAAAAGAATCAGAATATTTCAGCATGACAAACATATTATTATTAGGATACTTCTATAAACAACCAACAAATAAAAAAATAAAATTACCCTCATCCATTGTTCCAGCACTTGCTTGATGTCAACCTCAACGCATTGCTTCCTTTCATTCCAACCAAACCCACTGCAGTTCAACATGTCAAAAGCTGTCTGATATTTGTCCTTCAACCTCTTGTGCTTATTTTTGATATACCTCTTGTCAATGCCACAATAAGGAAACTTCTCTACCATCATTCTAGTAAGAAGTTAGAAAGTACCAGGCTTAAATTGCCCATTATTAGCTCCGTGACCAACAACAACTGCCTCCTCCGTGAAGGTCACAAATGCTTCTATTTCATCTGAAGTCCAAACTCTTAACATTGCACCTAAACCATGCAATGTCATACCCCAAACAATCCAAACCATTTCCATAACTGATAACCAACATATATTGAAACTTATTTTGAAAGAAAGAAGACAATATTGAATTAAAAGAAACATTTAATTAAGTACAAAGAAAACAAATAAACACAAATTTAATTGTGTCTTCTTAAATTCAGTTACAATGAAAGTCAACAATATAAAGAGAAACTAAAACAAACCCTTAATTTTGTTATAATGAAAGCTAACCAAATTTAAACCTCAATTCAATTAAAAAAACATTAACTAAATGAAAGTTCACAATTTAATGGTTTCTTCTCCAATCATTAAACATGTTCTTAGCTAGATCCTCTCTTCATTGACTCCATTCATTACTTGTCTCAACACGATCAACAAATTCAGGGAAAAGAGCATCTTCCCCAATTGGCATATCCTCAGCTTCAAGAGGAGTAAGCTCTGCTAGATCATAAGCCATATGCAACCTAATAAAGTTGTGCAGAAGGCAGCACGCAAGAATTATGTGCACATAAGTAGCTGCTTAAAAAGATGGATTTCTTAGGTTTTTCTATCTTTTTTCAGTAAACCAAATACACATTCAATCACATTTTTGGCAGATGAGTGTCTCTTATTATAGAGCTCTTCTGGGTTCCTAGGTGCCTTTCCATCTCTTGCCCACTCTTGAATATGGTATCTTGTGTCTCTAAAAGATGCAAGAAAGCCAAGACCATTAGTATAGCTAGCATCTACTAAATAGTAATTTCCTATAAACAAATGACACTATTACTAATGTTGTTGTAATCAAACCTTTAAAAAAAATTCTAAAAATTCCTATTTTACATACCCTTTGGAACTTGAAGTCTATTAAGCCTAGTAACAGCATCATGCAGAACCCTTGAATCAAATGTTGAACCCTCCCATCCAACCAGAACATAAACAAAGTTTAAGTTTTTATCACACACCCCTAATATATTAGTGTATATTTTACCTCTCCTACCTCTGTATCTGGGTTTGTCTGCATGAGGAACTATTATTTCTAAATAGGTCCCATGTAGAACACCAAGGCAACCCTTTGAACAAAATTCTAACAATAAAAAGTTCTAGTTTAGTATTAAAAAAAGTGAAATTAGACAATTTATTATAGCTAATTAAATTTACTAACCTTAAACTATTTCCATCTATTGTTTTTTCAATCCTTAATAATTGGTATGGGCTTGACATACAACAGATGTTGAAGCTTTAGTACAGCCTTCAATACACTATAGAAGACCCTACTTATTGTTTCTCTTGACCTCATAATCCTAACTTGTAATACTCTATTAGATTCATTTTGTGCTAATATTCTTAGGAAGATTAAAACTTTTTCTTCAATAGGCACATGACCATTATTCCTTAACCACCATGGGCTTGAAGCATTTCACACAACAATGTAAATGCATTTAAGTCCATCCTTAAATCCCACTGACTATTCCTATCACCCTCATTCGAAATCCTATCTATATTAGCTTGCTTAGTTGGTACTATCAATGCCCTACTACCTTTAGCATTTTCACTCCTACCCAGTTTTTTTTTTGTATACATATAAGCATAGCAACATGACCATTCTCATAAAATCCAATTCCCATTCCAAAGCTCAAACAAAGTCAGACACTTAAATATAGCATCATGATCCTTGTTATCCATTTTTGTAAATAAAAACTGTCCGCAAAGATAAAAAAAATATAATGATCATAAATAAGCCACGACCAATAATACAAGAATAAAAAACAACTAAAAATTTCATTAGCAAAAAAAGCAATAAAAAACCAGCAAACAAACCAATTGATTATTGCTATTGTTTCCAAGGAACAACAAGTAAATGATATAAAAAAACAGGGATTAGTTGAAGTACCTCAGCTTCAATGACAACAGATGCACAAACTGACTAATGTCACCTTCAACTTGAAAAAATTGAATCAAATTAATAAAAGAAGAAAAATTCCAAAATAAATATTACACAAAACAAAAGCACAAATAAAAAATAATAAAAAAATCAAAACACAAATACAAAAATAATCAAAAGATCAAAACATTGTAAATTAGAACAAAAGAAATCCATACGTATAAACTACAAATGGTAGGGATGTACTTGCACACATTTGAAGTAAACCACTTGTTATTATAAAAATCAAGTATAAAATGTAAAATACACAAGAAGGGGGTTGAATTGTGTTAAATCGTCTAAGATAGTAATCTTTGAAAAACTTCTTGATTTTCTTGAAAGATTCAGACGATTACAAAACAACACACTTATTTTTTCTGAGTAATGCAACAGCAGAAATAGTTTCTATTCTTCTAACAACAAGAAATTAAAGAGATAAGGGTTAGAGAATATGATACCGCGATTTATACTAGTTCACCCTTAACCTTTAGGCTACGTCCAGTCCTCAGAGTGTATATGAGATTTCACTATCTCTTGCAACTTTACAAGTATTATTTCTCATTTTCAGAGTCTCTTTCACAAAGTATTCTTCATCTGCTATCTTAGCCTCTTCAAGCTCTAGCCTTCCCTTTCACTTGAAAAGATATTGTTTAAGTTTTCTAATCTCATGTTACAGGTGTTCTTGATCTCTCTTCTTCCTTCTTTTCACTCAGGATATTTTTACAGTATACTCACTTGATTATTTCGTGTACGTAAAGAGTTGAGAGTTGAAAGTTAAAAAGTTGAAAGTTTTTTTATCTATGACTACAACTGATATTTATAGTCTAATTCTCCAACGGTCTTCTTGAGAAAATTTCTTGTAGAATCTTCAGAGATCAATTATTAGTTGAGTCCTGTAACTAACTCCAACTAACTAACTAACTGACATTATAGATTATTCTTCAATTATATCGTCTTGATTTGATGTGTATGCTTCGTCTTATGTCTTCGCTTCGTCTTATGTCTTTGCTTCGTCTTATGACTTGTGACTTCGTCTAGTCCGTCTTACACTTTGTCTTAGTCAGCTCTTTGAATATCGTCTTGATTTGATGATTAGTGCTACTTACATTTTTCTGTGCACTTAACAACTCATCAAAACAATTCACACACTTCTTTTATTATTATTATTATTTGACTTTCATCAAAATCAAAAGAAGAAGTGAAGTCTTTATGACTTAACAATCTCCCCCTTTTTGATGATAACAAATAATCATAATATTAGAAGATAAAAAAATATTCAGACGGATATGATAATATTCAAACGAATAATTTTCAAACAAATAATATATTTATTTAGACGAATAATGCATATATAAGAAAAATAAATTTCTAATACTACTAATTCTCCTTTTCTTTCTACTATTCTCCCCTATTTGTTATTAATAAAAAAATATCATTTGAGACACTTCAATATTTCAAAGAACATATGTTAAATATTAGTGCAGATCGTCTTGAGGTCTTCTTCTATAGTCACACATAGAAGTACTACTTCCTCATGAAGATCACCCACTGAGTCACTTAGATCATCAACCTTAGTATCAATTTCTTTAATATGTTTAGCTAAGGCTTCTTGATCTTCCTTCTGCTTTTGACTAGCTTCAGTCCATGGAATGAAATTGTTCAAGAACTTCAAATTATCGGTAGAATCTTGTATCTTTTCATTTAGTGGATGAAGATACTCAGAGACAGATGATTTTCTGATTGAATCGTCTAAGTCAATAATTTTGATAGAGGGTAATAGGAAAGGTTGTGTTTGGTATGAAATGACAAGATCATCAGGTTCTAGTAGTTTAAAAATTGGTTTTCCTAGAAGATGTAGGATATCTTTGACAGAAGGAATGAAACCTAAGGATTTCAAATGAATAAGTAAATTCACAAAGGTTTCTAAGTAGAAACTGATACCTTCAATTGTAATATTTTTGTATCTTCCTTCCGATATTGTACACAACCTTGAAACTTTCATCTGTGGTTGATGCACCAAAGTTACTTCCTGATGGCCTTGATATGTGATGTGAAATATAGACGCCTACAGGTTGAGCTGCACGACATACATCGTCTATATTCTTTATTATCACTCGAATTTCTTCTTCTGTGAGATCATCTTCTTGTTTCTCAGGAAATTTGTTCTTCTTGCCTTTGTTTTTGCTGTCTACTAGTGTTGTACGTCTAGATTGTACATCTAGTACAATCTTTATTGTTGTTCTGCTTGTCACTGGGTAGATTGTGTAAGGATTTTTTTTCATCTTTAATGGATATGGTTCTGCCTTTTCATCTCGCAGAATACCATACAATCTTCTTTCTTCAGGACTAAGAAGATGTATTGTCGAATCGTTTACTGTTACAAGTTCAACTTAAACCTTAACTTTCTATTTAGGAGGTCCTCTGATGATAATTGAGCCTCTGTTTCGATCAGGTATTGATGCTTCTATAATCTTCATCTTTAAATCTTCTTTCTGGGTTGTAGATTGGTTGCTGCTTTTCAACCTTCTTTTACTGAATTGTCTTCGTCTTCCTTTGTTCTTCTCCCGGCTTGGAAGAGAGTTGTTGTTGAGACTTCTTTTGCTCAAATACTAACTTCCTTTTTATCTCTGTCTCTCTAGACGATTGTTCTGATTGAATCTGAGGAATAGAGACAATTGCTTTAGTAGGTTGTTATTGTTGTTGTTGTTGTTCCTTTACACTTTCAAAACCTTGAACAAGATTCAGAGTTTTTTGTTTTTTCTGTTCTTGTTGTTGTAAGGTCATCAATCTTGGTAACCTTCTAGACTTCTTAGGTCTTTCTGATTGGAGCGTCTCAGCCTTCCTCTTTAAGGACACTTTGTGATTTGGTTGTTGAACCTTTACACTTTCCTTCCTTTCAGGAATCGTCTTGGCTTGTATTGACTATAAGCCGATTGTTCAAATTTTGCCACCTCAGCTGAGATCTTCCGATTGATTGAGGTTTTGCTTGCATTCTAGATGAAACATCTTCTTTCCAGCTTCTTCTTATTGAAAGCTCCTCCTTAGACTGTGCTGTCGATGTGAACTCTTTATCTATTTCAGCTTCAGTCTTAATCCCCATTTTACAAATAGTAGAGGTATTGATAACACTCTTAATATTCAGCTTTACTTTGTTTCCTCTATTAAGTAGAATTCTAGATTCTTTGAAGAATATTGTCAACAGCATACCGTAAGATAACGAACTACTCTTCAGATGATAATCCTCCTTATCCTTTATCGTGTAGGTCAAAATCAAGAATGGAAGATTAATAGATTGGTGTGTGAGTAGATGAAATAGACAATGTTCATCATTCATCGGCGCAAAATCCTTTGATCCCACTCTTGGTAAAATACAGTGAAGAAGAATTGAATGAAGAACCCTAGCCTTCCGAATTAGGTTTGAAAACTTATTGACTTCTGGACTACTCGATTTATTTATTTGTCTATTGATGTCTTCATTTATGTGACTTTGAGCAATCCACTTTGTATTGTAGAACAGTTTTGCTTCTTCATTTGGACATTCAGTAGCCCTCACAATAGAATCTTATGAAACAATCACCGACAATCCTTCTACCACTGATACCAAGGTGTTATCTACCATCTTTGCATTTTTCCAGAACTCATATACTTTATTTGGATACACTAGTTCTAGGACATTGAAGAAATTTTCCCATCCAGTTGCTTTGATCTCAGGTTCAATATCCATTCGATCTTCCTTTAGAGCAGTGAAATCAATGAATCTCCCATAGATAAAAGATTTCAACATTTTTGTAATCTGTAATGTATAAACACTAAACACAGAAATATATTTTGCTTAAAGAAGTGAGATTAGTATATAGAAACAATTGAGAGAAAGATACGAAATGAAAATGAGAAAGATTTGATGTAGAGAATGGAGGATTGAATCATCTTTGTTGAGAGCACTTTGAAGCAGGTCGGTTACTAAGAAAATTTTAGAATATAGAATGTTACAGATTTTGAGAGATTTCTTTTTATAAACACTCTAAAAAAGTTACCGTTTGTAACGTCTATGACTGATCCACAAGTAATCATAAAATTGATACTACTGAGTGAAAATTACTGTTACTATTCCTTAAAACTTTTCTACTTCATTAGGACGTATCGTTTGGGTCATGGAGTTTCAGACAAATGGTCATTTAACATTATCATGTTCAGATTTCGTCTTATTTCCTTGAATCTGTCTTCACTTAAGGGTTTAGTAAAGATATCTGCCCATTGTTGATTCGTCTTAACAAATTGTAGACTGCTGATCCCTATCTATACATAGTCTTTTATAAAATGATGTCTAACTTCAATATGCTTTGCCCTTGAGTGTTGTATTAGATTCTTTGAGAGATTGATAGCACTTGTGTTGTCACATAAGATTTGAATTTGATCTTCTTAAATAGAATAGTCCTCTAACTGATACTTTATCCATAATATTTATGAACAGCAGCTTGCAGCTGTCATGTATTTAGCTTTTGCAGTAGATAGAGCAATTAAACTTTGCCTCTTACTTGACCAAGAAATTAGATTACGACCAAGAAAGAGACAATCTCCACTTGTACTTTTTCTATCAATCCTATCTCCAGCATAATCAGTATCACATTAGCCAATTAACCTAAAATCTTTACCTTTCTCATACATTAAGCAACGATTAGTAGAACCTGCCAAGTATCTCAATATTCTTTTAACAGCAAATAATGATATTCTCTAGGATCTGCTTGAAATCTAGCACACAAACAAACACTAAACATTATATCAGGTCTGCTTCAAATTAGGTAAAGCAAAGATCCAATAATTCCTCTAAAAAGAGTTTAATCAATCTTCTTACCAGCTTCATCCTTAGATAAGAGGATTGAAGGATGCTTAAGAGTTGACATTGGTTTAACATTTTATATTTTATATTTGACTAAAAGTTCTTTGATATACTTTTGTTGATG
The DNA here is from genome assembly GCA_027575705.1 of Erythroxylum echinodendron. NCBI lineage: Eukaryota > Viridiplantae > Streptophyta > Magnoliopsida > Malpighiales > Erythroxylaceae > Erythroxylum > Erythroxylum echinodendron. Next base: position 27,364,091 of record JANZXR010000170.1, read on the forward strand.
AATAAAGATCTTTTCTTCATTCTGTCTTATATGCAAACCGAGAAAGAACTTTAATTTACCCATCATACTCATTTCAAATTCACTTTTCATAAGAATCTCAAAATTTGAACATAACTTTTTAGAAGTTGCACCAAAAATGATATCGTCTACATATATTTGCACAACAATAAAATCATTTTTAATACATTTTTTAAATAAAGTTTTATCAACATGACCTCTAATAAAGCCATTCTTCATAAAAAATGAACTAAGACGATCATACCAAGCACGAGGTGCTTGTTTCAATCCATACAAAGCTTTATGAAGTTTATACACATAATCTGATTTATCAATGTCTTCAAAACCAAGGGGTTGTTTTACATAAATTTCTTCATCTATAAAACCATTCACGAAGGCACTTTTCACATCCATTTGAAACAGTTTTATATCATGAAAAATAGCATATGCAAGTAAGATCCTAATAGCTTCTAATCTAGCTACAGGAGTATATGTTTTATTGTAGTCTATTCCTTCTTGTTGATTATAGCCTTGGGCTACTAATCTAGCTTTGTTATAGGATACCTTTCCTGATTCGTCTAGTTTATTCTTGAATACCCATCTAGTTCCTATGATAGATTTATTGGATGGTTTAGGGACTAGAGACCAGACTTTATTCCTAGTAAATTGATTTATTGGATCTTGCATAGCTAAAACCCAAGCTTCATCTTGATCCTTCTAAATGAAACATAATGGTTGTATCAAAGAGATTCCTTCTTTTAGTTTTTAGTTTAAGAACATAGTATTTATATCTATTTGATGTATATCAAAACCATTCCAATTATTAAGGCTAAAATCAATCAAACTGATGTAAACCTTACAATAAGTGATAATTTCTTCTTATAATTAGTATCTTTCATTGTGTATCCTTTTGCCACTAGACTTGCTTTACATATTCTAAAAATGCCATCAATCTTTTACTTAACATTTGAAAACTCGTCTGCTCTTAATGGCTTTACGTACTTTCAAAAGATTACCATAGTTGTACACTCAAATTGAACTTATAAAAGTTCATTATTCTTATATTGCTATAATTCATTCATCCTTAAAAAGATTACATACTTTTTTATATTAATGAACTTATTATATTCTTATAGAACTATCATATAGTTTACTCCTTTTAACTTTAAAGCATTCTATGAGGATTAATCCACTCATAATAAGGGCATAATGAAATTTTGAGAAACAATCATCTCTTTATTTATATTAATCCCACTTGGATCAAGTAGTGATAAAGAACTACTGCTGGATAACCTAATTTCTTATATTTATAAGAGGGACCAGAAATGTAGGTAACAAACATATTCTTAAGAAATTAGATTTAGCAAATCAGGTTTCTTACTTATTTATATGACATATGGTGTTTTAGGATGTGATATAATAGGTGTCATATTAAGTAACACTTTATTGTCAATGACACATCACCCTAATGGGTGATAGGTAAATTTGTCTGTGTTCATTATATACTTAATCATTTCAAGAAGAGTTTTATTTCTCTGTTTCCAACCACTTTTTGTTGATAGATTTATAGTTATTGTCTATCCATTCAGTTTTCATCACACAACCTTTTAACTCGATCAAATAAGTCTTCTTATACTTAATCCTTTCTTAATATCTTTATCTACTTTATCTTGTTGATTCTCTACTAAAGTCATATATTTGTGAAAACAACATAGTGCTTTACCTCTTAAGGAATCAAATAATATAACTATACCAAGTATAGCTATAGATAAAGGTGATAGAATAAGTATGTCTATGCCTCACTTTCACATCCATCTGGCCACATATATGTTAATAAATTAATTGAAATAACATAGAAACTCTTTGTCTCATACTAAACGAGACCTCGTATCATATCATTCATCAATATAATATGTAACATTAGTTTGTGTCATAAGCACCATACAATATTAATCCAATTATACCTTCATAAAAATCACAATTTTATTATGCTGGAGTTTAAATCGAAATCAAAGTTCTCATTACAACCATTTTCTTGAAACAAATTGAAAAAAAATAATATTAAAAAATTTTAAATAATAAATTGAAATGGGTCTTATAATACGAGCATATCATTAAAGTCAAAAACTAAAAAGAGCATGAAAAAAAGATCCTTTTGGAATCATTATACCTATATTTATTCAAGGCAATAAAATAAACTACTAAATGAGAACAAATCAAATAAACAAACTATTTAATGAGAAATCCTATAAACAAATCTTTAAATGCTTATAAAAGGAATTTATAAAGAGAACAATCGAAGAAAAATAATAAAATAGAAAAACAAACTATCACAATGCAAGTTAGGAGACACTTTTGATGTTTTCTATAAAAAAAAAAGATTTTCAGTGTTTGATTTTTACTCAGCCAAATTATTCACAAGTATCGTTTTGTTTTATCAAAAAAATTCAAAACAAAGATTTCAATTTAAAATAGTAATAGATAACAATTACGATCAAAATATAAATTTAACTTGCTCTAACACTAACACTAGATTGTGTTTAAGATTACTCATAGAATATAGGATAAAATTGATAAAATTCAATTTTGAATCAGAATTCAAGTATGAAAACTAGCTCTAATATTCATGTAAGAAATTTTAATTGCAATTAACTCGATAGGATCAAAATATACTTGTATCATTGATCAATTGAACATCAATTATTTATGATGTTTGATATTATTAACTTACTATGTGTAATTATGGATTAGGCACTAACCATGGACGCCTAGGACATCATGCTCTCTGACTCAATTATGGCATTTCTTTAAACAACAATCAAGCTTCTCCGATAAAAACCACTTTAGAATGCCCACCAATCATCAAATTCCAAGAAACCAAAGACGGAGGTATAATCAAACAGTTCCCGCAGATTCAAGAAATCAAGTAGGCTCTTATGGGCTCACTTTGCACACAGACCACAAACCCAATTCCGGCTTTTACAGCCTGCGCAGGAGCAACAACAGAAACCCGATATTTGATTCGGAGAATGCCTACAAAACATCCGAAAATACAGTAATATAAATTCAATCTGATTAGAATAATATAACAACTTCTATAACGCTATTTGACATGTACTTAATTGTTTCAGACATTTGCTAGCACTTGAGGATGCCCATACCAACAAGAACACGGAAAGATACCAACTTTTGGAGAGCGCAAGTCTCACCGGCAAGACCATTGAATACGATTTGAGCATCGATTTTAATTCAAGAACATGTCCCCACTCGAGAATGGAGGGTCTGGTGGGCCTGGGACTTGAACCAGAACATATGAGCCTAGAAAGGATGTTGTTGAGGCGGTAAGCAGCGTTCAAATATTTGGAAGGGACGAACGTGGGAGTTGGGAATCTTATATGGTAGTCGATCCGTGACCTTCAAAGGCCATTGACCATTGCTATAGATAACGTATGCCTGGTAAAGTTTTGAGCTTTTTCTCAAATTTGGTGGTTAAATTGGTATACTCTCATCTAAATATTTTTCTTGAATCATTAGGCTGCGAAGATGCTCACTAAGAGAGGTCCATCGGTCTCTAGCCCCATCAATATTCTTTGTGGTTGTAGTAAAGTTGTGACATTTGTGGTTGCTTTAAGCAATCAGGGCTAGGAAAAAAGTTATTTCAGCAGACTTTAGATCCCAGAAGGAAAAAATGCCTCCAGACAGTCAGGACCCACAAATGACATTCTTTCCAAAATTCTCTTCCTTTGTTAAGTAACTGATAATAGTCGGTGTGTGTCAAAGGTGTCGGCAGAGAATAAAATAATGGTAATCTATGTTTAGCACTTTCTTATGAATATTCCATTATTGTTTTCTGTGATTTCAGAAGAAATAGAAGGCTACACATCACCTTTTGTCATTAGATATTTGGGTATAAATATGCAAATATAAATATGCAAATGCTAAAGCTGTACACTATGCTAGATTTTTCTTTTTGGAGCAACAAGACTTTGTCAGGACTTGCCCATACGATGTAAGGATTGGAGGTTAAAAAGAAGGGAAAAGCCATAGGTTGAAGAGTGCTGAAGCAAATGACAGAAACCAAGACAAGAAGGCCATCGCTGCAGATAACTGATATCTACTGCATAACTTTACAGGGCAAAATGTAGAACCCACGTCCAGCAGGAGGTCAGTGACACTAGCTGTTGACGAAGCAGCTGCTAATGATAAAAATGACAGAACCTGCAGAACATAATTCAGAAAAACAAGGTACTTTTAGTAGTCACTTCTTAGTCAAAATAATCATTCCAATGAAAAAAAGAAACTCCTATCCTCAGGAAATGCCTTCCATCGGCTCAATAGTCAGGATGTTACATACCCAATCTCCAAGGGTGATAGCCAACAATATTCTCGGTTGATGAGGTAAACATTTAACAAAGACAGAATAAGCGTCTACGAGCACCAAAGTCACGCTCCAAGGAATAACCAAACCCATGACTGTTACCAAGAAGCTGCAGAGAATCATAAACAATTATGAGCCAACCAAAAAAGAAGGAATCTTCGTCGAGGTTATCCTCATCTACATATGCATAATTTAGAGAAAATAGAGAATGACAGCTTATTCCTTGCAAATTTCTCCAGAAAAGTAGAATAGAGAACCAAATTTGCAAAAAACATAACTTTCTGGAAACGCAAATATCAGCCAGTTTCAGACTTCAGTGAAACAGTTTCTTCTTCTTTTTTTTTTCTAAAATGGATGCAGACGAGTCCAATGGCCAAGGCCCCGACAGGTAAACTGTATCCACTCAAATTCAGAAGCATTTCAGAGCAGTGTTCTAGATATTCTCACAACTGATGAGGATAGCATCAGCTTTCTTGCTTCTAAACCATTGTTGTATGTAATCAAAAGGGACTCCAACAAATAAGCCTCAAAGTGACAACTTCAATATGTATAAATCATCTTTTCTCCTACAAAACGAGCCGCCAGGCTGCTTTTTTCATTTCCGAAGTTCAAAGAGAATGATTTGACTTTTCTTATCCTTCACATCCAGGACATTCTCATATTCAATATAATCATCATGATCCTACTTACTTCAATCTTAACACTTAATGAACGAGTAAAAGGAAAGAAATACAGAGACAAAGAACAAATCTTGACAAGACAAGGACACTATGACTTCGGATTGCGAGAACAAGAGTAGAATCTCCAACTCTGTATAAAGGGCCTGTGATAATAATTCAAAGACACGAAGGGTCTATCAGAGTCGATCAAATTATACAAGAAGGATAAGTGTAAAATAATATTACCAGAAAGCAGTATAGCTATAGAATTCGACACCCATGCACATGAAGAGAAGAGAAGCGGTGGAGAAAATGGTCTGACCCAACCGGAGAGCCAAACTGGCACTTGTCCCCATTGCACCAGGGACGTCTTCTTCCATAACTCAACCTCTTCATGTCCAAAACTTCATATCAAGCCCCACTTAGACTAAACCGCAAAACAAATCGAAATCAACAAAGGAAGAAATAAAGACACCCACTTTAATGATTTTTCACTTGAGCTATATTCACTTACTAGAAGAAAACGGATAACAAATTATAACAGAGCTTTTCTGGTGAAAGCTGGAAGGGAATTGTCAGAGACAAGAAAATCGAAAAGAACGTAATGGTAACGCCAACAACTCATGTAAAGAATCTTCCTTTTCGATCGTCGATTGAGGGTTTGGTTCTCTTCGAGTTCTTCAAACTGCGCATACGAATACGAGGATTGTTGGGGGGGTTGCTGCTTATGAGCCAAGTGGCTGTTTCAGGCCAAAGACTCTGGGTGGGATGTTATGTATCAATGAAGAGTCGCTAATGTCATTAGTGCTGCCCCACATCACATTTATGTTTAACATGATATTTATTTCATTCCAATAATCAAACTTGAAATCTGAAAGTTGGAATTTTCTTTTCTTTTATTCTTTTATGAACATTGACTGGAATAATAAAATGTGCAAAATGGGTTTTTTGTTGTTGTTGTTGTTGTCTCTTATTGCTACAATAGTTGGCAATTTTTAATGATATTAACGTGGAGTTGATACTACTTGTGCAGTTGGCCGAATGAATCTGATTTCAAAGAAAACGAGATAGGGATTAGTTGAGTTGTTTTATGGTGTTGGGTATGAATAAGGATATAATTTCATCAAATGACAAGGAACTAAATTAATTGAGCTGCATGTAAATTAATTCTAACTCCGTCTCAATCTAAATTAAAATTTCAAAATCATGATGATCACGAGCAGAAGACCAAAATTAGGAATTGAAAATGGTCAATAGTTTAATCAAATTACGAGTATATTATGTTACAATATCCTAAAGCTTCTTTTGCAACTTCTACCGATCATGACATTTTTCTTAAACGAGTACAAGAAATAGCAATTGAATTGTTTTTGTTTCTTCGACATAAACCAACGGATGGAACCCTGAGATTTGCAAATGTTAATTAGCGAATCCTGCTGGTCCTCGTCTGGATCTTGACAGGCAAATAAAAGAATTGGTGTAATGGTCCAAAAAAAAGAAACAAATGAGTAGCCAAATGTCTTTGAATCTTGATTTGCCTTTTCCTCTTTGTCCAGCAAAGTTTGATTGGCAAGAAACTCGTAGTTGTTGTCATGAACCATCAATTCCTTTCTATTCAATAATTTATTCGGATCAATTCGTGCACATAATTCACATTCACAGGATTGATGAGATGTGGTTCCGATGTCCTTCTTTTCAATTTTTTAGGGATGAATGTGAACGGCCTTAGTTTCGAGTTTTTAAATTGCTTTTAAGATACGTATTTTATCAAAAAATATATATAGTTAATGATTAGTGAGTATAATAGTCATTAATAATATAAATAATAAAAAATATTACCATCTAATTGGTCTCTTTTCCTTGTAAATGATCAGCTCTTTAAACATGTTTACAAAAAATTTCGAGTTGCAAAAGGAATCCAGTTTTTTTACATAAAAATCTACCTCTTAACATCAAAATATTGGATTAATGTGAAAGTTGTAGTGGATGGAGAGTTCCAATGTCGTGAGGTTTAAGCAAGATGATCCGCTCGGTTACCAACTTCATTAATTGGACCTACTAACACAATTCTTTTGATCAAACATGTGGAAGAACTAGTTGGATCACCAGTTTCATTGCAGGGTACGATAATGATTCCAACATCCAAGAGACGTGGACATTGTCTAACCTCGGACGGATGTCATTCCAGATTCAACATTTAGCAAAAGCTGAGCCAAAGTAGATATACTGTTTCATACTAGAATTAAGCCACATATGACTCAAGCTGAGCATACCAGATACCCTGGATCTTCACATCCTTCGGGGCCTTTGCACCCAAATCCGTATCAGATGGCTGAACACTCTCAAACACTCCGATCACCTCTCCGGTCTCAGGCTTGCTTTTGGTGACTCTAAGCGTAATTTTCCCAGTTGATGACGAAGCATTCTTGATGTTCTCCTTGGTTAGCTCCTCCTCATCTCCCCTGCCTCCAGCCGGCAATGCCACTGCATTGTCGTAGCCAGATGAGCCACCTCTTCCCTTTGGGTCCAAGAATGATGATCCTCGGTAGGATGGTACAAGAAAATCTCCTCCAAAGCCGTCGGGTTTTCCTGTTGCTACCAGCTGTTTAATGGTGAAGAGGAATGGTACACGCTCGCCACCAGGAAGCTGAACCGTAACAGCAGCATAGTCAATCCCGTCTTTCTCTACAAACTTGATTGTGCCATCAGGAGAGACTTCAAATGGTCCTTCGATTTCGTCAAGGGTATAGGTCAAGCGAGTCATGAGCTTGGTGTTCTGGAATTCAGGTGGAGAGTTCTTGTTAACACCTTCAGCCTTGACAGTGAACGAAGTTGGCTCCAGGCACAATTTCTTTGCCTCGTATTTACCAGGTTTAAAGGCAAAAGAGTCCACACCGCCATCTATGGTTGGGCACTGATTTGCAGTTCCAGTTCCCTTAACTTCCATGTATGTCTTGCTCTGAATCTCGTCATAGGTCAGCCTCTTTGGGACGCCTTCAGCACTTGCTCCCTGAAAAGTGTCAAAGTCATTGTGATTTTACCAAGCATAGTAAGTTCTGCAGCAAATCAGAATTCTCAAACAATGGCCTTACCCTAATTTGGTTGCCCTGATTTAACCAAGTAATTCTAACTTTTCTCATGACGATGTCTATCACAAGCACGTAGAAATAGAACAGGTTTGTCGTTACAATGACCAAATTCACTCTTTAACACATCAAGATTCAAAGATTACATGCACAACATGCGGGCCTCTAAAACTGAGGATCATTGCATCAATCAGTATTTTGCTCAATTGACAGTATAGAATCTCTAGTCACTTCTTGCCACTTTCAAGCATAACCTTAAAATTTGATCAAATCACATTCATTTTCATAAATAAAATTATTGATGAGTTTGAAACGGAAGACACACATACCGAGACAACAAGGACTGAAGTAGCAAGAGCAAAACCAGCTATCTTACTAACATCCACACACTTCTGAGCCAAGTCCTTTAGATCAGATTGCAAAGAGCAAGTGATCCTCGCACCAGCAGGCTCCAAGCCAAAAGCCTTAGAAATAGACTGAGAAAACTTGAGCTGAAGGGCAGACCGAGGAGGAACACCAACCTTGCCAGGCTGCATGAAGGTAGCTGCAGCTTGTAACGAGGCAGCCATGATTTCTTATACGCACTTGTTGTAACTTTCTGTTTGTCCGAAAAAATGAAAACTGCGGGTAAGTGTATGGTGACCACAAAGGAAGGTGGTGCTTAAACTTCAGAGAGGAGAATCAAGTTGGTGGCTTGGGGCTGAGAAAGATAAGGTATAGGATAAGCCTTTCTCTCATTGGTTGATTATGGGTAATGCCATTGGGATGGACTTTGCCACTTGGCAAGTTTCTTGTGTGAGATAACGATACTTTCAGTCAATATTTTAAAAGTCAGCATACATTGGCCCATGCAGGTCTCGAACCTGCGACCTTCGCGTTATTAGCACGACGCTCTAACCAACTGAGCTAATAGGCCGCTCTACTTTCAAAACTTTGAAACAATAATAGGTTCAGTAATTATAGAGAGAAGGTATAAAAAAATTGATCTGTTGTCAGTACTATGATGAATCAAATAATACGAACCAGACTCGTCATCTTTTTTCATCTGCATCGAGAAACCCCCAAATCAAAAGCTTGTAATTGCGATAAGTAAAGAAGAAATGAGCTTTGAGAAGTATTGAGGCGGTTAGAATGCATATCAATATTAGATAATTATGGCTAATCTTATCCTACTTATTGATTTGGATAGAATATGTATCTGCTATCCTGTTATAGTGTTTGGTTCAGCCGGATTCTGACGAGGCTGTACGTTGCCGTTTGGATCCATGGAAGCAACTGTTGAATGCGAGAATTCTGGCTTAAGGATTCCTGCAAAACAAAGAAGGCACGTCGGGGGTTGTTTCCCGATA
>JANZXR010000170.1:27373847-27394392 GCA_027575705.1 Erythroxylum echinodendron
AAGATATGGCAATCCTAAGAATATTATGAATAAGGTCACTAGTCAAACTTCATTTCCATACCTTATCAATTTTGGAAAATGATTTCGACTCATCACAGATTATGCAACTACACAACTTTTAATCAAGTACCCTAACATTCCTCAACTCACCCTATGAGACTTAACAGACACAGAGAGATAAGAAGCATAAAGGGCAATCATACCAATTCAACAGAATTCACCTCCCATCTTCAGTGGAGATGAAAGAAAAGTTAGAACTTTACTAGACTATCTAATGAAACAAAGACAAATCAGCAGAAGATAATCAGAAACAAAGACTCAAAGTCAATCAAATTTTTACAAATTCCCGACTCTGATATTCAATTTCAAGGAGTATTGTTCACATCAGGCCAAATCATTTATGACGAACTACATGGTGAGCATTCATGAGCAACAGTTACACCTAAAAAGCTAACAGGAATGATGGTTTCAAACTCAGCTGCTAAAGCTTCACGAAAAGAAAGTGCTACTGTAGATGACACAACCAAAAGACCACAAACAATCAGCCACAACCATAAACTCAGAGCAAAATCAACAAGTATCATGGCCTCATACACAAGGAAATGCAGATAACACGCACGAACAGAAGTTGCAAAATCCTAGCTACAAAGAGAATATGTGTTTCGGGTGGTGGGTTTGTCCATCTCTTACCTGGAAATGAAGATCCTAAACAACCACGTTAAACCCAGATGAGCCAAATGCACGCCAAGTGAGAGTACCCAACATGACAGCCGCGCCAATACTGGAAAGGGAGAGAGCAGAGAGCACAATGCGTGAACCCATACAGTAGAAGACGCTGAAGCAGACTGCGGAGAGGTGCGGGAGAGCTTATCACAGACAATGTTTTAGGTTTAAAACTGAGGGCATATATGACATTTCACAACCGTCTGTCTCCGTCCCTCAATTTTGTGCCACAGTCATGGGAACGACAGAAAATTCATGTCCCTGTCTCCAGAGTCGGGACAAATTTGGGCAGAGACAGCAACCAAACACGTTGGGGGATAGGATTTTTCTGTCCCTGTCATTTGTCCCCGCCTACAGGGACAGCAACCAAACACTGAGTTATGTCACGGGCATGACAGTTACATTTATGTGACTGGTGGCTTAAAATATAAGTGAAAACTACAACGTTTTATTAGTTTTATTAGTCGGAGAAAGTTGGATAAAATAAGCGTAGACGGAAGATTCCGTCTAATATTTGGATTGCTGCAGGAGTCAGTATTCACAATGATGATATAATAATGACCATCGTGTATGGTTCACCCATCCCGCGGAGTGTGACACTATCGACATTTGTTGAACCCGCTTCTCTCACTGAATTGCTTGGATCACTATTTAACTTAAGAGAGTGACTTTAAGCTACAAATAATCCTGATTCTTTTTCGCCTATTGATAATGTTGCTGTTAAGAGAAATTCATAGGGAGATTCCTTTTGTAACTCGCAATAAGGAGGCGTTCCCAGGGACGTGGAGTCAAAATAACCAAAATCATGCACCAGTTGTGTGCCAAATCTGCAATCGACCATATCACGGTTGTTGCAGTGCTACCATCATTTTGATTCTAGTCTCCCAATTCAACTCAAACTGACCATTTTGCTGACTTTGTTGCCGCTCTTGACATGTTTGTAGACCCAGATTGGCATCCAGAGACGAGTGCCACGATTCATGTACTAACAACCTTGTCAATCTCCTTCTTCCAACCGATTACCATGGGTCCGAGCAAGTTCAAATCAATATTGTTGGCAGGTTTGCATGTTACTCACACTAAAAACCCCATAAAAACTACATCTATACCTCTTTACCTTAAACGAGTTTTACATTATCCTGAGATGTGTTTCAAAAACTACATCTATACCGTGATAACCCTGTTTCTTTGGAGTGTGATGATACTATTTGCTTTGTGAAGGAACAAATGTCGGGAAACCAATACTCTTTAAGGCAAAGTTAAAGATAATCGGTACATACTTGAATCATCATCCAGGTATCATTCAAGTTCGTTAGTTTCGAGTCTTCCAAGTTCTTTTAGCTTCTGTAAATCTATAGCATCAACATCTTGGCCATGCCTCTACTGCGGCTGTAAAGAAATTAGTTTTGAAACGTTGGATTTCTTGTTCGAATAACTCATTTGTTTTTTATAAGGCTTGTCACCTTGGCAAGTCCTGTCGGTTGTCATATGATCATTCTAAGATAACTTATGCTTTCCTTTGCAATTAATCCATTCTAATATTTGGGTCCATCAGCCATTACATCCACTTTTGATCATCGTTACTATCTCATTTTTGTCGATGTTTTTAGCAGATAGACTTGGTTTTAACCGTTACACTGTAAATCTCAAACCTTTGACGTATTTAAAAAATTTAAAGTCTAAATTGAAAAATTGCTCAACACTTCAATTCAAAATTTTCAAAGTGACTGGGGGGAGAATACTGTAAGTCTGCCAAAATTTCTCAACGAATGTTGCATCAGTTATAGGGTTTCTTCTCTTTATACGCATATTTGAAAGAAAACATAGGCACATCATTGAGTTAGGTCTTTCTTTACTTGCTCATATTCTTCTGTTCCTAATGTTTATTGGGATGATGTGTTTGCTATGATGGCAGTTTATCTAATAAATCGTCTATCTAAATCTATATTGAAAAATAAATCGCCATGGCAACTCCGTTTTGGAACTCAACCTGACTATTCTTGAAGTTTTTAGGCGTGCATGTTATCCAAATCTACGACCTTTTAACTCCAACCGATCGAAATTTTGGATCAATGGAGGAATATCATAATTTTTGTTCAATAAGACACTTTTTCGATCCACTAAGTGTGTTTTTATGAGCTATAATCCTATACAGGTGTTTAGGCTTAAAAACCTAATGATGTTATATCTTCCGAGATATATAGTTTTTAATGAAATTAGTTTTCCATTTGCTAACCAAATTGCCTTGCGGGGACTTGCTCCACTTATAAATCTAACCACGCCCACTCAAATAACACACTTCATAGGAACTCATGACCGTTTGTGCCCACTATCGCGTGCTTCGTCTCTACCGCTTGACTTGCAGAGAGTAGCGAGTTGTGAAGGGGTTGGTTCTAGCCTGGAAGCTACTCAAAGCCTAATTCACTTAGACCCCAACCAAGATAACAGTGGTATGGCTTTAGAGGAGCTTCAGCCTTTAGCAAATGATTAAGGTGAAAATATGATTTCAGAAGTGCATGATTTAAGGAACTCCACGCTAGTTGTAGTGCATAAGCCTCCTTCGGATGCAAATTCACACCACCTGGTTGCCAGGGGCAAAGCTAGTACCTTTAAGCCCAAAATACAAGCATTGGTCACAACTCACAATTGTTGAGCCATCTATCACAATAAACCCACTTGCTACACACAACCTGTCAATTTTTCACATTGAAGAGTAGCCACGGTTGAGGAACTCAACTCCCTAATTTGTCTTGGAACCTGGACACTTATGTCTCCTCCACCTAATGCAAATATTGTTGGGTATAAGTGGGTTTTTTCAAAGTTAACCGAAAATCTAATGAGTCCATTAAAAGAAACAAAGCTTGGTTAACGGCGAAGGGTTTTCATCAATAGGAAGGATTGGATTATCAGGAGACATTTATTTGTGTCGTTAAACCTACCACAGCTAGAATTTTTTATCTCTGGCTATTTTTAATAATCGGCATATTCAACAGCTCGACATGAAGAATGCATTTTTATACGGTGTGTTGTAAAAAGAAGGCTATATGTCCTAACCTCCAGGTTTTGTTAATTCTCGTTGCACTAATGTTGTTTGTCGACTTGATGAGGCTATTTATGGCCTTAAATAGGCTGTACACGCTTGGTTCACTAGTCTTAGCTCTAAGTTGTTAAGTTTGGTATTCTTTTGCTTAGTTAGTGATAATTCCTTATTCATACACTATTATTTTGGATATCTCACGGTTGTTTTAATGTATGTAGATGATATTTTAGTGACCGGTGGCAACAGTAAATTTATTTTTCAATTAATTCATGAACTTGGCTGAGACTTTGCTTTAAAAGATTTGTTTCCGTTGTATTTCTTTTTTGGTCCAGGATTATTTTTGAGTCAGTCGAGATATATTTGAGACATCTTTAAAAAGGCTTAATTACCTAATTGAAAGCCTAGAAAACTTCCCGTGACCGTTGGTATTTTGGTAAGCAACATTTTATGTCTGGTTCTACTGCACTTTTTGATTTCAAGATGTGTCAAAACATTGTCAGCAGCCTTCAATATTTGTCTATTATATGACATGAAATTGCATTTACGATTAACAAATTAAGTCAATTTATACGGAAACACCTGGAGGATCATTGAACAATAGTTAAAAAGCTTTTACGTTATCTCAAGGGGACTGTACAGTATGAGATGTTTCTCTAGCTAGTTTTTCTTTTCAACTGTCTAGTTTTTCATATGCTGATTGGGCTAGCTGTCTAAATGATCATCAATCTATGACTAGTTCTTGCTTTTATTTAGGCTCCAATTTGGTCTCATGGGGGCCTAAAAAGCAAAATGTTGTTTCAAGGTCTAACACAGAAGCAGAATATCGGGTTGTTACGTGTGCTACTATTGAAATTATTTAGCTATTGGCTTTGCTCTGTGAACTTCGTGTGTCCATTATTAAGTGCAACTTTCTTAATTGCTAATTCCATTTTTCATGTACGTACTAAATATATTAAAGTGAACTACTATTTTTGTACGTGAAAAGGTGGCTCCTGGTGATATAGCAGTTCGGTTTATACCCTCTGTTGATCAAATTGCTGACGCATTGCAAAACCTCTTAGCACTTAAATGGTTTATGCAGCTACATTCCAAGCTTAGAGTGATACCTGGTCCCTCTCGCTTGTGGGGGGTATTAAGGTAGTTAGCATGTATAGCCATATTATAACTATGACTAATCTTATCATACTTGTTGATTCATTTAGAATACGTATATGTTATCATATTATAATGCTTCTATACTAGTGTATTTCCTACTTGTATATATTTATACTATAAACACTATATTAAAATAAGTGAAATATACTTCAATGTTTCTACATTTTGTTTTCCTATTTTATAAGAAACCTATCTAGAAGTAGTAAAGTAGAAGATGAATTTAAAATCGGATTTTTCTTTGAGACCCAAAAAAGTTTAACCATAAGACCATGAAATCCTCAAAATTAAGCACACCACTCAACCTACGGTTAGCACAGAGAGGATGTCAAACTAGAAAGATAGTTTCTTTCTTCTTATAGAGGGGACATGGCTGCAAAGATAAACTTTTAATTCACAGAGAGTTAAAATAATATTATATCACCAATTCGTTGGGATTTACGCTACAATCTCAAGTGGGCCCCATAGCGGCATGTCGATGGTAAAAGTAAAATAAAATTATCGACGGTAAAAAGTTAACAGTGCTAGTAAATATTAAATTACCGTTACCACCTTTACCTCTAATACTTATTTGATATTAACGACCGAATCCACCCAAAATAATAACCACGGTAAAAAAACAAATAATTATCGTAAATGCCAGATAAAAATAAGAAACACCGAGATTTACATGGAAAATTCCTAAATAATTAGAGGGAAAAACCACAGGCCAAGTCGGTAAAAGTTTCACTATATATGCGAAGAAAATTTCTTACAATCACTCAAATTTCTCACCCGCTAGAATATGATCACAATTCTAGTAACTCTCAAAATTTACCGCTTTATTTTTACCTCATACCTCTCTGTGGATGTGATCCAGAGCACAAGACTCGCTCAAAACTCTCTCTATGTATTGAACTTTGTTGCTTTGCTCTGTTGAATGCTCCAAACCTCAAGCCTATTTATAGGCTCCAAGCAGCATGAATTTGTGGCTTCAAATTTGGCCATATCTTTAGCTGGCCAAACACTACAAAACCAAAAAGAAAACTGCAACAACAAATGTCTGCCACAATTTATGCCCATTAAAATTTTAGCCGGTGGCGGGTTATTGGGATGGACCCATCAATTCTCCCCCTCCAACCCCAACCGTCACATGCTGGAGGGCGTCTTCATCCTGCTCTCAGTAGGAGCCCATCCTGGCAAGTTTGATACACAACTCGAACTTCTCCTTAGGAACAACCTTCGTCAGTATATCGGCAGCATTTCTATCAGTGTGAATCTTCTACAACTGAAACACCTTCTCCTCAACGACAAGTCTGAGCCAATGATACCTTACGTCAATATGTTTCGTTTGTGCTTGATACATAGTGTTCTTGCTCAAGTCTAAGGCACTTGGACTCTGGTAATAGACTACGTATTCTTCCTGCTACACTCCCAATTCTTGAAAGAATCGCTTCAACCAAAGCATTTCCTTCCCTGCTTCCGTTACTGCAACGTATTCTGCTTCAATAGTTAATAAGGAAACACATTTTTGTAATCTTGACTGCCATAAGATGTCTCCCCTTAAGAATGTAAATAGTTATCCTGATGTAGATTTTCTATCATCAAGATTACCGACCATATCTACATCTGTGTAGCCAACAAGTACAGGTTTTTCCCCTCCAAAAGTTAAACATAACTTTGAGGTTCCTCTCAGGTATCTAAAGATCCACTTTACTGCTTCCCAATGTATCTTTCGGGGATTTGACAGAAATCGGCTCACAATGTCAACTACATAAGCAATATTTGATCTTGTACACACCATTGCGTACATCAAACTTCCGACCACTAAAAAATATGGAACATTTGACATATCTTCTCTTTCTTTCTCCGTTGATGGGTAGGATTTCTTGCTCAACTTGAAGTGAGCGGCAAGCAGAGTGCTAACGGGTTTAGCATTTTTCATATTGAACCTCTCTACAACTCGTTCAATATATTTCTCCTGCGATAACCATAACCTACAGGACTTCTGATCTTGGGTAATCTCCATTCTAACAATTCACCTTGCAGATCCCAAATCCTTCATTTCAAACGTCTTTGACAAATCTCCCTTTAATTTGCTAATCATGTCTGCATCTGGTCTAATGATTAGCATATCATCAACATATAAGAGAAGAATAATATATTTTCCGTTAGGGTATCTCTGGACATATACACAAGGATCTGCATCCGTACTTTTGTAGCCTTGATTCACTATGAAAGAACCAAATTTTTTATACCATTTTTGCGAGGCTAGTTTCAAACCATATAAGCTCTTCTTTAGGCGACAAACTATGTCTTTCTTTCCCTTAACCTTGAAACCTTCTGGATGTTCCATATAGATCTCTTCCTTTAGATCCATATGCAAGAATGCGGTCTTTACATTGAACTGCTCCAACTCAAGGTTCAAGCTAGCTACTAGACCTAGCATAACTTGAATAGAACTTATTTTCACAACCGATGAAAAAATCTCATCAAAGTCAATACCCTTCTTTTGAGTGAAACCTTTGACGATCAATCGAGTTTTGTGTCTCACTAGGTAGCCATTATCTTTCTTTAGCTTGTGCAACCATTTGTTCTTGAGTGTTCTCTTCCCTTTTGGAAGTTTCACCAGCTCGTACGTGTCATTCTTCTTCAAAGAATTCATCTCTTCTTTCATAACCTTCATCCAACAATCTATATCTCTGCAAGATTGCACATCTTGGAAGCTCTCTAGGTCGCCCTCATCAGTAATCAAAATATAATCAGAACTAGGGTACCTCGTAGATGGTTGGCGTTCTCTGGTTGACCTTCTTAACTAAGGTTCAACTCCTTCCAGTAGAATAGGGTTCTCTGACTGCCCCTGCTCAACACCCTCTTCATCATTTTCATCATCTACGGCTGACTCTTGATCCCTCACGCTAGCTCTTCTTCTTCTTATTCTGATTCTGGCATTCCTCCTCCTTCTGTTGGAATGCTCAACATTATAATATCAACAACACCGCCACTTGTGGATCTTGCACCATCCACAGTTGTATCCTCCAAGATCTCATTCTCATGGAATACTACGTTTTGGCTTCGGAAAACTTTCTTTTTAACTGGATCCCATAACCTGTAGCCAAACTCTTCGTCTTTGTAACCAAAAAATATATAAGGCACTAACTTATCATCAAGTTTTGATCTCTACTCCTTCGAAACATGCATGAACGCCTTGCTTCCAAATACCCTCAAGTGAGAGTATGTAATATTCCTACCTATCCAGACCCTCTCCGGGACATCAAAGTTTAAAGATAGTGAAAGTAGTCGATTGATTAGGTAGATAGCAGTACCGACAGTATCTCTCTAAAATGACTTAAGTAAGTTGGTCATTTTGAGCATGGATCTGACTCTCTCAATAATGTTGTGATTCATCCGTTCTACAATACCCTTGTGCTAAGGTGTATCAGGGATTGTCTTCTCATGCCTGATACTGTGCTTACTGTAATAATCATTGAACTCCCTAGAGATATATTCAACACCATTGTCAGTGCGAAGACACTTCAATGGTATTCTGATATCCCTTTCCACCATCGCATGGAACTGCTGAAAATGTTAAATACCTAGTCCTTTGTGCACAAAAAATATATCCATGTTTTCTATGAAAAATCATTAATAAAGGTAAGAAAGTATCTATACCTCCAAGAGATTCCACCTCTATGAGACCACATATATTAGAGTGTACCAACTCCAACTTGTTGTCTCTCCATCCAGAGCTCTTCTGAAATGAAACATGATATTGCTTCCTAAAGGTACAATAATCACAAGGGTTTACTTTACGTTTGGCTAGTGGGATGAGGGACTTCTTCGCCAAATTTGTGGCACAGGCGACTAGTGCGTGTAAGTGAGAAAGGGGCAAGAGGAAGATTATGTTGCTCGCTGTACAATACGCACGCGGTGAGTTTCCAATTACCGTCACCCATATGATGGTGATAACTTTCCTTGTCCAGTACACTACCAGAAATCAAGTTCAACCGAAGATCAGGAATATGCCGCACATCTTTGAGTGTTAATATGCACCTGACACTAGTATTCATGCAAATGTTACCGATTCCCATTATTTGTGAGACATTATGATCTCCCATTCTAATAGTGCCAAAATTTCCTTCTTTATAAGTGGTAAAGTATTCACTTTTTGTAACACAATGGTATGAAGCATTGGAGTCTACTATCCACTAGATATCTGCATCTACAACATAACAACAATCTACATTAGAAGAAACTAGAGTTACCTCATCTTCTGCTAGACTGTAGCAGATGTGTTTTTGTCATTGTCCTGATTTTGATTTGTATTATCCTGTTTGAGAAGATAACAATTCCTTTTGAGAGGACTCATCTTACTGCAATGGTAACACTGTCTTTTCTCCCTAAACTTGGATCTATCCCTGAAATTTCTGTGCCCTCAACCTCTACTCTTGATTCGACCCTTATTCTCTATGATAAGGGCTTGTGAACTGGTACTGGCAATGTCTCTTCTCCATAGTTCTTCCTTGAGTAGTT
This sequence comes from Erythroxylum echinodendron, assembly GCA_027575705.1. Classification (NCBI taxonomy): domain Eukaryota; kingdom Viridiplantae; phylum Streptophyta; class Magnoliopsida; order Malpighiales; family Erythroxylaceae; genus Erythroxylum; species Erythroxylum echinodendron. The sequence goes on from JANZXR010000170.1 coordinate 27,383,275, forward strand.
GATTCTTTACTGTAGATATCGTTACTATACCATTTGGAGCTGAGTTGCTTAAAGATACCATAAGAGCATCCCAACAGTAGGCATGCTTGCATCTCATCATCAAAGGACATACCGGTAACTGCTAACTCAGTTATGAGTCCTTCAAAGTCGTTCAGGTGTTGTGTAACTGATCGTTCCTCTGATAGCTTCAAGATCATGAGTTTTCTAATTATGATCATTTTTCTTTGATCATTAGTAACCTCGTACATACCTTCTAATTTCTTCCAGAGAACTTGGGGATCCTTTTCATTCTTCACGTGGTTGTACAAGCTAGCATCTATCCATTGACGCATTGTACCCAATGTTTACTTTTTAATTTGTCCCACTACTTCTCAATCATATCCTCTGGCTTAGCATCGTCTCCTTCAATTAGATCATAGAGATCTTTACAATTGAGGTAATCCTCCATCTTGGATTTCGACATTGAGTAATTCGAATCCGTCAACTTGATTATTGCCCCATCGTTAGCCATGTTGAGCTCCTGAATCTACCGAATCAAGAGCTCTAATACTAGTTGTTGGGATTTATGCTACAATTTCAGGTAGGCCCTATAGCGGCATGTTGACGATAAAAATAAAATAAAATTACCGACAGTAATAAGTTAATAGCATTGGTAAATATTAAATTACCGTTACCACCTTTACTTCCAATACTTACTTATTGGATATTGCAACCGAATCCACCGGAAATAATAACTATGGTAAAAAAATAAATAATTACCATAAATGCCAAATAAAAATAAGAGACATTGAGATTTACATAGAAATCTCCTAAATAATTAGAGAAAAAATTACGGGCCAAGTCGGTAAAATTTTCACTATGTGTATGGAAAATTTTGTTTACAATCACTCAAATTTCTCACCCACTAGAATATTATCACAATTCTAGCAACTCCCAAATTTTACTGCTTTATTTTTACCTTACACCTCTCTGTGGATATGATCCAAAGCACAAGACTCACTCAAAACTCTCTTTATGAATTGAGCTTTGTTTCTTTGCTTTTCTCTGCTGAATGTTGCAAAACTCAAGCTTATTTATAGGCTCCAAGCAACATGAATTTTGTGAATTCAAATTTGACCACATCTCTAGTCGGCTAAAGTCCACAAAACCAAAAAGAAAACTGCAACAACCAATGTCTACCACAATTTGTTTCGATTAAAATGCCAGTGATGGGTTGTTGGGATGGACCCATCACAATTAAGTGGAGGCTAACCAACTTATCTTGGTTTTGATTGCTTAATAATTGTAGAAGCAATCATTTTTCTTTGTCTTTCTCTATTTAGACATTTTTTCCAATAGGAGACTAATATAGGAAGACACTTTTACTTCTCTTTTAATGGTTGTGTTGGGATCACAAACTACATTAGTTTTAAAAGTGGAACCATTTACTATCATCTTTTAGCAATTCTAATGTTGGCTTTTATAGGGCTATATTGGAACTTAATGCCCTGATATAAGCAGATCACGTGTGGAAAATAATCAAAATTTGTTCTTTTGAAAGTAGAGGAAAAGCCTGTCAGTATCACAATCCGAAGTTTTGCCATTATAGGATCTTTGGTAAATGAATTTCTTGCAAGATCATTTTGAAGTTTTTTTACCTCAAAATTGTGTCATGAGGTTCTAACTTAGGATGTTTGTATTCTTGATAGATAATGTGCTCTTTATTTTCACAACTATTGCTACTTCTATCACAAACTCTCTACGTATAATCTTCTTTCTAGCATTTATGTTGTATTAGAAATTATGAATGTAAAACAGAGACTTCCAGTTAAGACAATTTAGAGATGTTGTTTACTGATTGATCTACAGGAATTGGCAATGCCTGGATAAAGCAAAACACCAATATATGTATACAATGGATTTACATTGAGGAATTCTTGAATCAAACATATGCTTAGGTATGCTCTTGAACCAACAATCAAGAGACATCAAAACACCAAGCCAAGTGCCTTTTTGGATATGTGTAAAGAAATTTGGTGTCACAACAAGAAGAATCAATGATTATAGGATTTCGTAATAATATAAATTTGGAAATGGATAAAATATAAGATTTATGAGAGAAAACAAGGCACAGTTATAATTGAATAAGAATAAAAATAGTTACAATTTCTGTAGAAAATCAATAAAAAATATAAGAAATTGTGAAGAAACTTAATTAAAAAATATAGAAAAGTATGTACAAAATTAATTTAGAAAGTCTAGGAAAATATGTGAAATTAATTATGAAGAAATATCTTATATGAAAATTATGTCTAAAATAATAGAACTAAGAAGTAAAACAAATATTAGCCAAAATATCTAGAATATTTTAAAAGTCACTATCAATTTCCTAAGGCTATAAATAAGCTTGAAATGTAAGACATTAAGTAAGAAGAATAACATTATAAGCATATTACAAGTCAAAGCAATATAGCTAACTCTTTTTACAAGTTCTTCTCTTCCCCTCTCATGTCCCTAAAATCTAATAGTGGTATCATAGTAATATTAGTCCTTCTTAATTGCTTTCCTTGCTTCACCTAATTTACCAACTTTTAACTACACTAAAACCTTAATTCCCATGTTTAAAAGGGAAACATATAATTATTAGAGCATCCAAATGAAGGCGTTATTCATCTCATAAGACTTATGGGATGTTATAAAGAGTGGTTATGAAGTCCCAATAAGCTAAGAAGAATTAGCTACGTGGATAGAAGTAAAATAAAAGGAGAATAGGAAAAATAAGCAACATGATGCCAAGGCCTTATTATGCATCTTGTAAGGAGTTAGTAAGGAGAGATTTCCAAGGATTTTGTAAATAAGCAATGCATAATAGGCGTGGGAGACATTCAAAAATGAGTTCAAAGGCATGAATAAAGTAATATCTATCAAACTCCAATCCTTATGGAAAGATTTTGAAATACTCCTAATGTAGGAAGATGAATTAATACAATCTTTCTTCTATCATGTCTTTAATATCTTCAATCAAATTACAATTTATAAGGACATAATAGAAGATAAATAATACAAAAAAATATTAAGAAGTCTTCCTGAAAAATATAATCATATTGTGGCTGCCATGGAAAAAGCAAAAGATTTATCACAGCTTGCTTTAGAGGAATTAATAGGCTCTCTTGATGCTCATGAAGCTAGACTAAAAAGATTTGAGAAGCCACTATAACAAGCATTTCAAACAAAAATAAATATCTTAAAAATGATGGAAATAAGAAAAATAGCCACAGCAAAATTCTCAAAGAAGAGGAGCATATACTAACGGTAATAGGGGGAAAGTGTTAGAGTAGTGCTCTTAAGGCAATCACCTTTAGCACTTTTGTACAAACTTTATTTTGATTAATAAAGCGAAAGGCATTTTTCAGCGATTTTATATTCGTTTATATATGAATAGATATTGATCTTAAAGCGAATTAATGAAGTTAATGATACAAAACATAGTATAAAGGAAATCATGATAATGAGATTCCTATCATATGCAATTATGTTAGTATCTAAATAATCTCTAGTCATAGGATTAATAAGACTAGACATTATTAATCCAAACAAACTAACACATGTTATACTCCTTGATTTGATCAAGCAGTGGATCTCATAAACTGTAAGCATGAGTTGTTTAGAGTTAACATGTGGATGCTTACTAAGAGTAGTAAGTACATCGGATGACTCGCTATGAGATTATTATATGGTTGATCTATCGAATGTCAATGATTAACCTCATCATAGAAATGGTGCAAATATCCTTAGACTTGAGGTACTCAATGATATCTTAGATATTATGTAACATCCCGTTTCCATATAATGGGTTGAATCATGAAAATTGGTATAAGAGACATCAATTGGAGAAATTAGGAAAACACATCTCATGCTCATGCATTTGTGAACAGTGAGTTTTGCACATGAAAAAAATTTGAGAAATTGGAAATGTTTGTATTGTGTAATTTGAAATAGGCCCAAGTGGCTAATAAAAGTGTCTGTTGAGTTCGTTGTGTTGTATCAAATGGTTATAAAACAAAGTGGAACATTTTGGTTACTGATTTTCTGTACTTTATGTTGTGTGTTTTAAAAAATATATATACTGACTGTTTGATTGTTTAGTGATGTGGCACATCACCCTCGCGGGGCATGGACTCGGATATCACCTTCGATATCGGGTTCGGGTTCAGCGAGAGTGGGGTGTTACATATTAATCCTGTGCTTTGACATCATTCCTTATTACCTCAAGACGAGGTCGCTCTTAGAGTGGTAATTGGGCATAGCTATTGGTATTTGAAGGTAATTAGGTAGCCAATAAAGGATTCACCACTCCTGATAGAAGGACATGATATCCACTACCTCTTGTTGAGCTTATTACTTGGGTGTCTCTGGCCAGAGCAGTTATATGTCATGAAGAGAGCCTTCAATGACACATAAGAATAATGAGATCATAGGAAAATAACTAACATCACTTGGACTAGATATGACGTAGTCAGTCTAGTGAAAGTTGACACATAGCCCATACTTGGAACCAAGTGGAGTATAATATGGTGAAAGGATGACTTGCACGGTAATTGCCTATGGAAAGGTTCATATGTTGGCTAATTAACTATCAAAGAGTTCGTGTGTTAATCTACTTATATTCTGACAAATTGGCATCATGAAACCTTTATGATTTGATTAAATTAAGAATTAATTCAAGTGCATATAAAATAACCGGAAACCTAAGGGCTTCATGCTTAAAAGATCAGATGAAAAAATAGTGTATATAGCCAAATTTAAGTAGGTCATGATCATGACTCATAGGCCACGATCGTGATCGAAGGCGAGCCCGGGTCACAATCATGACAGAGGGCACAAAATGGTACATAAATGAGTTCTTCACTCATGTACACAAGGTTCTACCACTTCTTACACACACAAGTGAGAGTATAAGGGCTCTAGAAGTGTTCTAGAGTGAGAAAGAGGTTTCTTAAGTCTTGTTTTTGCAATTCATGCGATTGCTGCATGAATCAAAGTGCATATAATAGGATTCTTGATCTATCTTCTATCATTTTGAGCATCTACCAGAACTCATCTAGTTTGGTGCTCAAATCACCCTTATACATTGTTTCTTCATCTTCTTTGCGTATTCTTGGGTGATCAAGGAATGGTTTGGTGTTTGCAACAACCAAAACAAGGAAAAGAAACAAGAAAGGAGGATAAACATAAGGTAAAAAAGTTTTATATTCATATTCTTACATATCCGTGCATGCATGTTAGATTTGTAATTTTTGGGTTATCACGGTATTAGAATATTGATTCTAACACTTCAGCTACATAGGCATGCATATAATGCTTGTATCCATGGCAAACCCAGGAGAAAGTAAGGGAGTAATGAGACATTAACCTCCTACTGAAAATTTTGTAAGAAAAATAACCATAATACAAAAGATCGTTAGTGCAAATGTAAAAGGTGAAAAAGATACCTTCATTGTGAAAAATACTGTTGGTACTTATAAAAGGAAGAGGTAAATTTCTTAGAAAGTAATGAATCTTCTAATCATACAATATATTCAGCATAATCGTCTTAAGAATCAAGGTTGTTTGGTGTATTGATTGTGGTCGTTTAAACCATATGATAAAGAACAAAAGTTGCTATATGTAACTAGATAAAAGTGTGAAATCCCAAGTTTCACATGGTGATGGAAATATACCCGCTGTTGAAGGAAAAGGAACTGTTGTTGTTAGATCCCTAGATGGTAACTGAAACTACATCTATGATGTTTTTTATGTTCTAGGCCTTGCTCAAAATCTATTAACTGTAAGCTAATTGATTTGAAAAAACTATAAAGTCATCTTTGATGACAATAGATGCATCATTATTGACAAGAAGAAAGGCCAAATCATATCTTTCGTCAAAAAGGCTTATAACATGGTTTTCCCATTAGAAATATCATTTGGTAAAAAATGTGCATTAAGAAGTAAGAATATGAATGAATCTATATTATGGGAATTGAGATATGGCCATCTGAATTTCAATGGCCTTAAACTCATAAAGTGAAACAATATAATGCTTGGGATTTTTTCATTTCTTCTGAAAACAAAGTATGTGAAGGATGCCATTTTTAAAAACATCTTGGAGAGCCAAGACTCCTCTTCGATTGATGCATGCTAAATTTTAGGCTCTATCAAGAACTAGTAGTATTGAAGGTAAAAGATATTTTCTGCTCTTTATTGACGATTACACATGACGGATGTGGGTGTGTTTATCTAATAAAAATCTGATGCATTCTCTTGCCTCAAGGAGTTCAAAACCCTAGTAGAAGAAAACATATGGGCATTCTCTCAAAATCCTAAAAACTAATAGCAGTGGAGAATTTAATGATCATAGGTTCATCAATTTTTACAAGGAACAAGGCATCAAAAAGGAGCTAACTATTCGATATACATCACAGCAAAATGGTGTCGCCAAAAAAAAGAATAGAAACATTGTTAAGATGGCTCGATCAATGCTATAAGATAAGAATCTACCAAAGAATATGTGGGCAAAAGTAATTAATATTGCAATATGCATTCTAAATTATTCTTCCACTAAGGTAATCCTAAATATTGGTCTTTATAAAGCATTGTTTAAAAGAAAACTAAATGTTGAAATCTTAAGGTCTTTAGATGTGTAGCATATTTACAAATTTCAAAAAAGAATCGCAAAAGCTAGATGGATAAAGAGAACAGTTCATCTTCATTGGTTATAGTAAGCAATCAAAAGACTATTGATTATACAAATCAGAAACAAAGCAACTAATCAGTTTAAGAGAAATCGTCTTTGATGAAAGAGCAAGCTAACAATGGAATACCAAAGCCTCAATAGGAGTCAAGCTTTATGAAGAAGTCATCGAGCCATTGGGAGTAAGTGATCCAAGCCCGAGCACTCCATAATCATCATTAGCACAATATGATCAACAACGTCAAGAAGATGAAAATCAATTAAAGGAAGAAGGGTCTTAACTCTGAAGATCAACGAGGCAATAAAAACTAATTCCAAGATATGCAAATGTTGCATTCTTCATTAGAGAACCTCAAAAATATGAAAAAGTTGTTGAAGAAGAAGTTTGGAAAAAAGTTATAGATGAGAAAATCAAAATGATTAAGAAAAATGGTACATAGGTGCTTATGCAAAATCCAAAAGAAAAAGAAGCCATTAGCTCAAATGAGTCTACAAAATCTTATATAAATTTTAAGTCCAAAATGATAGAAACAAGAAAGCAAAATAAATATTAGGTAAAATATTTAGAATATGTTAGAAGTTATTACCAACTTATTAAGATTACAAATAGACCTGAAATGTAAACCACTAAAATCAAAAGAAAGAACATTAAATCAAAGTGGTAAAACTCTTTTTATCAATCCTTCTCTTTCTTTTTCACATTTTTAAAATATAACAGTCTCACATGATAAATCTTAAAGTGTAGGAAGTTGTGGTATATAGTAACATATTCGATCAGAAATAGATTTGGGGAAATATAGTTAAAACTTAATAGACAAATATTGATATTGTTTTCTACATTAGTGTACGAATATCATTTTTAAGATCTTGAAATGTGTTTATATAGGAATCTTAAGCCTCTTTCCTTGCTCAATGTCAAAGACTTCGTCTTTTACCAACGAATCGCGCAATACTTAGTTGTACATCTCATAACTAAGTCAGACTCTCCTTTGAATGCTAAAAACAAAGTTAGCAGAAGTTAGTAAAGATGCAAGATAAAACAAGAACAAGAATGAGGAAACTTGGAGAATGCTTTGATTGCTCAAGAAAGCTTTAAAAGGCAATTGCTAAGAACTTCTATGCATCTTACAAATGAAGTCCCTTGGGTATTTATAGCCTTCCACCTCCTCAAATTTGATCCAAAGGCTCACAATCACCATCTAGAATTCTCTAGAACTATCTACATGTCCAAGTATTATCTATAATAATCTACAAGGTTCTGGAGTCTTCCACCCATCTTTAGCCTTATCTTAAACATGGAAGAATAGTGTAGAATCTTTTAGAGAACTCTAGCTTAGCCTTTTCATTCTGTGAAGAAAGGTGTGGTGTGTGACATCTAAGTGTTAGGACCATTTTCTTTTTGTGCATACAGTTAAACTCCACTTAACTGACATATCTTGAATGAAATTTGTTAGGTTTTTTGAGTTAGTCTCTAAGACAAACAGTCAAAACACATCTCGAGGCTAATGATTAGAAGTTGGGAGATGAAATGTTCAATAATAGTAAAATGGTATGCAAATGAATGAAAATGTCGAACAATTCTAACAAATAGATTGATCACAACTCGTACCAAGAAATGTCCTAGCCAAATTGTACCAAGAAGTAGGTACACTGAGAAGCCTCAAAGAAAAGCCTAAGCACTTAAAGTTTCACTCCAATTTTTTATTTTTTGCTTTTGTTTTTAAATTTAGTAAAAGATCTATCAGGTTGAATTTTTTATTTTTATTTGTCTTTTTTATTTTTTCCTATTTTCATAACTTTTTAAATCATAAAAAGATGATTTTGATTTTTTAATTTTTTTAATAATTTGATATTATTTTATTATTTAATACAAATATTAATTAATACAATATTTAAATTTTGAATTAAAAATTATTTTAAAATAAAATTTTTTTGAAATTTGATCTTGATAAATATATTTTGAATTTTAAATATGTTTAAGATATAGAAACTTCAAATTTTAAAATATTTATTTATGAACAAAAAATTTTAAATATCATATGTTTAATTATAAATAATAACATTTATCTTACGAAGAAATTATATCTTAATATTAGTTTATGTAAACTAAAATGTTAACAATATTTCTCTTACTTATTTCTTTATAGTAAAATATGAAATCTTTAGTACTATTTATTAATAGAAATGTTATAGATTAAAATAAAATTAGGTTCGAAATAATGTTATAAATTAATTTATTTATAAATTTGTTTAATTTTAATTTTAATTATAAATGTAATTTTATTAATATTAATAGTTAGGAAATTCTGTTTTTTTAATTGAAGAATACAATAAAAATAAAAAAAAATTATAACAAAAAGATAAAAATAGAATCAAATGATGCCTTATTCTTTTGTACCCTTTTTGGATTGTACAAAATGAAAACAATTTCCAATATCGAAAACAACCCAAATTCATTCCAATTCTTTTTTGAAAAATATAGTTTAAGATCATTTGTTCCTGTTATTCACTTATTCTGTGCCTACCTATTTTATAAGTATGTTGAAGTAGTCAGAAGTCTAGTTGTTAGGATTCCTTTATTCTAGGGTTTATTTTTTAAATATGCAAATAACTCTCCTATTCTTGAGGGACAAGTTGTTTTTTAGTTTTAACTTAGTCACTTACCACGATTTTAGGCGTTGTACAATCGTGGGTTACTATTTCACGTTTATGGTTTGATGTAAGGCTATTTAATAGCCGAAGTTGTTTGTTTTCAATAGAATAAGAATTCCCCTAGTTTTACTAATGCAATCAGTTCTTACATTCACAAACGCTCTCTATTTCAACATCTGGTATTAAAGCCCCACTATGAGGCCTGATTAAAGCTAGCAACAAAGTAACTAGCATGAAGGAACAAAGATATGATGTCTGAAAGCAGCTTCATGCAACCTGCCATTCCAAGATTTGATGGACACTATGATCACTAGAGTATGCTGATGGAAAACTTTCTACATTCCAAGGAATGTTGGAACTTGGTGGAGACTGGAATCACTGCAGCAGTAAAAGGACTTGATTCAAGTGACACACAAAAGAAAGTGATTTAAGATCAGAAATTAAAAGACTTGAAGTGCAAGAATTACTTGTTTCAATCCATCGATCGTTCAATCCTGGAGACAATATTGAAGAAGGACACTGCGAAAGATATATGGTATTATTTGAAGCAGAAATATCAAGGAATAGCACGTGTAAAATGTGCCCAATTACAGGCTCTTCAAAAAGAATTTGAAGTACTACACATGAACATTGGAGAGTCGATCAACAATTATTTTGGAAGAACACTCACCATTGCTAATAAGATGAGGATTTATGAATAGCACATTGAGGATGTGATAATTATTGAGAAGATTTTAAGGCCTGTTGAGGAATTAAAGTAGTGTTTTAGTGCATAAACAATGCATAAACAAAGGATTAGTTGCCATGTTGTGGTGGAAGAACAAGCACTACAAGTCACTTCAGGAGCCCAACAAGGAGGATGGGGTGAAGGTCGAAGTGTATCTATCGGGGAAGAGGAAGAGGAAAGGGCAGATTAGGGATTGACAAATCAACCCTAGAGTATTATAATTGTCATGAGCTCGAGCATTTTCAGTGGGAGTGCCCAAAGAAAGCAAACGATCAACAGGAAAACTATACAAAGACAAAAGAATAGATGTTATTGATAGCACATATTAATCTCAAAGAAGTTAAAACTGAGCACATTTAGTCCTCGCTTCTGGGTGCAACAACCACATGTATGGGAAGAGGGACATATTTTTTTGAATTTGATAACAATTTCAAAGAATTAGTAAAGATGGGAGATGATTCAAATCTTAGTGTACAAGGCAAAGGCACGGTTGGAGTTAAAGTGAATGGAATCGTTCACGTGATCACAATTGTTTTTTTTTTTGTACTAGAACTAAAGAACAATCTGTTAAGTATTGGGCAGCTGCAAGAAAAGGGACTCCCTGTCCTTATTTAATAAGGGAAATGTAAGATCTTTCATCTTGAGAAAGGCTTAATCATTGAGACTGAGATGACTCATAATAGAATATTCGTTGTGCTCGCTCACTGTCTATCACTGAGAGAGACAAAGTGCTTCTCCTTTCTAACCACATATTAGGCCACTCTTTGGCATCAACAATATGGACACCTCAGCTGAAATAAAATCAAGGTACTTATTGATGGATTGTAAAACCTATCTACTTATTTTACACGAAAAATCGTAAGTGAACGAGTCGTGACTTGTAGTTAGAAATAGTGAATATCGATCCCACAGGGATTGATGCCTAGACACCATTTAATTTAGAAAAGACTTTATTTAAGAAATAAAATTGTTTAATGCAATTAATCTAGAAAATTAAATTAAAATTAAAAGACTAATGTAAATAATGGAC
>JANZXR010000170.1:27394492-27414815 GCA_027575705.1 Erythroxylum echinodendron
TAACACTATCAACATTCAAATAATCCATCTTTACAAAGAAAGGAAGAGATTAAAATGATAGAAAGTGAATAAAAAAACTCCTTCTCTTCTTTGCCAAAATCTGGAATTTTGGTGTTGATGTGCTATTTTGCCCAATATTGATAATGATCCTTGTTTTCAATCATTCCTTGATGCTCCAAACATGTGTTCTTCACCCAAGGATGGTCTTTCTACAGGTAGGTCTCGTCCCCCCTAAAGATGGAGGCTTCCTCTCTTTTTATAGTCCCAAAAACCCTAGGTTTAATGAACCTTTGAACATTATTTTGAGTTTTAATTCCCATGTCAATAGGAATCTGCGTGATTCTTACGAGTGTGGGAATTACAGGTAGAAACATTATGTCGTGATTTCCCATGTCCGTGGAAATTTGCCTAATTCCCACGAACATAGGAATTGGTACCAGATGTAATCCTCTTGTCTTCTCTTTTATACTCTCTTGTTCATCCTCCAACTTGCTTCCTCTTCTTTCCTACACAAAAATAAGCAATTCTTACCCTCAATTAGCATCCAACACATAAGAATACAATGGAAATCAAACTTAATGAAATCATGCAAACTAAATCCTAAACTAGAGTGATAAGTAACCATTATATAAGAAAACATATGCTAATTACCTATAAAAAACATATCCTAGTGTACACCTATCAATACTCTGGCAAGAGAATATGGTAGAAGGGCTACCATAGTTCAAAACTATTCAACAAATATGTGAAGGTTGTTTTGTAGGAAGACAACATCGTGATCCCTTCCTAAAGGAAAACATTTGTAGGGCTTCCAAAAGACTTCAGTTGGTGCATGTTGATTTATGTTGTCTGATAAATCTAGTTTCAAACAGCAACAAAAGGTATTTCATCACCTATATTGATGATTTCAGTAGAAAATCTTTGGTCTATTTTTTGACAGAAAATTCGGAAGCCTTTGTAACTTTCAAAATTTACAAAGTAAGAGTGGAAAAGAAATTGAAGCATTCATTCAAAGTTTTAAAACAGATCGATAGGGCGAGTTCACATCATAAGAGTTCAAAAGCTTCTGTAATGAGTATGGGATGCACAGATAATTGACCACTGCATACACTCCCCAGCAAAACAGTGTTGCCGAGAGGAAAAATCCGACCATTATAAATATAGTTTGAAGTATGTTGTCAGAGAAGCAAATCCCTAAAACCTTTTGGCCTAACACCATAAATTGGATCATGCATTTGTTGAATAAAAGTCCAACACTTGTCATGAAGAGTAAGACACCTAAAAAGGAATGGAATAAACTTAAACCATCAGTGGAGCATTTCAAATTTTTTGGTTGTATATCAAATGCTCATGTACTTGACAACAAAGGAGTGAAGCTTGATGCCAAAAGTCTTAAATGAATATTTCTAGGGGTCAATGAAGAATCTAAAGCTTATAGACTATTAATCCCATCGCAAAGAAGATAATTATTAGCAGATATGTGATCTTTAAAGAAGACCAAGTGGGGAGTTGGGATGATGGCCAGAAGCAAGCCATATTGGCTGATTTAGAATAGGAAGTTGAAGAAGAAACAAGTACAAAAAAGGAAAGCAATGAAGATCAGTCTGAGGCAGTTGAAGCATAAGAGGAAAATGGGTCAGACAGTAGCAATTTTCCCAAAGGAGACACTTCAAACATTGATGACTCACCTCCATGAGGACAAACACGAAGACCTCCTACATAGATGAGGGAATGCAAGACTGGTCAAGGTCTCTTTGGTGAAGAAGGTGTGAATTTTGCTCATCTAGCTTTGTTCACTAACAGTGACCCAATGACATATGAAGAGGCAGTAAAAAGAGAAAAATGGAGACATATGATGGATAAAGAAATTGAGGCAATAGAAAGGAATGAGACATGGGAACTAACAAATCTGCCTTACAGAGAAAGGACTGTTGGAGTGAAGTGGATATTTAAAACAAAACTTAATGAGCGTGAGGAAGTAGACAAGTATAAAGCACGGCTAATTGTTATGGGGTACAGCTAACAATATAGAGTAGATTATGCAGAATTCTTTGCACCAGTCGCTCGATTAAACACAATTTGTCTAGTGCTTTCTATCACTGCAAAGAAAAATTGGTTGGTTTTTCAACTTGACGTCAAATCGGCCTTTCTACATGATGAAATTAATGAAGAAGAGTTTGTTGATCAACCTTCAGGATATGAGCAGAAGGGAGAAGAATCTAAGGTCTATCGACTCAAGAAAGCATTATATGGACTCAAATAAGCACCTCGAACTTGGTACAGTCGCATAGAATCATATTTTGTCAAAGAAGGATTTAACAAATAACACACCCGGTTCACTAAAACAACAAATGGAGGTAAAATATTAGTTGTTTGCTTGTATGTTGATGATCTTATTTTTACTGGTAATGATGAAGTGTTGATTGAACAATTTAAAAAGTCTATGATGGTTAAATTCGACATGACTGATCTTGAAAGGATGAGATACTTTCTAGGGATTGAGGTGTTGAAAAAGGAGGGTGGGATCTTTATAAGCCAACAGAAGTATGCTCAAGAAGTTCTTGAAAGATTCAACATGAGTCAGTGTGACTCAGCACAGAATCCATTGGTTTTTGGTTTCAAACTCACATAGGATGAAGAAGGAGTGAGTGTCGATGGTACTCTATATAAGCAAATGGTTGGAAGCCTCATTTATCTGACAGCCACAGGCCTTGACTTGATGTTTATTGTAAGTCTAATCAGTACGTACATGGTATATCCCACTGAGTCTCGTTTAATGGCAGCAAAGAGAATTCTAAAGTATGTAAAGGGGACAACTAGTTTTGGGGTGTTTTACAGGAAGGGAGGAAATGAAAAGCTATTTGGTTACACGAACAACGACTATGATGAAGATCAGGATGGCAGAAAAAGTACATCAGGCCATGTATTTATGTTGAATTCAATTGCAGTATCATGATCTTCAAAGAAACAGCCAATCGTTACCCTTTCTACTACCGAGGCTAAGTTTATCACTACAGCATTGAGTGTGTGTCAAATTGTTTGGTTAAGGAGAATTTTAAAAAGTTTAAGTCATGTGCAGTACGATTCTACAGTGGTGTACTGTGAAAACATTTCAACCATCAAACTCTCAAAGAATCCAGTAATGCACGGTCAGAGCAAGCACATAGATGTTCGTTTTTATTTTCTTCAAAATATGATCAATGATGGAGTAGTGGAGCTAAAGCAGTGTTCTAAACAAGAGCAAATTGCAGATATTATGACTAAGCCGTTAAAGTTTAATATTTTTGTAAAGAAGCGAGAAGCAATGAGAGTTTTTGAACACCTAGAATAAACTGAATATAAATGGTATTCAGTTTAAGGGAGGATGTTGAAGTAGTCAGAAGGCTAGTTGTTAAGATTCCTTTATTCCAGGGTTTATTTTTTGAACGTGCAAATAAATCTCATATTCTTGAGGGACGGGTTGTTTTCGTTTTTAACTTAGTCACATACCACGATTTTTCGCATTGTATAATCGTAGGTTTCTATTTCACGTTTTTGGTTTGATGTCAGGCTATTTAATAGCTTAAGTTGTTTGTTTTCAATAGAATAAGAATTCCCCCAATTTTACTAGCGTAATCAGTTCTTACATTCACAAAAACTCTCTATTTCAACAAAGTATCTAGCCATTTAATTTTTATAGGTCCTATTTATTAGATAAATAAATGCTCATAAAATAGAATAAGTATAAAATAATAGTAACGGGTTATATATTCTGTAAAATATACCAATGCTTCTAAGAAAAGAACCAAAGATCACATTTAGTGCCTATTTAGATGACTTATATCAATAGAGCTTTTATCAGGAGAGCTTTTCTGAGAAGAGCTTTTCTAAGAACCTAGTTGACTGTTTGACTGTCAATTTAAAAAACAACTTTTTGAAAGAGCTTCATACAGTAAACTGCTTGGCAACATAAAAATAAAAAAGCACTTTTAGTAATTTTAACTATATTTTATTTTGTAATAACAATTATTTATGCGTATAATAATATTTAAAGTATATTAACCAATATGCAAAGCTTAGTATATTATGTCTACATTTGATAACCATCTTATAGGAAATTATTTAAAGAGATGTCTCATTTTCTTGTAGAAAATAAAGCTAATATGAAAAATAAATATTAAAACATATAAAAAACTAAATATTATTATAATCCCAAAATAAATATTCAAGTTGAGTAATAGTCAAATACATAATAAATTATGTATTTTATTGTAATACAAGAAGATTTGCAATATATTCCCTAACATCGTTCAACTCGTTATTATGTGGCTCGTCTAAATGATTTTTTTCAACGTCTTCATTTTCATTGATTTCTTCATTTGCAGGAAGTAATTTATCATCTTTATTATAGGAAAAAACTCTTCACCCTTTTGAGCATTTAACCTTATAAAACTATGAATGGCCATTGAAGCAATTATAATTTTAACTTGCTTTGGAAAAGGAAAAATGGGTATTTGACGTAAAATTTTCCACCTATTTTTTCAAACACCAAATGTTCTTTCGATTGTGCATCTTAAAGAAGAATGTGCACTATTGAATATTTCTTTCTTCCCTTTTGGAAGACCAGCACGTCGAAAATCAGGAAGATAATACCTCTCACCTTTGTATGGTCTTAAATAACCTTGCATGTAAGGATATCCCGCATCTACCAAATAATATTTTCCTACATTACAAATTAAAAAATAAATAAATAAACAAGTACTTAATTATTAAGAATAAATAAAAAAAGTATAAAGTTATCTGTCACAAACATCTAGGTGGATGAGGGAAGTGTAATCTATCATTACGCAAAGCCTCCATAAAAATTCGAGCATCATGTGTTGTGCCTTCCCAACCAGCCTAAGCAAAAGTAAAACACATATCAAAATCACATACATCCATTACATTTTGCGTAGGAATGCCTTTTCTCCCAATATATTTTATTTGATTGGACCTTGGAACTACAACTAGTATATGTGCTCCATCAATTGCTCCAATGCAGTCTTTAAAATAAGGCCAATATCTTCTATCATCTTTAATTTTGTTTGGAATTTCTCTAAAAGTTGGATCTTTTGGTTTTATGAAATCAAGCTAAATATATGAAACAACTTCTAATACTATTTTAAACCATCTAGAAATTGTTTCACCAGAATGTTGAAATATTTCTTGAACCATTCTATTGCAAAGTCCATGACCTAAAGTAATCAAAAACATAGCTACAGCCTCTCCTATTATTACTTTCGTACTTTTCTTTAATCCATATGACTCATTCAACAATTTACATAATTTGATAAAAACATCCTTCTCTATTCTAAATTGTTGATGACATCTATCTTTATGGCCATTAAGCATCTCTATTACAAACATCCATCTAGTGTGAGAGGAGTTTCTACATGGTTTTTTAATATAAAATTTAATATAATGGTCTATGGTTAGTGCTATTCCAGTTTGAACTATATGCAAAATTTTGTTCTTCAATCTCTTCGTTATATTCATGATCATTGTCAGAATCATTATCAGAAGATGACATCTGTATCAAAATATATAAAATAAATAAATCATAATTTTATTGTATAACAAGGTAATATAACAATAATCATAGCACAATAATAATAAAGTATAATTTAATTCATTACAACAAAATTAACCAAATAGAAATCCATTACAACACATTACAAGTAGCGAATTCTAATATAACACATTACAAGTAGTTCAATATTAGTAACCAAATACATGTCTAATTTATTACAAAAATCACAATCATTTCATTTTCTTAAGCCACTCGATTTGAAGATCAACATCCTTAAGCGCAACAAACATCTCTCTATTTTCCTTCTTCAAAAATAATTTGGTAGCTATCATAAATAGTTCACCTCTCCTTCCTATTTCATTTATACTTTGTATGATGTCCATCACCTCAGAAATGCTACAAACAGGTTCATCTCTTTTAATAGAGCTTACTGAAGCTCGAATCTTTACTAAATCACATATACGGTCCAAATGTTTACATAACCTTTCTATTGCCCTTGTTCTAGTATCGTGTTTCTTTCTTTTTTTCCCCTTTCCTTTTGTAAAAGTTCCTAGAGTTGGAGTTGATGAACCAATCTCATTATTAATATTTTCAACTTCTTGATTGACAGTAAAGTCTTTAAAAAAGTTATCATCGAGATCGATATCAACTAAATATAAGCATCATTTGGTACAAAACCTGAAGAAGGTGCCCAAGCTCCTTCCCCTGTAGCCGCAACATCTTTAAATAAAATATTCAACTGTTCACTATGTTTCAAACCTTTAGTTCGAAATTTGGCAGCCTCGGGATTTTTCTACAATAATATTATTTAAGTTATTAAACTATCAAGTAACATTAGAACATTACAAATCTAAAGCTTAAATGCTTACCTTCAATTTCTTTTCCCACCATTCGTCACTTGCATCAATAGTTTGATTAGTAAGATCACATCCTAGTCTAGTTTCCTTACCTACTAAATTTTTCTAAAGCTGCCAATCATTTTTTAATCCATCCCATTTATTCTTAAATTGTTTGTATTTATAATTCTTCTTAATTTCATGAGCAAACTTTGAAACTATATTTTTCCATCCAATCTTGTTAAAGTAAACATTTGGTCGATTTCCAGCTAATGTCTCTTCTATAAAAATTTTGATTAAAACTTCAAGAATTCTATCATTCCACTCCACTTTAACCTTTTTTTTAATTTATCCCCACCTTAAATATCTTGACTTGGTATTGACATTTTCTATCAACAACAAAATCCCCACTGTATATAACAATGAATTTAGCAAGTATAAGAAAATATAAAAGCATAATCAAAATGACATAGATATATCTGAAACTCATATACTAATCAATTACAATACATCATCATCGATACCGTACAGGCTTTGTTGGACCAAAATTTATGGGACAACCTAAACAAATTCTATCTCTTGTATGCAGGTTCATAACCAGAGTCGATAATATCTAGTGATCCGAGAGTGCAAATCCCAATCTGTCAGGTTAACCATACCCATCTGTGAATTGTTCTACCATTTAAGTTTTCAATTGAAAATTTGACTTTCTTAATAGCACAATTTAGAATTTAGAAAGAATTTCCAAAAGATTGCAAGAAGCTCACATCATTAAGTTACATATGTTCTTAGTTCCAGTCTCCTTAAAGAGTAGAAAAAACTGCTGAAAAGTTCAAAGACTTATAGAATATATAAAAGTTGTTGCCAAGCAGAGTAGTCTAGGAACTAAGTTTGTACCTAGCGACAAGGAACCTAGGGACAATTGACTACTCACAGAGAGCCATAACCATATATATAGCTGCTAAAACCCTCTGTATATCTAACAGGCATACCAAAAACCTGTATGCGTCGAGGGAATTTCTTTCCTCTGAGTTATACGTTTTAGCTATAGGGGGATCAGAACAAAAAGTTTTCACTACATAGTGAAGGCAAGGGTAATAAACTTCAACATCTAACCAACTAATTCTTTTTAAGTAACAGTTTATTGTGACTAAAAAAATCCATCAAAAGAACCAACAAAATCACTTTTGAATATAAATTTCACATCTTTGGTCCATGATTCACATGTTAATCAGGAAAGCAAGTCATCTCTTTTGAGACTCATTCTACCTTACTATCATTGTCACTTATACTATCATTGCCACTCAATTAAAACGTTAACCATATTACAGAAATAAAAGCTTTTCAGTGCGTTTTGGCCAAGCTAAAGGGAATCAACATTTTAAGCATCTACAGGTCCTAATGTATTCAGATTCTATAAAGTTCTTATACAGATCAATAATTTGATTAGTCTTCAATAAACAAGATTTTACACAGCATGTATAGAGCTTCCTCACAATTTGCCACCAAGGTATTGCAGATTAACTATCTCAATAAGTTCCAAATAGCTACATGTTCCCTCTTTCAGGTATATACCTTCTTTAATGATGTGAATGAACACGTGCAGAGATCATATTCAAGTAAATATGGCTTGATATACATTACAATATGTGACGCAGTTCATTCCCAGATTTATAATTTTGCAAGTATAAGAAAATATAAAAGCATAACTAAAATGGCATAGACAAAGGCATATTAAGCATTAAATCTTTTGTGAACTCAGCATTAAAAGCATAACAGCGCCTATGAAGGTTTATGTTCATACAGAAGCAAAGAAAGAGACACACTTCATAAGGAGTTGCTATCTCAAATACAAATTACTCAGAATGTATTACTTTCGGCCTATATTTAAAAATAATTTTACATGCCTACTTTGAATGAGTGCATTTAAAAGAACTAGAGAACTACTTTGAAGGACTAGCTTCTTCACTCACGGGGTTGATGGAATCACATTATTAGAAAATTCAAGAACAGGGAAGTGAGGCCAACATAAGAGACAAAACTTGTCATTACTTCTAGTTCAAGTTGTACAACATGAATTTGACAATTGAAAAATAGGAAGAAAGTTAGTGGAAACAATTGTATTAGTATACATGATGGTTCAAAAGTGAGAATTAAAGGTCAAAGATTGCATAAACAAAATCTTAACTATATCTAGAATCTTACAACTTCAAAGCATCAAATAAATATTTGTGAATCTACTAGAAGAGGAACAGAGATACAAGTCAGAGGTAGGTATGTGGCTTGGGATATTATAAGAAAGTTCCTATAGGTGGTTAAGCCTATCAGAACAAAACTTCACTTATTTGAATTTTAAGATTCAAAGTTATCATCATTATTGTTTAGAATTCTACTGAAACCTTGATTAAGAACTGCTTTGCCTCCAAAGAAGCTGCTCTGCCTACCACACTTAACCCCATTCCCAGATACTCTATAATAATTACTTGAGAATTCGAAGGGTAGACATCGTGACCCTGCTGATGCCATGAAGAAGCAACTGGCGGATGAGGCTTACAAGCAATTAGCTTTTCTTTGCACTTCAATTTGTTTCTGCTCTTGATGTTCTTATTGGTTACGTCAATACTTTTAATAGTCCAAAAGATTCATTGAAAAGGACGACGGGTTTTGAAATTTGTGTTCTATTATTTGTTGAACAACAAACGGACAATGGCATGCAACATGCTTAACTACGTGAATATGATCGTTACAATCAATCCTCTCCCTTGACATTGTAAAACAAGGGCATTGAACTACTTTTGGTAACATGTTTCATACAATGAGTAGCCAATTTATTTGCAGGTGGCACAATTGCTTCCCAATTTGCATAATAACACAAACTCTTTGATTAATTGCACACATAAGGTATTTAGTAAGCATCACTCACACGATTCGAACCATGAACAACAAATATAGAAAATGGTAGTCTATTTCCTTAACTACCCATCCTGTACCCAAAAGTGTTTTTTGCTAATCTTTAAAAGAAAGAAATCGAGAAAATTAAGTCAAAATAATCGATTACATAACATCAAAAACTTGAGTTCGATAACCAACCACAGAAAACATTCATACCCAATCATGCGCTCTACCAAAACATAAACTATCATCACAAAATCGAAGCATAATTAAAGAACTCGTAAATTATAAACACCCAAAAGCAAAAACTCGTAATAACATAAAGGAATAAAGTACAAACGTGAATGAAGTGGAATCTGTTTGTTAAGACACACGAGCGCAGATCACACAGTAGAGGTAGAGAGAAGAGAGAATGGACCAAATTGCAGAGTAGAGGCAGAGAGAAGAGATAGATTAAATTTTGGTTTCTAGAGAGATTTTAAGTGTCGGATATTATAAACATAAACGTCAAAAATTATAAACGTAAAGTCTACCCGAAAAAGCTAAAATGAGGGACATTTTTGAAAACTTCCAAATTTAAGCTTCTAAGAAGGTTGTATTTTAATTTTTAAAAAAGTTATTTTTATTTTAAAATGCTTTTAAAATTTATGGGCAAATATTTATTTTCTTAAAAATAATTTTTGCAGTAAAAAAAATCTTTTTTAACCTTCAAAAGCTTCACCAAACAAGTACTTCGACGTTAGGTTTACCGTGGGAGTTATGAATCACAAGAAACAAGAAACAAGAAACTAATCAAAGGAGACGACAACATCCATACAAAAACAGTGCTAAACAGGGACAATTCTACCTGCAACCAATACCTCACTTCTTCCTTCAAACTCGCGCACGAACTTTATTGAAATAAATGATACACTACCCACTCACCCATCTTAAAAGTTGTGCCCAGATCATCACTATCTTTTGTTTAGTTTTGGACCACCAGATGGCAATATCTTACACGTGCATAGCAATATAAAATCATGGAGACCTCTACGCGGTTGTAGATGTAGTATAGTGTACCGTTTGGGTTGTTTCGGGTTCTGCTGCGGTACGTGTACGCCTATTCTTGGTGATGACGGTGTCTTGCTTTCCTTCCGTTGATGACCGCCTGGTCATGAGAATCGCACACCCGGGAATTGAACTTGCATCCTAGCCGTTTATTCACTGACCCCATCCAGCCACGTGCCCCTTCCTTATCGATCTTCTCTATTGCTTTCTTCATACTCGAACACTCTCTCTCTAGCTGATTCACGCGCGTCCTCATGCTATCCATGTCCAGACGCAGCACCTGATTGTCTCTCGCCGCTGCTCTCCACGTCACGTTCCTCTCTTGATTCTCCTCCTCATCCTGCTGCTCGCGAGACGGTCTTCCCGCCGCCATCAACGGCCCGGCAATTGCTCGCCGAAGCTGTAACTGCTCGAAGAAAAGCACCTGAACCACTGCTCGCAGCGGCAGCCTCTCATTTTGCGCGGCGTGTGTGCACGCCTCCAGCGTCAGCTTCTGGCAGTCCAATACTCCGCATATTTTCTCTCTCTCCACCTCCGATATCCACGGATGCGCCTTGAGATAGACGTCGACAGCGCGGTAGAGACCATCGTCGAAGAGTCTAGCTTGCTCCGGCAACGAGACGGCTAGGTTGTAAAGTCGATCAGGCTTTAGGTTCGCGTCGGAGGCGATCTCCGCGAGATAACCGTCCAGTAGTTTTCCCACGAGCATTAATGTAGGTGATCTCACCCCGTCTTGGCCTTCGATTCCGGTCTCATCTAGAGCTTCCGAGAAGTAGGCCAAAATTCTCTCAAAGCAAGCGACGTCATATAGAGTCTCGTTGAGATACGAGTAGCTAGGGATGAGCAGATCGTCGAGCGTAGCTTGCTCTAGTTGGAGGCCGATCTTCTTCTCCAAGGTGGAACGGCATCGTTCAGATGCCTTTAGTATGTTGGCGATTCTCAGTAAGCCAAACAAAAACGTTGTTGTTTGTGTTGAAGATCTGGAGCTCTTTTGCATTGGCAGATTCGAAACGATAGTCTCCAACTCTTCCCTCTGCTGACTCTCAGAAGTTGAAGTTGTCGAAGAAGAAGAAAGCTTGCGGTTAGATCTTGAAAGGCCAGGAATGTGCTTCTTGGCATAATGCATTAAGCAGCTCTCTATTATCTCAGGACTGAGATCTTGCGATCTCATGGATAGAATCAAACCGCTGAACAACGGCAAGCTCAATCCAGCAACATCGTCGAGCCAAGACTCGGGATTTGTGGTACCTTTTCTACGAACCGCCGATTCGATCCTGTTAGTTCCGTCACTGACCGGCCAGCCAAACAGAGAGGCAGGATCGGCGGAGTGGGCTCTGGATGTGATCGAGTCAATGCATCTCTGAGGAATGCCTAGGGTTTCTGCAAGTGGCATTACTCGTTCACACGACTTCAAGGCCTTAACTGATTCTTTGATGCTCTTGAAAACTGTTTGAGAAAGGAAACGCTCCGTTTTGGAGATGAGGTTGTCTTCGGAGTACTCCTCCGTCATCTCCAGAAACTCCCCGGCGCAGCGGAGAGGTACAACGGTGGAGGAGGTGAGCTCGAATTTTGCGCCATAGCAGAACTTGGCTACCATCTCCATTGTCTCCGAGCCATCCGGAAATGCCGGCAGCGAAATCTGACATTGGACTTCCTCAATCTCGTCGGACTGTCCTTCTTGGACTGTAGTGGCTTCGGCGGCGGGATTTGTCTCTTGTTGGGTTATTAACTGGTGAAGCTTTGGACTTTTGGACATTAAAGGGAACTGAAACATACAGCCAACGGAAAAATAAAAATAAAAAGAACATACTGTTGGTGTTTGGTCTGTTGGCAAAATAAGCCAAAGGGAAACGAAACAGTGAGCAGACAGAGGATTAACCTTGTGAAGATGAAAGCTCATGTCTTCGACTTCCAATACAATGTCGCTTGGCAATCCTGTGGCACAAAACCTGCAAGAACCATAAACATAAAAATATTTCATTTCTGTTTTGAGAAAACAATTAGATTGATGATGGTGTAGAATCATACCAAGCTTGTCCCTTGGAGCTGGGTTTTTCATCTACCATTTTCGATGTTTACTGGACTGAACACTAAGCTAGATTCATGTGAATGGGAGAAAATGTAGTTGGTATTGAAAGTAGAAATTGAACCCAAGTATTGTGAAGCTTGAGAGTCGTCAATCCAAAACTGGACAAGATAAAAAGCTTAAACAGGTATTGAAAAGGGGTCGGAGAGAGATCAACTTATCATCGTTTCTTTTACCAAACTTTCTTCTACTTTCTTCTCCAATCGGATCAGGATCCCAACTACTCCAGCCCTGTTTCTCTTTCCCTCTCTCTCTCTCTCTCTCTCTCTCTCTTTGTAGCAGCGGACACTAGAAAGCAAGTTCTTACCTAAGAACCCCTACCTTAAAACACACCAGACCAAACCCCATCCATGGATGGAAACAATAAAAACTAGAAAAAATAATTCTTGCAACTTTTTCTCTTTATTTCGTACTTTTTCTGAGTAACTCATGGAATTTTTTTTTCCTTTTTCTTGAAATTTCTAAAGGGTGGAATTCGCCAATGTTTAGTAATCTAGAATTAGCATAATTTTAAAGTTTTGTCAGAGAGAAGTTGGTGATCGGCACAAGGAAAAGTAGAATAATATTTAATGGTGGATTCAAAATAATGTAAATTCATTATTATGCTGAACGATCGCCCTCTCCATCTTCGTAATAAGAAGCCTATGATTATGTTTTAACTTTATAAAGATTATGAAACGAATAAATGTTATATTCATGTACTTGACCTCAAACTTAAATGCCTCTTAGCTGGATATCTATGTAACATTAATTACCCATTACCTGCTTGCTTACTTTATGTTAAAGATAATATATGATGTCGGAACAAATGGAGATGAGAACAATATACCAAAGGATTCTTCATTAGTTTCCCTCACCTTTTATGGAAGAATGCTTGGATTTGTGCAAACACCCATAACTTTATAACACTTTCTTGATTCATGATGAACCTTTTCCTTGGAATTTAGGTCCGAAATCAAATACTTCTGTCCCTCCTTTCATTTATGCCAACTTATCTGCCATTCTTGCCTAACATTTATGCCCTTATTAATGAGGAGACAAGAATGGTATGTGATCGTAGCTGCTACACAAGATAGGCAGGTAACTAAGAAAAGGGGAAAGAAAGAGTAAATTTTGATTAGCGAGTCATTTATGGATAATTACTTGTTTATAACTAGCAATTTATTAAATAATCTATATGACATGCTAACCACTTTACTTCAAGCATAATCTGAATAATAGTATAGAAAATCAGATTGAGAAGGTTCAACTTTTTGATAATCTTATAAAATTCATATGATATAAATTTAAAATATCAATTACTTGAAAAAATCATTATTAGTCATAGGTCATGATTATGAAATTAGTCAATTACTTGCATTTGTTTTCAGACAAAAGACAGGATTAGTGGTCAAAAGCAGTGATTGGAAATATTGTTCCTGAATGATATACTAAAAGCAGGGGAAACCATTACGTTTTGGGACTAATGGAACACTTGCTTTGATTTCAGCATATTCACATGGCCCAGTGACAAATCATCAGACAAAATGCACCAAGGGAAAAGGAAGCATTGCACAAGCACCTTGTTTCTTGTTCATGGGTATTTGCTGTTTCCGGGCCTCAGTGAAGAGGACAACAAAAGCCGAAACAAAACAGCCAAAAAGATTTGATCAGACGTCATGCTCAGACTCTTCTTTTGCATTATAGAATTCCTTGGTTTTTCTTTTCTTTTAAGACCACCCCACTCGCATTAACCATGACATTACCATCCAAAAGAATGCCAACACACAAGATGAGAACCACCCATATCAAGAAGAGAACAGACTATACTTCTCTATTTATTTATAATAAACAAAAGGGAAAGACGGATATGAGGGAATTAGAAGAAGAAAAGAAAATGATGATAAAGACGGCAACTTGGGTCAACATTACATTGAACATTCAGGTTAGGAATGGATGGTACTGTCCGTCTTAAGACTTCTGGGTGCCTGCAGGAAAACAATCTGGTCAATAACGATGGCGCTAACCTATATATCTACATTAAGATATTTTTAATAAGCGGTTCATGAAATCTCGGGTAGGCTTCAGCTTTAGTAGTTCAGACTTACATAAACAAGACAAATCTATCTCTATGGATGTCGTATTCTTTCTTTCTTTTTTTTCCTTGGAGCAATTAAGCATAAACTGAAAAGGACTACAACAACTGCATTAACAACTACAGGATGCATCACTATCTACACGCTAATGAAATCAATTAAGAAGTACCTCTGACAAAATTTGTACCTAACAAGATAATCAAATCAAGAACCGCAAATATTTAGAGATATTCTATGGATAATTTAAGAACCCATCGCAGATATACCTGTAATTGTGGTTGAAGCTGAGGAAGCCTCCAGCGGTGGTTGGTCAGTAGTTATCGGCTCGACCGGCATGACAACACCAGGCCATGATCGGCACATGCAATGTTTGCCCTTCTCAATGTTGGCATAGACGGCGCTGAGGTGCTTGCCACAACCCCCCCACGAATACTTCCCACATTGGCTGCAATCAACCTTAAAACACATGGTTGTGTTATATGCTACTTGGGATGATATTTGTTTTGTGCTTCTCTGCTATAGTCCTTTATCACCACCTTGAGTCAGATTTATAGCAGCTGTTTTACTTCAATTCTATCTAACAATGTCCCAATTGCCAATACTAAATGGAACAATTTTCTTGAAGTCGTCACTTTTATCATTTTATTGGCAATAAGAAGGAATAAAACTAGGAGCCTCGATTTTGCCGATTTCCTATGACCAATTTACAAGCGTGCTTAGTTGTAAGCTTTGGAAACATATGTCAGGTCACAAACTTACTCCACTCAAAACAAAAGCAGTTAAAGCTCGTGCCTTTGTCTTGAACGATGTTAAAGGATGCTTTAGAAGTTAGAAGGCGAATCTTCGGACAAGACAACATAATCATAAAATCATTGTTGTACTCTCAGCCGAAAAAGAAAACATGATGACTTAGTATCCTGTCCTGAGAAGTGCCTGTCTCTTTCTTTCTTTTATTCAAATGACTCGTTTACATCACACCCATGCCTTGAAAGACACTCCCCCTTCACGTCTGCAGGAACTCAACTGTCATGCGAGCTTGTTGAGAAATTAACAATAAAAATTAAAAATTAAAAATTAAAAACAATTACAATTCCGTAATCTGCAAAACTTTTTTTCTCCAATTTCTTCAATGAATTCATCCCATAACAATATTAAAAAAAGTTCTAATTTCTAGAAAGAGTAGATAAAAGGTGTTAGGGGATGGTTGATTCGCACGAGAGAATAATAATAAAAATGAGAATTAATATAATAAAGAATGAGAATTAATATTATTATTATAATTATTATAGTTAGTTAAGAGGAAGGAATGATTACTTTTACTATTAACAGTAGTTGGTTTGTCAAAAAATATTAAGAAATAAAAAATTATTATATTTTAATTATTTAATTATTTATATTGTAATTAATTAATTACAATATTTTAATTAATGAATAAATTATATTTTAATTAATTATATTTTAGTTAATTATTTTGTAATTAATTATATTTTAATTAATTAATTAATTACAATATTTTAATTAATGAATTAATTATATTTTAATTAATTATATTGTAATTAAATATATTTTATTTGATTGATTAAATACAATATTTTAATTAATGAATAATTATATTTTAATTAATTATAATGTAAAGTAATTAATTAATTATATTGTAATTAATTAATTAATTAATTAATTACAATATTTTAATTAATAAATGAATTCTATTTTAATTAATTCTATTGTAATTAATTAATTAATTAGTTAGTTACAATATTTTTATTAATGAATGAATTCTACTTTAATTAATTATATTGTAATTAATTAATTAATTAAAATTATTTATGATTAACTACAATATTTTAATTAGTGAATGAATTATATTTTGATTAATTATATTGTAATTAATTATAATGTAATTAATTAATTAGCTAAAAATATTATTTTAATTAATTATATTGTAATTAATTATATTTTAATTAATTAAATGTATTTAATTAATTAGTATTAAAAATATTTTTAAAAAAAGAGCTACTTCTAATAAATGAGTTTCATTCCTCTATTAAATGGAGGGTATGGAGGATTCTCCAAAAGTGGGATA
Organism: Erythroxylum echinodendron; assembly: GCA_027575705.1. Classification (NCBI taxonomy): domain Eukaryota; kingdom Viridiplantae; phylum Streptophyta; class Magnoliopsida; order Malpighiales; family Erythroxylaceae; genus Erythroxylum; species Erythroxylum echinodendron. The sequence goes on from JANZXR010000170.1 coordinate 27,411,060, forward strand.
TCAAACTATTACCCCTATAATGATAATCAACAACTAACTACTCATTTTTCATTCCTTACCCATTAACCCCTTCCTAAACCCATGAACCAAGCACCCCCTTGGTTTCTTTAATATCCATTCCTTTATGTATATAATGTTAGGGGATGGTTGATTCGCATGAGAGAATAATAATAAAAATGAGAATAAATATAATAAAGAATGAGAATTAATATTATTATTATAATTATTATAGTTAGTTAAGAGGAAGAAATGATTACTTTTACTATTGATAGTGGTTGGTTTGTAAAAAATATTGAGAAATAAAAATTTATTATATTTTAATTATTTATATTTTAATTAATTATATTGTAATTAATTAATTACAATATTTTAATTAATGAATAAATTATATTTTAATTAATTATATTTTAACTAATTAATTAATTATATTTTAATTAATTATATTGTAATTAATTAATTATATTTTAATTAATTAATTAATTACAATATTTTAATTAATTAATTAATGCTATTTTAATTAATTATATTGTAATTAATTAATTAATTAAAATTATTTTGATTAACTACAATATTTTAATTAGTGAATGAATTATATTTTGATTAATTATATTGTAATTAATTATAATGTAATTAATTAATTAATAATAATATTTTAATTAATTATATTTTAATTATTTAATTGTATTTAATTAATTAGTATTAAAAATATTTTTAAAAAAGAGCTACTTCTAATAAATGAGTTTTATTCCTGTATTAAATGAAGGGTATAAAGGATTCTTCAAAAGTGGGATATCAAACTATTGCTCCTATAATGATAATCAATAACTAACTACTCACTTTTCATTCCTTACCCGTTAATCCCTTCCTAAACCTATGAACTAAGCACCCCTTTAGTTTCTTTAATATCCATTCCTTTATGTACATAAGGTTCCTTTAGAGAGCTTTTTTTAGTATTGATAATGATAAAGCGTCAGATGGTTATAATGCTTATTTTTACCTGAGGAGTTGGGATATTATTGGGAAAGATATTTGCTTGGTTGTTAAAGAGTTCTTCCATTCAGGAAAACTTTTTAGTCAAGTAAATGGTAATGTTGTTTCTTTAATTCCTAAGGTTAAAATTTTGACTTACATGAAGGATTTTCGACCTATTTCTTGCTGTAATGTCATGTATAAGGGACTCATAAAATTTTTGAATGAAAAATTGAAAAAGGTGATTCAAGATTTGATTGATCCAGCTCATGGGGCTTTTGTTCTAGGCCGATCTATGGCGCATATTATTTTGGTTAGTTAAGATATTTTGAGCATTATGGTTAAGGTAGTATTTCTCCTCGGTGTGCTTTCGAAATTGATATTCATAAAGCTTATGATTCAATTAGTTAGGACTTCCTTGAAGATTTGCTTATTGGTTTTGGATTTCCCTAGAGATTTGTACAATGGATTATGAGCTGTGTTAGAACTGCTAAATTTTCTATTTTGGTAAATGGTAGTCTTGAAGGCTATTTCCTTGAGGCTAGAGGTTTCAGATAAGGAGACCTCATGTCCCCTTATCTTTTTGTGCTAGCTATGGAATATTTGACGAGAACTTTTGAAGCGGTTAGGAGTGACAGGGAATTTCCTTATCATCCTAATTGCAGGAAGTTCAATCTAACTCATTTGAGCTTTGCAGATGATCTTTTGGTCTTTTGTAAGGTTGATATTTATTCTGTTACTAGGCTGAAAGCTTTGTTTGATCAATTTGCTGACCAATCTAGACTTCATGCTAATATGACAAAAAACCAAATTTTCTTTGGGGGAGTTACGAATGATTTGAAAAATCAGATTCTTAATCTGCTCGGACCTAAGGAGGGAAGACTCCCTATTTGGTACTTGATATTCCTCTCAGTTCTTGTAGACTTAGAATTTTTGATTATATTGTACTAATTATGAAAATGACAGCTAGACTTAGGGGTTGGGGTGTTTGTCCTTATCTTATGCTAGTAGAATGGAATTGATTAGATCAGTGCTTTATGGTATCCAAAACTTTTGGTGTTCTGTTTTTCCCATTCCTAAGTTTATGATTGCCAAGATTCAATTTATTTGTAGATCTTACTTATGGAGTGGTGTTGATGCTAGTAAGAAAAGTCTTGTGAGTTGGCAAAATGTTACTCTTCCGAGAGAGGAAGGTGGGCTTGGTTTTCAGGAATTACTTGGTTAGAATAAAGATGCAATGATTCAACATTTAGCTAAGTTCTGTTCAGATTCTGCTCCAATCTAGCAGAAATAGGCTCATGCAAATATTCTTAAACATCATTCCATTTGGTCTATTAAGAGTAGAACTGGTGATGTGTGGTACTAGAAAAGTTCGTTAAAAGTCAAAGATGAATTGTTGCAGTTATATCCTCATATTTATGTTAATTTATTTGATAGTATGAGAGGAAAAAAATGGTAGACTGAATGTTGGTGTTGCTTACTATATGTTTCAAAAGAAGGGTCAAATTTGCCTAATTATGCAAAATGTGTGGCATGGTTTTCATATCCCAAGATGCTCTTTTCTTTTGTGGCTTGCTGAAAATGACAGGTTGTATATGTATGCTAAAATGCAAAAGTTAGGCATGGATCATGGTTTTCATTTGGATTGCAGGTTTTGTGGGCAACATATTGAGAATGTGGATCACCTGTTCTTCAAATGAGGTTTTTCCCTGTCTGTTCTATAGAGAGTAACGCATTGGCTTAGAATTTCTTATATTGATGATAACCTAAAGTTTTGGTTGAAATGGCTTAACACAGAAACTAAAAAGAAGTCATACATTTGTATCATGAGGGCAGCTGGTGTTTATGCTATTGTTTATTATATTTGGTGGTTTAGAAATCAGATTGTTTTTCACCAGAAAGAGGCTTATGTTGGTAGATGTGTTGAGGTTATTATTAATCAGCTAAAGCATAGATTTAGCGTATTGTTTTTGCCATGTAATAGGAAAATTAGGAGTTGATGTAAGTTTTTAGATATTTCTCCTAGAATGATTGCTAGTTGATTTCCCTGGGGGTGTAACTGTTATGTAACTCTTTTTGGTGCAGTGGGTTTTCATTCACTTTGTTCCAAAAAGGGAACAAAAGTCAACTCTAATTTTAAATTTAATTATATAAATAAAATTAAAAAATATATAATAATTCTAATTAGATTTTATAAGTTTTAATTTATTTGAGTCTAATTATAAATTAGATTTATAATTTATAATTATTGTCGATATGTTAGTGATGGGTGTCGAAACCACCAAAAATAAATTACCTACTCTAAAAGATTTGTAAATAGTGATGAGCAGGGTCGATTCCACAGCGATTGGTCAAACTTATTTCTAAAGTGGTAGAATAGAAAAGGAGGAGGTTGAATTGAATAAAAATAAATAAAACAAAAAAATTGCAGCTGTAAACTAAAATCAAATCAATAGAAAACATACACAGCCAAGGGTATAATTCTCAGTAAGAAATTCTTATGTTTGATCATTGATTCTAAAATAACTTTTCAATTCCATATTACAGACAAGTTATAGTCAAAGGGAACGTCCTCCCAATCAATCTTGCCGTATTATTAGGTTATTAAGATACGATCTAATAATAACCCCTAATTAATAAGTAACCCTAAGTACGACGAAGGATTTAACCTGTTAACAGCATTAAAAACTAGTAAGACCCTGCCCTAATTAACAAAGACTACGAGAATTCGTTTAAACTAGATTATGTCTTCACTTAATATAACCCAAAGGCTTTTACGCAATCAAG
>JANZXR010000170.1:27414915-27436965 GCA_027575705.1 Erythroxylum echinodendron
AAGTAAAAGCTCACATTTAAGCACAATAAATCACCAAATAAGCATAGAATTAGGAACTAAAACATGCTAGATTTACAAACTATCAGTTAGAAATTTAATGAATCATATATAAAATATTTAAAGAGAAAAAATTAACGTAAATTAAGTTAAAATTAATTTTAAAAATTTCAAAGACCAAATAAAAATTATTAAATAATATATAATTATAGATCAAAATTGACATATATTATTGTCGTTCGAATACTATGAATATCGAATACTATGAATATCAAATAATTTAATTTAACTTATTAATAAAATAACTTATAATTTAATTTTTTATCATTTAATATTTTAATTGAATATAAAATATATAATTTATTGTGATTAACTGTAAAAGTAAACTAATTAGGTTAAAATTCTAGGTTATGTCATAAATTAAGCTATAGTCCTATGATGCTAAAATCTTCTCCAAATTAAATGTATTATATGTTAAGTCAAGAAGAATTTACTTCTTCTATTGATTTTGATGAAAGTCAAATAATAATAATAATAGAAGTGTGTGAACTGTTTTGGTGAACTTGTTAAGTGCACAGACAAATATAAGTGGTACAAATTATCAAATCAAGACGATACTTAAGTAAAAGTTGAATAAGCCGGATCAGACGAAGTAATCAAGTCTAAGACATCAGACGAAACATACGAAGCTAAGCAAGTTGATGTAATTGAAGAATGTGCTAGAACATCAATTAGTTGGAGTTAGTTACAGGACTCGACTAATAACAGACTTTAGAAGACTCGACAAGCAGATTTCTCAAGAAGACCGTTGGAGATTTAGGCTATAAATATTAGTTGTAGTCGTAGACTTCAAAAGAATTTTTCATGTACAAAAATACTCAAGAGAAATTCTATGCTCAAGTGTTTATGTTGTAAAAAATATTCTGAGAGAAAAGAAAGAAAGAAAGAGAGCAAATATATCTGTAACATGAGTGTGAAAGCTTAAACAATATCTTTTCGAGAGAAAGGAAGGCTAGAGCCTAAAGAGGCTAAGGAGGCAGATAAAGAATATTTTGTGAAAAATACCTAAAGAGGCTCTGAAAGTGTAGAAATAATATTTGTAACATTGAAGGAGATGGTGAAATTTTAGATAAACTCTAAGGACTGGACGTAGCCCAAGGTTAAGGGTGAACTAGTATAAATCACGGTGGCATATTCTCTAACTCTTACCTTTTAAATTTGCTTGTTGTTAGAAAAATAGATACTAATTTTCACTATTGCATTACTCGTCAATTTAAGTGCATTGAGTAAACTTGTACTCGTCTAAATTTGTCAAGTAAATCAAGAAAATTTTAAAGATTCATATCTTAGACAATTTAACACAATTTAACCCCCCTTCTTATGTATTTTGCATATTATACATGATTTCTATATTAACAAGTTATTTACTTCAGTTGGTATCAGAGTAAGGTTTCCAAGAAATGCTCTTACAAAGTGAAGATAAAGATCCATGGCTGAATCACATATTTTATAGAAGAAGGTGCCTCGATCTCAAGATCCCATGCATTCAATGGTGAAGATTATCATTGTTGAAAGGACTAGATGCGGCTCTTCATAGAATCCACACACATTGATCTTTGGGATATCATTGAAAATGGTCCATATATCCCAACAGACAACGAAGGAGAAAGCTTCTCTCATGACCAATGGTCGGTTGACCAGAAAGCTCGCTTTCAATTAAACTCAAAGGCCAAGTTCTTTTTAAGTTGTGCTCTAAGCATAAGTGAATATGATAAGGTTTGGGGAATCTGCAAAGGAAATGTGGGACATATTAGCCACTACACATTACGGCATAAATCAGGTGAAAGAAACCAAGATTGGTATTCTTGTTCATCAGTATGAGTTGTTCAAGATGAAAGACGATGAGTCTATTGATCAGATGTTTGGACGATTCCAAATAATTATTAATGGACTTAAAGCTCTAGGGAGAATCTACGATAGTCAAGATCATGTCAGAAAGATTCTCAGAAGTCTTCCAAAAAGATGAGACCCAAAGTAACATCAATACAAGAGGCCAAGGATTTAAGTAAGTTGAAGCTAGATGAATTGCTTGGTTCACTGAAAATCTATGAAGTAAAACTTGATGCTGTAGATAAACCTAGAAGGGATAAATCTATTGCATTGAAGGCTAGTTAGAAGAATCAGAAGATGCAGAAAAATAGAATACATCTTCAAAAGCATTAAAGATTGAAGAAATCAAGAATGATGATACTAGTGAATCTGATTAAGATTCAAGCAAAGATGACGATGAGCTATCCTTCATTTCAAGAAAGATTAGAAGGATGTGAAAAAAGAAATCAAAGGGAAATAAAGACTTCTCTTTCAAAAAGAATAGCAAAGATGATTCGAAGAATGAGAAAAATTCTATCGTCTGCTATGAGTGTAACAAACCAGGACAATATAAGTTTGAATGTCCATTGCTCAAAAGAAAACAAAAGAAAAGTCAAGAAAACAAAAAGAGCATGATGGCAACATGGGAAGATCTCGATTCGTCTGAATCAGAATCCGACTCAGAAACATCAGAACAAACAAATATATGCTTGGTAGCTGAAGGGGAAAGCGATGATGGGGTAGCTTCTAACTTTGATGATCTTCAGGATTCCTATTTAAAATTGTTAGAAGATTCACCTGTTATCTTAAAACAATATAGGCTATTGAAAAAGAAATTTGTTGAAAATTTGAAGAATACAAAACTTTTAGAAGAAAAAAACATCTGCCTCAAGAAACAAGTAGACAATATGAAAAAGAAAGCAACTGTAGATAGATCTGAGGAAATTAATCTAATAAAACAAATGATTAATAGTCTTTCAGCGAATTTATCGAAATTTACAGAAAGTACAAAAAGGGTGAATGACTTGATTGGAAGTTATAGACATCCAAATGATAAAATCGAATTAGGCTTTAATAATAGAAATACTACTCATAATATTAATGTTCTTCACAATAAGAAGTTTGTTCATAATAGGAATTTTGTTCTTAATAGAAGAAAAAGAAACAATATTCTTATTATTCGAAGAAAAATTATATGACTAACTCTAAAGGACCCAAGAAAATATGGATACCTCAAAAGGATATTATATATGTTGCAGATCTCCTTACTTGGAAGAAGCAACCACCACCAATGGTATTTGGATAGTGACTACTCGTGATATATAACAAGTAGGAAGTCTATATTCCTAGACCTCCAACATAAGCAAAGAGGATCAGTAACTTTTGGAGACAACAAGCAGGGCAAAATAATTGGGATCGACAAAATTGGTAAAGATTCTCTTTCGTTTATTGATAATGTTCTGCTAGTTGATGGCTTAAAACATAATCTAATTAGTATAAGTTAATTATGTGATTCTTGATTTGAAGTATCCTTTAATCAAAATTTTTGTCTAGTTAAAAACAAGAATGGTTCCATATTCTTTTCTGCCAAGAGATGAAATAATCTCTATAAAATTAACTTAGACGATTTGGAAAGTCAAAATATTTCATGTTTTATATCAAAAGATGATGAAAACTAATTTGGCACAAAAAGCTAGGTAAGGTTAACTTTAAACATATTTCCAAATTAGTTAAACATGATTTGGCAAGAGGTTTACCAAAGATAAGTTTTAACAAAGATTTCTTTTGTGAAAGTTGTCAAAAAGGAAAACAACTTAAATCATCTTTTTCGTCTAAGAATATTGTAACTTCGTCTAGACCTCTAGAGCTGTTACAGATAAACTTGTTTGGTCCAACCAGAATAGTAAGTCTTGGTGGAAAGAGGTATGTTCTCCTGATTGTTGATGACTTTATTAGATTTTGTTAGATATTATTTTTATCTCATAAAGACGAATCTCTTAAATGCTTTATAGTCTTATCCAAAAAATTACAAAATGAAAAAGGAATTTCTATTGCTAGAATTAGGAGTGATCATGGTGGAGAATTTAAAAATAAAAAATTCAAAATGTTTTGTGAGAAATGTGGAATGTACCTGATTTCGGTTCTAAAACTTCAAACGAGCTTTCTGAAGCTGAAACGATCTTGAATCTACTGTCGTCTTCACAGGAATCCATCACTAAAATGCAAGCTAGCTCTTTCTATAGTTTTCTCAATACGTAAGCTCTCTTAACAGGTTAGAGATTCCTTATACTTACGATTGACATGGGCAACTGCAGGGGACCTTAATCGATGTATATAGCCTCCATATCAGGCTTCCTCATCACAAGACTAATATGGACTAGGTCCACACTAAAAGAGATCCTTTTTTCACAGGACTTTGACCCATTGATTTCGATTATTTATTAGGCCACTATATTATCTTTATCTGAGTCAAATTACATAACTTAACTGATAATTTATAACAAAACAAATTATAATTAATAACTGTCCACTATATGAAAATTTGACAAAATTTCCCTTAGGGGCAAAAATGTCTTACAATCTCTCCCTTAGACAATTATTAATTGCAGTTTTGACTCAACTTTAAAAATAGTTTAAAAACTTGATTAAGCTATACTGCTACATTAGTCGATTAAGTTTAAAAACAAAACATTTGATCTAAAGATAATAAAAGTCTTACATTCTGTCATGTAAGGCTTTCGATACCGAGAAATATCAATTACATGTGTCATTTGTGACACAGATCCACTACAATCATGAATATCTAATACGTCACTAACATGAATGGAAAAATGGAGTATGAAAAATTACGATGATACCTTTATGATCTAATTATATAATCTTCATCTATAGGTCTCGATTTTTCTAACTTTATGCTAAGCCGCATTGCTCAACTATATCAGAGAAATCCTGTTTTCTCTCACTGAATGCTAAACAGCATTAAAGAAAACTTGTTTCCTCTCACCATATGCTAAACAGCATTAGAGAAAGTCTTTATGTTCTCTAACTGAATACTAAACTGCATTAAAGAACCTTTATGGGATTAAAAAATTATATCCCCCTCTGTTATGTGAAATTTTAAGGATATATCTGTATAAAATTGTATGTTTCTAATGACATAGGCGATATATCTGTATAAAATTGTATGTTTCTAATGACATAGGCTCAAGGTCAATCTTTATAAATGCCCAATGATCTCTAAAATGCTTAAGATCAATACGAATCTTAAGACTTCTATACGTACTATGACAATGTATAATAAAGCATATTACTGAGGATAACCCATAATCATCTTTATTGATGAACCATCATACCGTTATAATACATCAAAATGTGCAAATGTATATGGAGTAAACATAACGATCTTTTAACTAACAGTGTCAAAGGACTTGAAAACACCCATACTGTATACTTGTGTTCCAAACACAATTGGGCAAAATTCTTTAGTTAAAGAATCGAGCTATAGTTCCTTAGTCTTTAAATCCAAACCTTAATGTCACCTTTTCGTGTCAACTACTTCATGGTTAAATATTTGACCTCAAAATGCTAAGACCCTGTGATATTCAATGTTGTTATTAAACAACACAACAGCTTGATTATCACATTACAACTGAATGAGTTCAGCCACTAAATCAGCCACAAACAACTTAGAAATTAAAATTTTGAGCTAACTCATCTGTGAAGCAGCCCTATAGCATACACTATGCATGCATGGTTGAGGAAGTCACCTGTGTCTACTTGATACTATTCCACAACATTGTACCATCTACAAACTTAAATTGTAACCTTAAGTGAACTTTCGATCATCCGGACACATAACTTAATTTGAATATGAATTCCTTATGAGGTTTAGTCTGTTAACTTTTCTATATCTCAACATATAATCCTTGATTCTCTTTAATTATCTCAACATTCGTTTGACTGTATTTCAATGGTTTACATTTGGGTTAACCAGATACTAACCAAATAGTCAAGCAGTAAATGTAATGTCCACCCTAGTATATAGCCGAGCATACATTAGGCTATCAACCATACTAGAATACGAAACATTCGTCACAACCTCTCTTTACTTTATTCTTTGGTCACTGTGCCAAAGATTATCTCTCTCACTATGAGATATGGGTGTTATGACAGGTTTATTGTTAACTTTATTAAACCTTTGTAACATATACTCAATGTATGTACTCTTTGAGAGGTGTGATGTGTGTTAAGATATGTCCCAGTGAATCTGAATACCTAGGACAAAAGATGATATGTCAAGGTTCTTTATGTCAAAATTATTGAACAAAAGTTGTTTAATCTTATACAACATGGTCAAGTAATTTAACATGAGCAATATATCATCCACATATAGTAATAGAAAGATAACTTTGCTCCCCCTGACCTTATAGTACAAGCATCTTTTAACTTTATTTTCTATGAAGCTGGAAAAGATCATAACCTCATCATTTATAAGGTTTCACTTTTGAGAGGTTTGATGTAAATCACATATTGAGCTTCATAACACGCAAACTATAACAGTTCCATCTGGATTTTGAAATCTTTCAGGTTGTATCATATAGACCACTTTATAAAGGTCTTTATTCAGGAAAGTAGTTTTGACAACCATCTGATGTAACTCTTTATCATTATGAGCTACAATTGCCTTAATCACTCAAAATGTATCCTATACTTAGGATACGAGAGAAAATCAATATTTCTCCCTGAGTGAACCATCAGGCAATTGAGCTAGTCCATAAACCGCTGAACTTTATCCTGAAATCCTTTGGGTCTTAAACTTTATTTATAACTGATGGTTCTGCAGTTATGTTACAAAATCAACTAGCTCCCAGATCATACTATGTTTCATCGCTTATATCCCATAAGTCATTGCAACCTACCACAATTTCGCTGCAGGTACAGAAACAGTTTCTGTAAAAGTAACTAGATTCTTAACATGTCTAATATTATAGTCCTATTTACTTAATATACTATGTAGTTAGATGAGATAACAGGTCATCTCACTTTGGTGGATTTTCATAACTGCATTAGATCGTGTAGCCCCAGGAACCTCTATGTGTATAGGTGCCTGCTCCTGTTCCTATACAAGTATGGTACAAAGACCTAAATCCATCAGATCTAACTATATGAGTGGTGGATACATAATAAATGTAGTATCCATCCTATTATCATCCTAAGGAATAAAAGGCCCACCATCATCATAAACATCGTATTTCAGAAACTTAGCTGTTAGTGATTCCACTATTATGTTCCTTCCTTCTCTACAGTAAGATCTATATCCTTTAGAGTGGTCATGATATCTTACTAAATAACAATAAGCACAATGAATATGCAATTTTTCTTCATAAGGATTATACTACCTCAGTAGGGAAACCCCGCATACGAACGTGTGTGAGACTATTTTTCATACTTCTAGATAATCAGGTAAATTAGTTTTGTTCTCCATTTACTTCTTGAAGTCCTTTAAAGGGGTGCGATTATGCTTTTCGGCAACACACATTTTGCTCAAGACTTCCTGGTATAGTGAATCAAGTCACTATGCCAACCGATTTCATATATCTTGCAAACAGACCTTTTCAAGTCCTAAAAAATCATGTTTGCCATGATATTCTCCTCCACAATTAGATCTGACACTCTAAATAGATTTTTCCAATTAGTTCTCAACCTTCAATCTTTAAGCAAGAACACATAACTTTAATGAAAATAATCATGACAAATGTCAGAATACTTTTGAATTGCATAATGCAACTGTATAAGGTCTTTTGATATCTTTATGTATCAGACACAACAAGTTAGAAGCATGAGTTGACTTCAATATCCTTATTAGTTAACTTACTCCTGCAATAATCAACACATGTTTCCAGATCATCATAATCTAGAATTAAGAGAATGCTTTCCTTAATCAATCTCTCAACCCTAACTTGGGAAATGTGGCTTAAACTTTTATGCCACACCATATATGACTTTTCATTCATCTGGGTCCTTCATTTCATGACTTGTTCAGCAAGATACGAAAAAGCATATATCTAATTTGGGGTAAGACACATTCTATACAAACCATATGACAAGAAACCATTATGTTTTACATTAAACACAATTGTATAACAGAAGCATTAAATACAAAACGTCAACCTTCTTTGTCTAAAATTGATCCAAATATCATATATAAAATGTGTCGTGTAAGAAACCAAAATGAATCTTGCAACAAGATTCAGTACATACATTCCCCATAGATATTACTTCCACTTCTTTATTTTCGTCAACCATCAGTTCCTCCTTCTCTTTATTTGGCTTTATCCTGTATATAAACCCATACATTATGAAAGCATCTTGATCAGATACTCCACTATATAGTCACCAAGTACTTAATGTGACTATTGCAAATTTGATTCATAAATTGACAAACCAAGAAGTTATCTGATGATTATTGTCTTTCCCTATAGGCCTTATACTGCTGGTTTCTTTATGTCCCTAGGACCTTCACCAGCACTAGATTGACCAGCATTAGCATATGGAGAAAATTCAGTCTTTCTACCTTTAATCTTAATGTGCTTCATCTTTGCCTTCCATTTAGTTGCATTGAGGGTTATAGGAGGAACAAAATTGAGTTTCTTCTTCTCAGCAACACGATGGACAATCAAAGCATTAAAGTCCCATTCCTCATCCTGCGAATTGGGAGTCCATTCAGAGTCTGATGAATTATAATGACACCAGGAAGAGGAATGTGCAACATCTTCGGTCTAATGTGAAGATGTATCATTCTTGATATGTACTCCTTACTCCCCTTTCTCTTGTATACCTAATGGAGAATAATTCTTTAATCAAGGCATTTGTCTCAACACTAGGTGAGACTGTGTACCTCTAGGAGATATTACTAAGAATTATTTCTTTATATCTGTGTCCGAAAGTCCACTAAGTAGATGGTCAGGTATGGATTTTTTAATGGTCATCAGATATAATCTGTTAGACCGATCCTGGGCTTTAAAAGCTACTTTATGAGCTTTCGAGCTCATGGATGTAAGTGGAGATGACCTATCTTGCTGTATGGCCATATTAGCCTCAATTATCTCCATAACATTCAATACATCCTCTGTCCACTTCTTCATATTGAAACCAATCAGGGTTTTACTTATGACACTGATTTCATTGATCGAAAAGGTGACTATAAAGAAAATTTGATTAGATCAGCACAAATACATGACAACAACAATACTCAAGGCCATTATATAGTATTATTACTGAAAATCCAGTCACACATATTATGAAACACCCGTGAACTGAATACATAATATATGCAACTAGACCTTCATATATAAAAGCGATCAAAGTACAACCATTAGCTCTCATGGCACTACCACTTGTGGGCGAATAGATCATTCAAGCAACAACTTTCCTCTATCCAATTCCTTTATGTCCATCTCAAAATCTCATGTAAGGCTAACACCTATGGGTAGAATAACCAAATATGAGACCAAAGACATCCCCTAACGTGTAAGCAGAACAATTCAAAATACTGACTTGAAAGGTCATTGTGGTGACTACATTCTCATCAGTAGTCAAAAAGTCCACAAATACAAGGGATACATCTTTATGTTATCCTCACATTCTTTATGGGCATATGGTATATGACAATGTAACATCAATAAATGCAAAACCCAAATGCACAGTCTCATTGTCACACACTCTTGCTAAAGACATTCTCTGAAAACTTCATTTGAGACTTTCGTAAAAGAAAAATCTCAGTAGAGTGACTATCCTGCATTACTGTGCACTGAATCGACTACTCAAGACACAAGAACCTCATGTATCTCCCTTATGGCAAGTTCGTTGCACAAAAGTTTACTCAAATTTGGCTTCAGAATGTCTCAATTCCTTTTTTGATTAACCCTCATGCAATCCCGAACCTTGAATATGAGACCTGAGAAACGAAAACTTAAAGTATCTCCTCATGTGATGTCCAAAGCATGAAAATTCACTCGAAATTGAATTCGAAACACCTTAATTCCTTTTTTGGAGTTAAACAAATCCAGAAAAATGGAAAATTTCACTTTATAAATTTCCAGACCTAGAAACTGACCCAAAACACCCTGGGGTACCCTTACGGAAAATCTGAAATTTTTTGTGACTTTTTTTATTTACTGTAGATTGTTCGTACGACTGACGTCAGCATGACATCAGGTCAGCCATATGTCATTTGCCACGTCAGCCGTGTGTTGGGGCAGATGGCACGTGCCGGTCATGCTCTAGGGCCGACGTCCCAGGGATATGTCTGGCGTTTGTCGCGCACTTGCGCGTTACGCTCAAACCTGGATGCTTGCAAAGCACGCGCCAGACATAGGTTCGGTGTCGATTGCACCACATGTTGATGCATGCAATGCACACGCCTGACATGCTCGAGTGCCCGCGATACTGTTCACCACTAGCACGTGGCGATTTTCAAGTCCTTTTTCTGACTTCCTGGGCTTGTTTTCAACCTGCTTCTTAAGGCTAAACATATGTATACTACTTTCATGCAATAAAAAGCAAGAAAAAATCGAGAGACAGAAGTTAACTCTCCGAAAAACTTATGGAGAGAAAAATAAAAAAATCTCCATTTTTAACCACCCGATTACGTCATCACTCTGATACTGCGTGTAATATATAACGGTACCTTAGTTACGTACCTCAGATCAAACGTGAAAGGGCAAAAAAACAGAGAAATGCGAAATGTACCTGATTTCAGTTCTGAAACTTCAAATGAGTTTTTTGACGCTGAAACAATTCCGAATCTACCATCGTTTTTGCAGGAATCCATCACCGGGGTGCGGACTAGGTCTATCTACAGTTTTCTCAATACGTAAGTTATTTTAATGGGTCAGAGATTTCTTATTCTTATGATTGACATGAGCAACTGCAGGAGACCTTAACCTATATATATAGCTTCCATATCGGGCTTCGTCATCACAAGACCAATATGGATTAGGTCCACACTAAAAGGGATCTATTTTTTACCTAGACTTTGACCTATTAATTTAGATCATTTATTGGGTCACTTTATTATCTTTATCTGGATCAAATTACATAACTTAACCGATAATTTATAAAAAACAAATTACAATTAATAACTGTTCACTGTATGACAAATTGACAAATTTGCCCTTAGGGGCAAAAATGTCTTACATTTGTCACCCTAATATGTCATTTCAAATTTATTTTCTAAACATTATACATGGAGACTTTTTAAATGTAGGCAACAAGAGGTATTTTCTTTAAATTAAAAAGTAAAACTTGGTCTAAATTAGAGAAAGATAATGAGTTGTGACAAAAGTAGAATTAACAAAAATATAGATTAACAGAAATTTATAAAACAAATTGGGATTAAAGAAGAGGAGACATGTAAATATAAAAAACATTTGAACAAAATAATATATTTTAAAGAAAATTTGAAAGGAAAAGAACTATAAGGAGAAAAGAAAACTTCTTAAATGTTCACTGAAGAAATTTATTAAAGAAAAATAAATTTGAGTCTTTAAAGTTACTATCTTGAAATTTGATATCTGACTTGTGTGATAACTATTTTCTCCCAAGTTATACCAGCCACTTCACTTTCCATCAATTGATAAATCCCGCAAGTAACTTACGAAAGTGAAAACAGAGCAATTACTCGAAACTATCCGTACATATATGGTATTCCCCAGAAAGCTTAATTAAATTTACTTCCCAGCTTTAGAGCTAAACAAAATCGTATCCATAACCCACAACTGATAATGAATGATTCTGTGGACCTCGGATCCTCCGTCTAATTTTATCATGTTCAACTGTCCAACCCTGTTTAATCCACTAGTTAAAATAATGTAGTTTTGGGCATTGAACAAGATTGGACGTGATAAAATTGGACACAAGATCTCAACTCCCGATTCTGATGTTCCCTATTTCGATTTAGTGGAAGTCGATTAACTGTTACTTCCTAATGAATTATAAGACCACGAGCAATCAATAGCCTAGCATTTTTTATGAAAATTGAATCAGTAATACGGAAAGCCACTAAGTTATAAAATCTGTTTGCTTGAGCATTGTCTGCTGTCAACATATCAAAAAACAAAAATTTGTAAGAAGGCAGTAAGCTGGCACATAATCATATATAAATCTGTAAGAGATGTATAAGTAACCTAGTATTCACATAAAGGAAGAACTAAGTCCCCTGCAATCTTGACTATTACATTGTCACTGAACTACATTACCCAATAAGCTGTTTGTTGACGGCGAGCTCTGTTCACTTAACCATGGATCCTGGACAGAAACTGGGGAGCTATCCTTAATCTCCTCCAATGAAGTCAAACAATGAGGTGCTCTAGGAGGAACAAGAACTTTCCGGCTGCTTACCCCTTCCTTCTTACTTGAGGCAACACTTACTGACTTCTCGTTCTCATCTTCTGACGATGAACAAGATGAAGCAATCGGTGAGGCCATGCACATATCTGGCACCCATGAACTTAGCCTAATGTGTTCTAGCTCTTCTGCCACTTCCATCATCGTGGGCCTCATATCCCGATGGAAAGCAAGGCATCTAAACGCAAGTTCTGCAACACTATGAATAGATGACAATGTCCAAGCATCCCTGTGTGGCTCAAGCTGGGGATCAATTAGCTCATCCATACAACCTCTTTTAATCCTATCTACTGCAAGGGCAGCCAAATTCACCTCACTGTGAGGACGAGAAAAATCGACCACTTTCAGTGCAGTTATTATCTCAACAAGAACAACCCCGAAACTGTAAACATCACTCTTGTCAGACAGATGGAAGCACTGATGGTATTGAGGATCAAGATAACCTGGAGTTCCCTGTGGGGCTGTAGAGATGTGGGATGACTCAATCAATCCAAACCTTGAAAGACCAAAATCAGCTACCTTGGACCTGTAGTCGTAATCCAAGAGAATGTTGCTTGATTTGATGTCTCTGTGGTAAATAGGTGGATTGATAACGGAATGGAGATAAGCAATAGCATTCGCTGTTTCAGCAGCAATGGTGAGTCTTATCGTCCAAGGAAGTCCTTGGCCCCTCTCTCTTTGTAAATGCTGACAAAGAGTTCCATTTGGCATAAACTCGTATACAAGGATCGGTTCACCCTCTTCTATGCAACACCCCAACAGACGGACCAAGTTAGGATGGCTGACAGAAGAAAGAAGCTTAATTTCATTCATAACTTGATCAATGCTTTCCATATCTCTATGTCTGATCTTCTTTATGGCAACCCAATCATCATTATGGAGTCTTCCTGCATAAACTGTGCCATAAGCTCCATTTCCCAACCTTTGTTTCTCTGAAAAGCCATTTGTCGCTCGTTCAATTTCCTTGTATGTCAAAAATGGAATACTCGAGTTCCCAGCAGCTTCACTTAGAAGACGCTTTGCACTGAGTCGGTTTCTCAGGTTTGACCGCTTTCTGAGACAGTAACAAACAAAGGCCAGACCAGCCATAAATAAAGCTCCAGCAACAATCCCTGGAAATGAAATAATGAAGACTTCGTTTTATATTCCAAAAGGAACTGAGATACAGATAAGGAGAAAAAGTTTAAGCCAAGTTGTTGAGCGAGCTGCTTCAAACAAACATATTGGCCTCCTTCACTTAAACCAACAGGCATATAACTGATCGATGAGGAACCTGCACAAGAAATTTACAAACAAAAATGGCCCCAAAACTAAAGAATTCAACTTATGTTCAGAGGTTTTAGTGTTTCACATTCTTTGTAATGTAAACTAGGCATTAAATTACCACAGTACATAGACAAGTGGACCTAAAACAAAGAAGATAAAGGAGAAATCTACCTCCAATTAGAGCACCAACTCTTGTAGTTCCACCGCATTGGCCAGACATGTATTTCGAAGCGTTGCAGTTAGAAACTGCCAAAGTGGCAACCAAAAGGAAGAATCAAGCAATTCATCTTCATCAGAGGAACAAGGTTGGAATTTATAACTCTTTAACATATAAATGACGTCATATTGAATAAACCAGTCCAACGTTTCTGTTAATGACTCGGAAGATAGAAATATGTGCACTTTCCTATGGGACTATTAAGTTATTTTCTGCCAATATTTTCACATGCTGAGCCTATCTATAGTCTTTTAGGGTACCTCGTCTTCTTCTTCTTCTTCTTCTTTTTTTTTTTTTTTATCCCCATAATAAGACAAGAAGGTGATAGAGGCAGAAATTCCAGTGCTGCAAACCCTGTAATCATGGCAGATTTATGTAATAAGCAATTGGTCAATTGTCGTGGCCTTGTTACCTCGTTTTCTTCTTCTTCTTTTTTTTTTCCCATAATAAGACTAGAAGGTGATAGAGACAGAAATTCCAGTGCTGCAAAGCCTGTAATCATGGCAGATTTATGTATCCAAATGGCCATTTTCAATCTGAAGTAGGATCTTCGATTCCAAAAGCACAAGGCCACGACAATTGACCAATTGCTTATTACCAAACTATACACATACTTCAATTGCATCTTCAACGATAATACAGAGAAAAACCCCACTTTAATGGATACCAGCTTTCACGTTTAACTAAACTAAGCTGCGACCACAAATGGTTTACAACCACTTAAAAGTTCTTAGGCAAAAATACCTTTCACTTTTGATCTTAAAACAAAACAAGGGTAGCTTTTAATCCTACCCAGCTCTTCGTTCTGACAAATCTTTCTTTCCTAGTTATTGCCAAAACCCGTATTAATCCTACAAAAGTGGTCTTAGCGAAGTAGGAAAAGAACCAAACAAGCAGACTGTACTACCATTGGCCAGTCAAAGTCAAGAACATCCATAGAAAAAACCAAACCATTCTTCTTCCTTTAGATGAACGCACTGTAACCAACCTGCCCCTAAAGATCATGTCTTTAGCAAAGATTACGACCATGGACCGACCAGAAATTACCACCCTTCGCGTTACCGCTATTTTCCCCCAGTCAAAAGCCACCCCCACCGATTCAAAATTAGACAACCAAGTTGATAGAGGAAATAATAAAAAAGAAAAGATGTTTGAAAGAGACAAAAGGTTGAGTTGACTCACCTCTCCGGCAACCCTCTCCGGCGACGAAGCCATCTCCAACAAAACCTGTTCTACACGAACACCTGAAACCTGACTTCCCATTACCGAGATTCACTTCCTTGCAATCCCCGTTTCTGTCGCAACCTCCACTAGAACAGTTACCTTCAAGCCACCATTCCAAGACAGCTATTTGCAGCTGTATCGAAATCACAGGACGATACGACTCGACAGCAAGCGATGAGAATACGGATTTGCACTTTGTCCTTGTCAAATTCTCGTAATTCAAGATATCGATTCGTAAATCCCCTTGGGAAAAGCAGCTAATGTTGTCGCCTTTTGAGTTACAGTTGCTTGTATTTAACAGCGAATCAAACGAGTTTCTGGGTATAAAACACCCTTCAGGAGGCTTGGAGCAGTTCTGAAGTAGCAAACTATTTCTCGAAGCGAAAGCGATGGTTTGACCAAACAACGGCTTTATCGATTCAACTCGGCGGTCGCATTGTGCAGGGAAGTCAATCAAAAGGCCACCGGGAGTTATATTCTGTACTTGAAATCCTCCGATTTCTATCCCTGTTTCTTTGCAGCTCAAAGGGATCAAGCAATCACCAAAGAACCCAAATGGATAAGGCACTCGCTTGACTAGTTTGCTTGTTTTACAGGTCCTTGTGCAGTTGATTGAGCTCTGAGCTCTAGTTGATGCGAACATGTAGAGTATAACCATAAAAAGATACAAACTGGCTCGTTGTACAAACATTTTGGACAATCTCAGGAGACAGCTTAACCATTACCACTCTCGCTGCTGCAGAAAGGGAACCAATCCACTCAAAAGAGCTTGGTCATGCAACAACAAGGCCATCAAAAGGTCAATCCTGTTGCTTTCTGCAAATTAGAGAAGAAGTGAGAGAGAAAAAGGAAAATTGATAGAAAAACCAAAAGCCAGAACTTTTGTACCGTTGGAGGCCATCTAAATCAATTAATGCTTAAAAACTTCAGTACCAAGCTCTCATGGAATGGATAGTTATGGTTTGGTGAAGACATTTATGAACTGAGCTTACCTTTCCTCTCAACTCCGTCAATGGTTGTAACTGGTTTAAGATTTCCAATTCAAAACCTGACACTGATCAAACTGCAAGGATCAAAATAAGAGTCTTAAATGAAAAGAAAAATCAAACCCATCAATGTTCTTCACTTCATAGACTAAATTAACCCAAAAAAGCGCCAGCTTTTCTGAATCCAACTACCCTTTAATATGAGACCATATACCCTTTAATATGAGACCAATAAGAGCCATGGAGGCATCAAATTAACCCCAAAGATGGAAACTTGTTCAAGGAAAGAGACTGGAATCGTATGGTGGGTACGCAATCACAAAAACTTTGACTTTGAAAGGCATAAAGAATAGTTTTTCTAAAGGTAATTGTGTGTGGACACCATCTAACCAACCCTTTGTTGTTGGATATTGGATGTGATGAATGTGGGAAAGGTAGGCCACCGCCTTGTTTCCAAGTCTAAATTCCCTCCTGTTGTCCTCGAGTGTTTGGATTGTAAATTTTTTTTGAAAATAATTCAAGAGTATGGTAATTTCCATTTTATTGCATCCAAATTTAAGGAAAATAATGTCACTTGACAATAATAATTTATTTGTTCTTACTAAATCTTATCTCCTATAATTTAATTACAAGTGTCAAAAAATAACTGGTTGAAATGGTCATCTTTTTAAATTTCAGATTTAAATATTGTAAAGTGAAATTTTAGTTTATTAGGCCAATAATCCTCATTGCAGATTGCACCACCAAAACGGCATGGATTTTTTATATATGAGATTGAGGTGGTTTAAATGAAAAAAACTCTAAATTAAGTGGTGACCGGTCCAATAAGGTGGGCCATTTTGGCTAGCAATTTCCAATCAATCCTATTCCCTTTTATGAAAAAAAGTTTGGGTGGGGAGTCTAAATTGGAAAAATAGCCCTAAACTTTAAAGTCAGTCTCCAACAACCATAGAGCCATAGAAAATTTGGACAAATATCGACAAATTTCTGATATTGAAGTGATCTTAAAAAATAAATTTGTTCAAATACTAATAGTTTAATTAGAGATTTTTATTGTTTTCTCTTATAAAAATACTATGTTTCAATATATCTTTAAAGATTGTGTCATCTTATTTATTTTCCAAAGATGTGTATAGTTTTTGAATATAAGAACAAATAACAACATCACCTACACTTAGTCTGAGAAGCAAAGTCCGGAAAGTTTCAGTAGTACGTAACTTTATTTCTAATTAATAGAAATGACTCATATGAATGAATGAAAATAAAAATAAAAATAATAAGAAAATAAACAAATAAATGATAAATAAAAGAAAATTAGAATAAAAATAACCCAAAAACCAACAAATAAAATAAATTAAAATAAATAAATAAATAAATAATAGGGAAAAATAAAATAAAATAAAATAACTAATATATATAAATAATAGTAACAATAAAAATAAAATAATACTAACAATAATACGAATCTAAGAAGAAATTGTTTTTAGTAAATGAGTTTTTTTAATTAATCAATTCTTTCCTCCCACTAAAACATAAAAATAAAAAAAATACACTAATCATTTTTTGGGTCGGGGTATAATGGGTATTGCGGTGGAATAGAATCTATACTACATGCCCGTGTGGATCCTCCGCGTTTTGAGTTGGAATCTGAATGTTGGGTTTTAGGGACGACAATGCCCTCAGGTTGACTAGAGGTTGGTAATTTCAGGTTGTTGACTTTTTTGAACGTTAGTGAATTTTATGTTGTGTATTAGGTTCACTCAAGGTTGTAGAGAAAGAATCTAATTTTGATTGCTAGCGAGTGGTAATAACAATAATAACAATCGTGATGTTACAGTTAGAGTTGTCAATTTTAGTTGATGGATACTATTTTCTGTTTCAGATATTTAATATGTAAAATCTTGATTTTTGTTAAAGATATATAACTATCTATTTCTTATCTTAATTTGTTCTAAGAAATATTATCTGCTTCTCGTATGGATAGCTTAAAGTTACCTTTTTATGGCTAAGACCTTTTTAAAATACCTCGTGAATTATCCAAAAAAAAAAAGAAATGTTATCTACTGCTTCTCACATAAACAACATAATTTCATTGCTAAGAATCCGTAAAATTAGCATTTACAAGTCAATGGCGATAGCAATAAACCCAATTACACTCTGATCAAGAGACCCATTATATGATTCAAGTTCATGAGCTAAAGATCTTACTATAGATAAATTTTACGTATCAGCAAAATTTATATTAGATGTCGTTGTTATTATTGTTTAAACAGAAAAGACGAAGAGCTAATCAATTTATAAATAATTTTCACAGCATCCACAATGCCACCATAATCTGCAAGGCTAATCACTCGTGACCATTTCAATCCCATCTGAATAAAAAAAAAGGGATAATCTTTACAATTAATTAGGTCATTGTGTATCACATATCATTAGACTTCAAGGATATAATGATTAAGAAATTGAAACTGAGTTGAGAATATGGATAAGATGACATCTTATCATAAATCAGTCAAATCATGGTACTAATTAAAAAAATGAGATCTATTTAAAAACAACTCTTAATATTTATTTAATTTTTATGTGCAAAAATTATATTTTAATATAACCCAATATTTTCGTTTTGTCATAAAAATTTAATGTTGTTGGATCAAATATATTATTTAAATTTTAAGTTAACCTATAATTTGTAATGAAAATTACATTTTCCTCTATTTGAGAAGACATGCCTATTTTATTATCGTTGAATCAAATATATTATTAAAAATTTAAGTTATCCTGTAATTTGTAATGAAAAATACATCTTCTGGTATTTGAGAAGACATGCCTATCAGGTGCATGTATGTGAAAGCTAGTTGACAAGTCCCTCAGTTCATTTCACTATTCGAACGGTTTAGCATCAAATTACTTTCATGTGATTGAATAGTCTCAGCGTTCAATTGAGTCTAATAAACGAGATGCAACTTTTACACTTTCAAGCGACAAAGCAGCAAACTTTGACTGATGGGTTTGATCGAAGGCAGGACGGTGATCGATGTAGCCCCTGAAATTGACAGGCGATTTTATATTAAAGGTCAATGAGATAAGTTCGTTTCCATGTCATAATGTTTGACTTCTTCCTCGAGAAAATCTTGCATGAGTGTTGTCATCCTTGGCGTCTTAATTGGATCTCCACTCGTTTATATATGATCTGCTTCAGGATAATCATATCTGAGTTGTATATGTGCAGCTTTTGAGAACAATCCTCTTTAAACTCTGGCAGGATTTGTAGCATGGAAGGTCACCTAACTTCATCACTAATAAACTAACCTGTCCCTGCAAGTTAATGGTGCTGGTTTCAGAATTTTATTGGAGTTGGCTACCTTTCCATTACAGGGAAGTGGATGAATGAACGTGCTTGTTATTAAGATTGCATAATATCATAATAATAATGTTATATGTAGTCTAAAATTTAAACCTGAATGTTTTCAGTATATTTTTAAGAAATTCCTCCAAATTTTAGAATTTGAAGGAAAAAGATATAAATCACCTCTATTACTTTTGACACACAACTTCTAAGAAACTTAATTGCCTTTTAACATGGAAAAAACCGAGAAATTACGAAAGTTGGTTGAATTGAAACGCGATGAAGAACATCATAAATGTCCTCAATTCAACAAGTTCTTAAGCATCTGAAGAGACTACGAAAATGTACGAGTGGTAAAAGCCTGACAATTGAGTATTGACATTGTTTCTTGATGCACATAGAACTTCTCTTCTCTTCTATTTTTCCCCTCAGTTCAACATGTCTCAACCTTTCCACGTATTTGTTAAAGTTTAGGGTATGTTTGATTAGGTTTTCAAACAGCCTCTGTACTTATTAGACGTAAGGGTATATATCATTGGATCTCTTCAAGTTGCACGTGTCAGCGAGATTTTTACTACGAGTTGTTTGTTGATTAGTTTTCATTTTAAAATAAAAAAATCACTTGGTTGAATTTATAATTTCTATCTATGATTTTAATTTTTTCAATTTTGTAATTTATAAAAATTATAAACTAGTTATAATTTTCTGTTTTATTATAAATTAAATATATTATTTAATTATTTAATATCAATTACTAATAAAAAAATTGAACAATATAATCTAATAATTTAATTTTATTATTATGAAAATAAAAATATTTGCAAATTTATAATTATTTAATGAATATATATTATAATTTTAAATATATTGAAATAATTTTAAAACTTTGAAAATTTTAATAAAATAAATATCACTCTATAAATTTTAAAATTATTTATTTAAATAAACTAGACTAACTTTTATTAATATTTAGTAGAAAATATTGTATAAGAGATTAAAATAAAATTTATTTATTTCAAATTTTTGTTTTATATTTATAATGAATATGCATCGAAATTTCATTTTCAATGTTTCAGATTTACGAATTTTGGTCTCAACGCTGGCTTAGAAGTCAACAACTTCTAGCAAATTATAGCGGTATAGGAAACCATTCTAAGATGACAAAATAGGAATCAGCAAAAGATCCCTTGTAAGTGTTAGGCTGAATGCACTCAAATGCAGGGAAATGTCGATCACTGATATTGCTCTATAACAGTCGTCAAGAGAGGCCAGCAGCGACTGCGACAACTATATTTGGGTAGTATATGCTTAACCAAGTCTTGAAAACTCACACAAGACTGCAATTTCATTTTTTTATGAGTTAAGGTCGCGACACCTTCTGAAACGTTTCTCCCTTGTTTAGATCAATCAAGTTGGCAAAAGGAAGGACTCGTACATCTATCGAGCATGTTTTCCGCACATGCCTTAGTGTTAGGTTTATTAAGTTCTTGCTCCAATATATATAAATGGCCGATTAGCAACACTAATACCATCACATAAACTATTGAATGAAATGGTCAGAATCTAAACAACGTAGGGGACCCACCATTATAATAACTATAATTCTTTTTTCCTGCTTGTTTGTGGTTAGCTGCTTACCTTTTGTGCATGTTATAAACAAGAGATACTAAACGTCCATGTTCTTTGTATATGGCCGACTTCTCAGCAACCTTACTTTCAATAAAAGAAACATTTTATGCAATTTTTTTTTTTGACACCAGAGAGGTTCTTTTGACCAAAATGGTCGGCCATGACTATTCTGCATATGAAACAGACACAGAGTTTCTCTTATTATGTCCACATGCTCGTCTGGTGGAAGTTGCTAGCTCCTTACACGATCACGTTAAAATAATACTAAACGAACTTGGCACATGTTTGGGTATGGTTTTTCCACTTCATTATATATTTTTTAAGACAAAAAAATTCCGCTTCATTTTATCTCCTGATTAACAGTGATTAGAACATTAATTAGCCCAAGAAAGCATGGACCGACTAGATATGCCTCCTTGGTGGCTTGAATTGAGATATCTATTAATTATAGTGATGCAGAACGGAAATTATAAACAGATCAAGAACGTTTAGTCTCCGTTTAAGAGTTTAATCAATATCGTTTAATTGGACGAAAAGATAAACAAGAACGATAAACGACCTTGAAAGAAAGGCAAAGCCAAATTCTGGAATGATAGTTGTGATCTGAAAATTAATGTCTAAGAAAACATAAATAAGGCCTATTTATAATGGTCACAAACCCTAATCCGAATCCTAACAAGATTAGGAAAATAAAAAACCAAAAAATAGTATAATAGTCTTTTTTTTAAAAAACGAGAAATTGGGCTTCTATTTAGGCCTTTTTTCGTATCCTGCCGCAAACCTTGCCGCGGTCAAGATCTTCCATGTAATCCAAAACTAGCTGGTCCACATTATTCCCTTCCACTTGTAAAGAACTCGACCTCGAGTTATCATCATCAGGGTGATAAAGATAAAGATCCGCCACGTTAAACGTCTTGGATATCTTCATATGATCTGGAAGGTCAAGAACACTTGTCATTGATCTTCTGAATTATATTGAAAGAACCAATCTTCTTTGGATCCAGCTTTTGCTGTCCTCCTCCACGTTCCTTGCGCAAGTACACCATAACTTGATCACCAACCTTAAAGGACTGGAAACGTCTATGCTTGTTAGCGGCAATCTTGTACTT
>JANZXR010000170.1:27441049-27453809 GCA_027575705.1 Erythroxylum echinodendron
AATTCACTAATTATTAGTCATATGCATATATGAATGCATGCATATGTCACTATACATTTATACACTCCTATTCATGGAAATTGGTGAGGGGATGTTACATCTTAGGGGCTAATAAAAAAAGACAGTAAAAAGGGAGAGGATCGAGCATATCACTGCAATTTTAGAGTAAAAAAAAAACTTGAGAGCTATTAGTGAAGAAGGCTAATGCAATGAAGTGTTTGAGTGGTACGAGAGTTACATAATCATTAGAATTGATTGGTTCAAGACCTTTAGAGAAGGATTTTATGGTTCTAATTATCGGGTCAAAGTGATAGTTAATCTATTGAGTCAGGGCTATCAATAGAATGAGTCTTACTTTCTTTTTATCTAGTTCTTCAAATTTAATTTGGTTAAAAGTTTTATAATTTCAATTTAGTTCTTTGGTTAGATAATTTGGGAAAATTATTTTCAATTTAATTCTAAAATTACGAGTATTTCAGTATTTTTGTGGTGCTTGAGCCAATTTATTTATAATTCATGTTCTTATAGAATTTAGCGATTTCTTAACATATTTGAATATGAATTGATTGCTATTGCTTTGTCTTTAGTTCGTAATTGCTATTGAGTTTAGCGAGCCGAGAGCAACTATTAAATCATTAGTTAGTCAAAGGGCTTAGATTTAATTAGAGTGTTGCAAGATTTAGAAATTTTGCTAGCTGGTTAGTTGAAGTTCTTGACGATAATGATGTCTGCTTGGAAAGAATTGGATTAATCAATTTATATTCGGGTTGGTTCGGTTCTAGATTGGTAAAGGGAGATAAGGAGAACTCAACTAGTGAACGTCTCTACAATTGGCCTACTTTATAGCTCGGGATGTCGATGATTAAAACTTGAACTTAGATGACTAAATTTGTGGATTTAATGTATGCTTGATCACTTGTTAATATGCATGTTCAAATTTTCTTTATGTTATGCTTTTAGTGTTAAAAGTTTTTGTTTTCATTAATTAGTTCAAGTTTTTGATTAACCCCTTCCCATCTTTACGTGTGTGTGTTAAGGTTTGTGGTCTATTATGCTTTTCTATTAGATGAGGCCATAAGTTGAAGGATTTCAATGACTAAGTTCTGCAAAATTAATTGGAGAATATCTTGATTGAAAAAAGTAATTGAATATAGAATTTTAGAGGATATGTAGTAAAGTGATTGACAAGAAAACTTCCAGCCCTGCCTATTTCGTTTCTGCTGTATTTAAATGTTTACATTTAATTTTCTCGCATCTCATTATATATTTGCTAATTTTATAAGTCTCAGAGGTTAAAAGTTGAAGGCCTAAAACATCTTTGAAAAGAATAAATACTAAAAATACACAATCTTATCTATTGTGCTATCCAGCACCTATATTTTGTGTATTTTCTTTATTATGATTAATCTATGCCTAGGAACTAGTCACTATACTTGGTTTGTGTTTGGGTATGTTTAGGGAGTTATTTGAATGCTAGAATGTAATTAGAAAAATTCCTGAAATTAATTTCCTAAAGCTAGAGTTTTAAAAATATGCAACTTGAATATGAAAGTGTTATCCTTAGACTATTTATGCAATCAGATTTAAAAGTTGACAGTTTACTACTATTTTCTTTTTTTCTCAACATGATTTCTACATACTGTTAAGTTTGATATGCCTGGAAATTAAAGTGAAAGATGATCAGATTAAATTAAACTTGAAAGGAGTACTTATAAATGTTTAAAGAAGCTGAATTTGCACTGTTTGCTCTTTGTTTTTGAGTTGTACATTTTGTTCTAATTTTATGATATTTTAACATGATTTTAGCTTGTTTTAAATGCCAAAGACATGATAAATGATAACTCATGTTGTGGGTTATTAAAGTGATTTAAGTAAAATACAATCCTTAAGGTCTAATGAGATCAAACTAATGACTTACATGTTGTTTTAGTCTACAAATTCTAGATCTAATTTATCAGGTTGTATGATCATAATTTTCTGATTTAAGGGACTAAAATTTGGTAAATAACATGGGTACAAGTTATGCATGAGTTTGAGATAAATTAGACATCAAATTATAGGTGTTTCACCTTTTTTTTGTAGGCTGAATTTTTCTCAACGAATTTTACTTTGCTTGGAATTATAATTACATACATATACTTTATTAATGCTCTCATTTTCATTTGAAATGAAATTTTAATAAACAACACTCTCCCTATGGGATAAATTCTTATTTCACCCTATACTAAGTTGTTAATTGATTAATGGTAGAAATAAGATATTAATTTGAATATGTTTTGTGACATATATCAGTTACCATTAAGGAGAGATGTGGGTCATGACACCACCAAAGTTGGAAAAACTAAGGAGACAATTGAAGGAGCTCTTAGATGTGGGGTAAATCTAACCTTCTAAGGCCTTGTATGGGGCATTAGTATTGTTCCAAACTAATTAGAATGGATCACTTTGATTATACATCGACTACCGAGAACTAAATAAGGTAACTATGAAGACTAAGTATCTCATTCCTCGAATAGATGACTTGTTCGATCAAATTGGAGATGCAAGATGGTTCTCCAAGCTTGATTTGAGATCAAGTTACTATTAAGTAAAGATTGCCGAGGGATATGAGCCAAGGACTACTTGTGTGACGAAATATGGAGCTTTTGAATTCTTAGTCATGCCATTTGGTCTCACTAATGCGCCTACAAAATTTTACAAACTTATAAACAAGGTACTGCATTCTTTTTAAGATAGATTTGTTATTGTTTATTTGGATGACATTGTTATATATAGCAAATCATTGGAGGAGAATGCTTTACATTTGCAAAATGTCTTCTAACACTTGAGGGATAATGAATTATATGTCAAAAAGAAGAAGTGTGCATTCGCAAAGCCAGAGATAGTGTTATTGGGGGTAAGGCAAGCTTAGAATGGATAGATCCAAGGTGCAATTCATTCTCGAACATGAGCCACTAAAGAAGGTTAGTGAGTTAAGATCCTTCCTTGGTTTGGCTAATTATTATCGTATTTTCATCCATGATTACTCTTCCATTACATCACCTTTATCAGACATGCTCAAGAATGGATGAGTTTGGGGATGTGATGTCAAATGCCAAAAGGAGTTTAATGCTTTAAAGGAGGCCATAAAGAAGCAACCAGTCCTTACTCTCCCAAATCACAAAAAACCATTTTAAGTATAAACAGATGCTTATGATTTTGCACTTAGGGTGTGTTATTGTAAGAAGGACACCCCACTGCTTTTCAGAATCGAAAGCTTAATGACACGGAGTAGTATTATATAGTGCAATAGAAGGAGATGACAATATTTGTTCATTGCTTGTGGACATGGAGGCACTATTTGTTAGGATCAAAGTTCGCGGTGAAGATGGACAATGCTACCTCAAGCTACCTCTTCAATCAAAAGAATTTGATGCCTAAGCAAGCTAGATGGCAAGCTTTCTTAGCAGAGTTTAACTTCGAGAAGATGTACAAGCCTAGTAAGGCAAACTTAGTGGAAGACTTACTAAGTAGGAAGGTCGAGTTATCAGCTTTATCACAGTTTAGTTTTTCTTTGCATAATCAAATGAAGGATTACAACAAGACCACCAAGACAATGAGGTGTTAAAGCAAGTCGAGGAGGGAAACACTCGCAGATTTAACTTTAGGCTGAGTTGCTCATCATCAAAAGAAGCCAGATTTATGTGCTCAAGTGGGATGGATCAAGGGAGGAGATCATCAAGGAGTGTCATGACTCCTTATGATCTAGTCATCCAGGGATGCATCGGACCTTGACACTTATGGAGTTTGACTACTATTAGCCCCAAACGAGAGATGTCATTGAGGCCTATGTGAAGACTTGTCTTATGTACTAACAAGACAAAGTGGAGCATAAAGCTTCGAATGGATATTTCATCCACTGTTGATCCCCAATAGAAAGTGTCTTAATGGATTTTATTGTCGGGTTACCAAACGTGGAGGGACAAGATAATACAATGGTCTTTGTAGATCCCTTTAGCAAGTATGAACTATGCATACCTGTGCCAATAAAATTCACTGCTAAAGATGCTGCCCATTTATTCTCTAGGCATGTGGTGAAGTGTTGAGGCATTCCTCAAACCATCATCAGTGATAGGGATACTCGCTTCACAGGACAAATTTGGACAGAATTGTTTAAGCTCTTAGGGTTAAAGTTGAACTTCTCCGCAGACTTCTATCCACAAATTGATGGATAAACTGAATTGGTGAATGCTTTATTAGAGTTATATTTGCAACACTATATGAGTGCTAATCAGTGAGATTGGGTAAAGTTACACGGTGTTGCCCAATTCTCATACAATTTATAGCGGAGTGATCTATTGAAACTAGTCCTTTCAATTTAGCTATGAGACAACAGCTTTTGACTCTGTATAATCTTATTTTTTATTATAGTGGAAAAAGCCCTGGAGCATACTTGTTTGTCAAAAGTTGGCATAAGAAGTCTGATATAACAAAGGCATATATAAACCAAATAGCCAAGAAGATCAAGAAATGGGCCGATAAGAGGAAGCACCGTTTAGAGTTTGACAAAGGAGATTTGGTGATGTTCAATCTCCTTTCTTATAGGTGTGTTGGAGGACATGTTCATAAAGGCTTGATTCAGAGGTATGAAGGACCTTTCCCTGTGGAGAAAAGGATAGGCAAATTGGTGTACCGAGTCAAGATACCCTGACATTTGGAGATTCATCCTATATTTCATGCAAGTTTTCTAAAACCTTATTATGCCAATAAGAAATATCCTAATAAGGGTGAATCGAGTCATGCGCCCACTGTTATGACGGCGATGCGCGAACTCGAGGTGGAAGAGACCTTGGCACATAGGATTATACTAAAGAGAGACTCACATCTACCATATGACAAGTATTTGATCACATGGGAGGGGTAACTGAAGAGTCAAGCCAGTTGGGAGCATGAACTTTCTCTTTGGCAATATAAAGAAAAAATTCGAGAGTTCCACCAAGAAATGGCGAGGATGTCGCCGAATTAGGTGGGGGAGAATGTCACGTTCTGCGTGTTCTAAAGCCCACATGATGAGATTCGGTCCAAAGAAGTCTTCTAGATCATGTTGAAATCTTATGGAAGACTCTAAAAGCTTCTGAAACATAGTAGAAGCTTATGGAAGATTCTGAAAGCTTCTAGAATATGGTAGAACCTTATGGAAGACTTTGGAAGATTCTGGAACTTGGTAGAAGTCTATGGAAGCTTGTGGAAGCTTATAGAACATTGTAGAACACTATGGAACATTATAGAAGCTTGTAGAATATTGTAGATATGTGCATATTGTAATGAAATATGTAGAGTAGTATAGAGAATTCTAAAAAATCAATATAGACCATTAGATCAAGTAAATCTTGACAATCTATTTTAGGAATAAACTAGTATATATACGTCTTGGGGGGTGCCTCACTTATAACATAGACCATAGAGAGCATCATAAGCATTGTAGCGTTCTTGAGAGAGGTCTTTAATTGAAGTATCTTTACATTCTCCTACATTTCTTCTTTTCTTTAATAAAGTGTTTTGTGTAGAAGGTTGATTTGGGAAAGTGAACATACTTGAGTGCTGAACGAGCATCCGTAAAAGTCCAAACCGGTTACACCTTGCACCAAAGGTATGGAGGGAGAAATAGGACAGGACCGCATGAAATCATTGATGTGGTATAAGTTAAACAGAAGTGTTACAGACGTGAACTACGTAAGATCATAAATGTTCCAGATTGGCTGCTTCGGATGGTTAAAAGACAACGAACAACTGGAACAAAGATAATAAAAGCTTAAAAATGAAATATAAAATATGAATCTTTATCGAATTAATGTCTTCAAAGAGTGTTTTATATGCGAGTAGAAACCTTCTTTACATTCCACATGTAAGAAAGCTGATCGTACTAAAACTCGGATACCCAACTTTATCTCGGACAAGTAAACGATTGATCAATATCATTGCTAACCATTATGTCAATAAACAACATTATCTGGTAGAGAACATGTTCTTTATTTAGTTGGAAATTGGATAAACATGGGAGAGATATAACAAGCAACAATTTTGATGGACATATGATCGAGAAGGTGTTATATAAGCCTCCTCTTCAATAAATTCGTTCATCTCTAGATTCTATTAGCTAGCTATAATTTGTCAAGTTCTTGATGGAAACATTGGAAGTAACCATGCAAAACGAACGCTTCAGGGAGAGAAGAAAGAGTCCTGGAGGTCCAACCACTTCTGCTCACTACCATCTTCATTCTCAGAAGAGGTTGTCAGAGATCGAAAAACGTTTCTTTTTGTATTATTTAAGCTTCTCTGTTGGCGAATGCGCTTAAGAATAACTTTTCTGTACTCCATCGACTTGGAAGAAGCTGGAGCTGAAGATATTAAGTGGAGTTGTCTGCTGACGACAGGGCCTTGGGTCAGGTTCCCTTTGTCTTGAGAGAAATTTTGATCATCAGACTCTGAGAAAGATTTCCCAGATTCAGAAATCATGAAGGCCATGGAAATTGCTTCACAATGGAGTCTATTGGAAGGGGAGACAGAGGAGGAGAGAGAGAGAGATATTGACATAGATAAGGGGGCTTACATAATTATAGGAGGAATGTGTTAATGGTTTATACTTCAAATCCATGGATTTCTCAAGTCAAGTGGCCGAGTGAACTTGTCTAACTTCGATGGTTTTATAAGAAAGTTGTTTGAAAAGCCCTGGGTCTCATTGAAGCGTCAGGATTACTCGTTGCTTTTCAGGGCTTTAATAATATGGAGTGACTATTACTTGGTACTTTATTGCAAATTTGTGCTCATTCAGTGCTGCATAATTTTGATAAAAGAAAAAATGAGAATACTACATGATGTGGACAGGAGTAGGACGGTATTTTCCCAAAACGACAAACCCAATGCCTACATAAAAACAGGGTGCCAACTGCCAAGTGCCAAACCGTGTGCGTTCTATGCATTTTCTTGAAAAGGGTTATGAGGCTGACCAATAGAATGGTCATTCGAAAGTAGAGAATTCCCCTAAATAAAAATTACTGAAAAAAGAGTTCATAATCTAATACATTGTGTATAAGATGCGTGTTTCATTATAAATTCGTAATATTTAATTATTGTGTCATGCTTTTAGATAATAACCATTGGGTTATGTTAATTTGTGGTATTGAATTATCATAAACCTCATGTTCTGAAGTAAAGTTTTGACCCCTTGAAAAGAATATATTATTATTGACCCAGATCAAGAAATGGAAGTAACAAACAAGAGGGGAAGAAGTGGGAATGCTTCTTCTTTGACTTGAGAAGAAAATTAAGGAATTCTCTCAGCTAAATATGTCCCTGAAGACCAAGTCAAAAGGACAGGATTTTAGCTAAATCCTCTTAAGTAAGCAGAAACACCATAGACCTTCCGGCTTCTCCGTAATCCATCTACTCCAATAACCTTGGTTGTCTACCACCACCAAACGCCCTATTGGTCCGAGATGAAGCCACCTAAGCCTCCAACCCCAATGTTCTCATGTTTAGACTGCATGAAAAGACGTAAGAAACAAACGTGGCAAACTATGTTTGGCATATCCTTGACAAGCCTATTCTTTACCATCTGATTCATGTAATAAGATTTTGTGGAACTGTGATGGTTGGCGCGATCATCATCCTGTAATTTCAGCGTCAATATTCCTTCTGTTTTACTCTTTGCTTTTGGTTTCCTTCAAACCTGGTTAACCTCTACATTCCTTCTTTTCCATTCTCAACACCATCTTTTCTCTAAACTTGTATGAAGTTAACCAGAATTTGGACTCGTCGATGCAATCAAAACGAGGAAAAAGGTCCATATCTGAAGAAACGGGGCCTGTTCTCTCTGATGCCGTTTCCTCTGTGAGAAACAGCCGGCAACAGCAGTCTTTAATGGAGACAAGTTTTGGTCATGACCACTCTTTTACAGAAAGGGATCATAACTTCAGTGATTTTAGTTCCTCTCCCATGAACAAATCCCCATGGTCCTCTCATATGAATTCGGCTAACCCTTCTTATGATGAGACTCTCAGTGATGATGACGATGAATTTTCTCCTAATGTGCTTATGGGATCACTGGTACGTGAAGAGGGTCATATTTACTCGTTGGCGGCGGCCGGAGATCTTCTGTACACAGGCTCCGATAGCAAGAACATTCGAGTTTGGAAGAATCAAAAGGAGTTCTCGGGGTTTAAGGCCAACAGTGGTTTGGTTAAAGCAATAGTGATCTCCGGAGACAGAATATTTACCGGTCATCAAGATGGGAAAATAAGGGTATGGAAGGCTTCTTCCAAGAACCCGAGTAGTCACAAGCGTATTGGGACCTTACCAAAAATTAAGGATTACATCAAACACTCTGTAAAACCGAGCAGTTATGTTGAGGTTAAACGTAACAGGAATGTTTTGTGGCTTAAGCATTCGGATGCTATCTCTTGTCTTAGCTTAAGCGTTGATGGGACACTCATTTATTCTGCTTCATGGGACAAGACATTCAAGGTTTGGAAAGTTACAGACTCCAAGTGCCTGGAATCAGTGACTGCCCATGATGATGCGGTTAACTCTGTCGTGGTGGGGTTCGATAGTTTGGTCTTCACAGGCTCAGCAGATGGCACGGTTAAGGCTTGGAGAAGAGAAGTGCAAGCGAAAGGAACAAAACACTACCTTTCTCAAACGTTGTTGAAGCAAGAATGTGCAGTTACCTCACTGGCAATTAATCCTGATGCTACTATCCTCTACGCAGGTTCGTCAGATGGGATTGTTAACTTTTGGGAACGAGAGAAGCAGCTCTCTCATGGAGGTGCGTTGAGAGGCCATAAACTAGCTGTTCTGTGCTTGGTTACGGCTGGTAACATAGTGTTTAGCGGTTCTGCTGATATGGGAATATGCGTGTGGAAGAGAGTGAATGGTGATCACATATGCTTGTCTTTGTTAACAGGCCATACAGGGCCTGTCAAGTGCTTGGCTGCAGAGAGAGACCATGAGTGTGGCTCTGGTGAACGGGGGTGGATCTTGTACAGCGGCAGTCTTGACAAGTCTGTGAAGATGTGGCGAGTGTCGGAGTATACGCCGCCAACGGGAAATGGCTGCTCCACCACCATGCCAACCACGCTCTTATCAGCCCCAAGCTTTAGTGTTCAGGGCAGGATTAGTGCAGCCAAGTAATTGATCCATCTTCCACATTAATGGATGACTGTATCTGCGATTTTGGTCATGAACACATTAGTTCAGTTCGGTTGTTGACTTGAGTGGTTTGGCAACGGAGTATTTTTCGGTCGCTAGG
This sequence comes from Erythroxylum echinodendron, assembly GCA_027575705.1. NCBI lineage: Eukaryota > Viridiplantae > Streptophyta > Magnoliopsida > Malpighiales > Erythroxylaceae > Erythroxylum > Erythroxylum echinodendron. Next base: position 27,450,336 of record JANZXR010000170.1, read on the forward strand.
CAGGAACCTGAAGGTTGACATTAAATGCATACCCGGAACGTGTGAATTTGTACTCAGTTTGCAATTTGTTTGTTCGGTTGATGATAGATCAGTATATAAAGATGTTTTTTTTCCTCCCAAAAATGTGGCACTTGAATACCTGCATATGCTGGCTGAGTCCTCTTTCCATTTCCATTTCTCTTTGGTCTCTTGTTTTTCAGGTTCTTGTCCAGAAGAGAGAACAAGGACGTCACAGAATGTAGTTCTGATTTTCAGTATTAAACAGGACGTCATCTCCATTGAAAATTGAAAATTGAACTTCATTCATATTTCTTGCTTTACTTTAGTGTTCAATTTGTAAGACGAGGTTTACTAACTCTGGTTTTAGTGACGCGATCCTAAATTCTGCGAGTTAATCGAGGCTTTTGGTATTTGTGGGTAAATGAAGCCTTGATTAGAATTGGTTAACGATCATATAATTTTATCTAATTTATCTATTTTATAAAATAAAAATCATAGTTATTTTTATTAAATAAAAAATTTATTTTATAAAAAATAATAACTAAACTACTTATAATGTCTAAAATTTTTTCTTTTCCATAATATAAGTAATGAGACAATCTCCCCGCATAAACCTGTACATCTTTCTCTAGGAATGGCAAAAGGGCGGGTGGGTCGAGAAACCTTGGGCTTGAGAGAGCAGAGGTTGGGTCGAGTGGGGCAGGTCTTGGGAGGGTCCGAGCTTATTGTCATCCATTTCCTCCTTGTAAAGACCTTGTTGTTTGCTAATAGTCACAACTTAGAGGCTTTAAGGCGGTTTACTAGAAAATAAAATAGCCTTAACATGATTGGTCAAAGATTCTTTTGGTCTTTTCTCATCGCTTCAATCAGAACTTTTACAATATCAATCATGTTCAAATCACAATTTTCCCAACATCAATCATGAACAAATAATTAGTTTCAAGAGATTCAATCACAAAAGCAAACAAATAAACAATATATATAACAAGGAAATAAATCGAACGTCAGATATACATAGAAAAGATTCTAGTATAGATTAAAAAATTATGAACTAAATCGACAAATAAATTTACTAATTGAAATAAAAATTTATAAGAGTTTAAAAATTTCGAGATACTAGCCATTGCTTAAAACTAAACTATAAAATAAACTCTAAGTAATCTCACTAAATTTCAGGATTGAGTATAAGTTGATACCCTAAATCAACAACACTATTAATTTAGTCCTAAAACAAACACTAAAATAACTACCATTTATAGAATTAAAAAAAGAATTTTTAGCTCACACTCACTCTCTTAGAATTAAAAAAAAAACTTTTTAGCTCACACTCACTCTCTTTCTTCTCCCTTTTTAATGTTCTTTTCACCTGTCTCGACGAACCCATCATTTTCCTTTTTATACTAAAAAATAAGGTTTTAAAACTAGACACAGTCACTTACACAGTAGTTTAGGTAACTTTATTCTAGATAAATTTTAAGAAATTATGGATATATATAGTCTCAGTTAGTTATACGTTCTACTTACACGGTCATGTATACTTAAGACAGAGAAGTGTGTGTTTTCACAAGACCGTGTATGTCTTCGACTCTTTTCATCCACTCATACATGTTTGTACTTACTTACACAACGTATAGCCCTGTATGATAGGGAAACAGGTATGTCTGATCTTATACGGTCATTTAGGTTATCATTTATCTTGTAAACTTTCACATTTCTCTTATGTGACCTTCATACATGGCTGTGTAAGTCAAGGAAACGAGTGTGTTGTACTCTACATGATCTTGCCCCTCAAGAATGGCTTCAAATTAACTGTTATTTGTCTTGGCTTCACTTATTCATCATTGCAATGATTTGTGAGAATATTTAAGATCACTGAAACTCACTTTTGCCTCTAAATAGGGTTTGATATTCAATAATCTTCCTCTTTAGTTTATTTTAAAGGAGAATGGACTCACCTCAATGATTATTTGAGAGTCATCCCGATGAGCTTACTACAAAGCTCATGCTTGCTTCTAAGAACCATCTTTGTTAACATATCAGCATCATTCTTATCTGTGCGAATCTTTTTAATTGTAATCGTTGTTCCTCAAGTACGGATCTCAACCAATGATAGTTGACATCGATGTGTTTGGTGAGGGAATGGTACATAGTATTCTTGCTTAAATATATGACATTTTGGTTGTTACAAAAACTACATAATTATCTCACTTCACATCCAATTCTTGAAGGAACTGTTTCAACCAGAGCATCTCCTTAATTGCTTTTATAGTAGCTACATACTTTGCCTCAGTTGTAGATAAAACTACACACTTTTACAGCCTGGATTACTAAAAAATGGCTCCCCCTATAAATTTGAACTAGTAGCATGAAGTGGATTTCCTATCATTAAGATTTCCAATCATGTTAATATCTATATAGCCTTCTAGAATTGGCTCCAGACTGCTAAAACACAAGCTCCATTTGGAAGTGCCCTCGTAAGTATCATAAGATCATTTCACTACATCTTAGTGAACCTTTCCTGAGTTAGACAAGTACACACTCATTATCCCAACATGTCAGACCCCGTCTTCCCGAGTCCGACTCAGACTTGCTTACTTACTTGCTCTAATACCACACTCTGTTGGACCCTATTTTCGGAGTCTGACTCGGACTTGCTTACTTACTTGCTCTAATACCACATCTGTCAGGCCCTGATTCCGGAACCTAACTCCTCATACCTGATTTTTCATGTTTTCTCTGATACCATACTTGTTACTTTCATGCATACAGAATATCTTACTATGTAAGTTATCTTCCAGAGATAACACCTTGATCACTTTCGGATTATCTTCTCAAAACTCCCTTTTATTAGTCTCAGCTTGCGTCTCATTTTCGACTTCCCTTTGTTTCATTTCTATCGTCTGATTTCTGTCTATTTCGAAGTCTGTGAATAGTAACACAGACGATATCTTATAAACTTCATAACTTTCTCTAGCGTAATCGGTTCAGGGTATTCTTTATATGGTTTGAAAGATAATTTCAAGCTCCAAAACTTCCATGAAGACCTCGAAGGTCGATTTTAACTCTTGAGAGTTCAACATTGGGATAAAAGATACAAGGTGAACAGGAACACAGAAGATGCACTTCGCTCCAGTACTCCTTAACTCCTTCTTATAATCCTTAGTCCTTAATCTATCCTCTGTGTTCTATCCTCTAAGGTTGACTTTTATCTTCTGGGTTGACCCTCTATCGACGGAGAATCTATCGTCTGAGGTTTGTGAACAGTGACATAGAGGATACGAGTCTCTATGTTCGAATTCGTTTGTGAACAGTAACACAGACGATACGTGTCCTCTGAGTTCTACCGCTTCTATAAACAGTAATACAGACGATATGTATCCTCCATGTTTTAATTCGCCTGTGAATAGTAACACAGACGATACGTGTCCTCTTTATTTCAATTCGTCTGTGTACAGTAACATAGACGATACGTGT
>JANZXR010000170.1:27465215-27483149 GCA_027575705.1 Erythroxylum echinodendron
CCAAAGCAAAACATGAATCTATCTACACTTCTCATGTACTACTCGAAATTTTCTAATAAAAGTTTCAGGGTCCAACATAAGACATGGGTGTGTGTGTTTCTACACAACTGTGTATGTCTTCAACTCTTATTATGTACTCAACTTTCGCCATCCACTCCTACACATTTGCAGCTACTTACACGATCTTCACACAAGGATGTGTACAATAGGGATGCAAGCATGTTTGATCTTACACGATAACAATATTTTACATGTCCTTCACATATGATTATGCAAGTCAAATATACAGATGTATTGTATGATTTTATCTACAATAACAACAACAATTTAGTAAAATTTCGTTGATATGTGGGGTATAGGAAGGTCTAGTAATATATATCTTTACCCCTAACTAGAAGAGAATTTGTTTTCAAATGACCCATTTGAAGGAAAAATATAATATAATATAATATTAGAAAAAAGTAAATAAATAAATAGCTTAGGCTAAATCCCTAAAAGATGAGTACTACATATTAAAATGTTTAGGCTAAATATAAGAAAAAAATGATAAAAGCCCGATAAGAACAACATGAATCTCTTTATGAGAGATTCTTTATCTCTATACTAGTACGCTAAAGTTTTCTATTCAAGCATATTTGTTTTGACTTCACTTGTTCATCATTCCAGTAATTAGTGGGAATATTCAAGATCACCCAAACTTTTACCTCTAAATAGGGCAAGACACTCAACATAAAGATGGGTGGCTTATCAGTTATATCAAATGAAAATGGAAAACTCTAAACAACAATTATTCAGGAAACTTTTGATCATAAACTTGTCATTTAATGGCATTTAATAAATAACAAATTTTTTTAATTCTTATAAAAGGTAAAACAAAAGAATTATGAGTAAATTTCAAATGATAAAAAAGATATCCTAAACTTTTACTCAAAGTTCTTTTACTATCTATCTAAATTTCTATTTATTTGTCATGTTCACGTCAAGAGAAATAACCCTATCACTCCTAACGTATTTTGTACTTTATAGATCTATTTTCTCGAGACAATGATCATTTTAACTTGCATTAGCTACTAAGTTTGATGATAAATATTGGTTCGCTAGTTGTTGATCAATAGCCACTAAAGAGATGCAAATGATTAATTGGAGGTCAGGTCCCACCTTCTTAAGCCTATTATTTAATAAATCTTATTAACTGGTTTCCTAAATTATTTAAAATCTATCCATAAATACTTTATTTTATTATTGATTATTCATTTGAATTAGTATACAAAAAGAATGAAAGTTAGAATAAACTTGCATTTATAAGTCATATGTTTAATAATCATTGAGATAGTTAATTTGAATAAAAATTGCATATTATTTACGCACATAAGATGCCAATTTTTTTTTCAAAAACTTGATTGATTGTTTATCAATGTTAAAACTACAATTACACAGCATAACAGTAGCTAGAGCAAGTATGGGTCAATTCCATAAGGAATGTAACTACTAGTAATTATTATGTAACCTTTGGATCAGATTGTGGATTTTAATTAAAATTTTAACTAAAAAATAAACCAATAATTAAAACATACTGAACCTAGCACAAGGAAAATATTAAGAAGAATAAGTATTAAATAATAGTATCTAGGTAATGAATCCTCTAAGAATCCTTAATTATTAACCCTTTATGATGTAATTACACAATTGATATTTGGATCGTGAAATTCCTTTGTTATCTTAATATCTTTCTTAAGACTATTAACAACTAATCCATTAATTGATTATCATAAATCTTTCTAATTAAAAACCCTAGGATTGCATGATCGATTTTTGAATTCTACTATTAGGTGTGACCATAATCTAGAGAATTTATGTCTACGTATCTCTGGGTTTACATGTATCTCCTTTTAATTATAGTAGACTTATTCATACAAGAGGATTTCTTAATCGCAATCATATGCAATCAAATCATGCTCTAATATTACAGAATAAGAAAACATAATCGAATCACAATAAATCAATCAATAAAATTGCATTAGACAAAAGATCAACTCATATGTTATCACTACTTAGGGTTCATTATACCTAGACACTAAATAAGTTTAGTTCCTATCTATAGAAAGTGAAATCAATGACAAATATGAAAAAAAAAATAGAAAAAAAGGAAATCATAATTCTAAATCTCCCTTTTTTCTCTAATGAATCTTCTTGCAAGTTTGGATTGGATGAAGCTCTCTATCAAATATCTTGACATTATCTTCATATTTTCCTTATCCCTTGATCATAAATTTTGCCTTTATATGTGTATTACGACTCAAAATTACTTACAAACTTGATTCTTTCTTTTTAGTTGAGTTTTATACCATATATTTTGAAAACAAGAGATAAAATGGGTTCTAGAAATACAAAATAATTTTCTAAATTCATTTTTAATATTAATAAAAGTCTCTTTTGATTCTATTCACTTCCTTTTATAGTAAAAACTAAGGTTTCTAAGTTATACATAGTCAACTTATACGGGCGTGTATGTGACTATGTATGTCCAAAAATACTTGAATTCACGATTTCACACAAGCACAGAGACTTACAAGTGACATACATGGCTGTGTAACTCCAGACAACTAGAACCAAATTCTTCAATCTCCACAGGTTCATAGAGACTTACACAATCATTGTACATGGTCGGGTAGGTCTAAATTGCTTCAAATCTTCGTTTCTTTTCACAATTTCATCTAAATTCTTCTCCTTTTAGTCCAAGAAAGCAATTATCACTTATAAACACCCTTGGAGCTAATTAAGTACTAAAAATACTGTAAAACTATTAAATATCAAGCAAAACATGTTAAATGTGAGTATATAATTACAGTCAAATAAGCATTTATCAATTACTATATAGTATATAATTTAATTTGGACACATTAAAAAATATGGCCTTTCATAATTATTAAGATTAATTATCTAAAATATTTTTACATATCAACAAAAAAATTAAGATATATAAAAATAATTTAAATAACATTAGTTTTATGGCTTTATAAACTATCAAAATAACAATTACATAAAATTTCTCATTTTATTCAGTAACCAAAAAAGAAAAAGACCAAGAATATGCAGTACTAGAACTATATGTATTACAAAAGTTTCTTTTTAAAAATTTTAAAATAAATAGTGATAAATATTTTATATTTAAAAATAAAAAGTGAAAAATATGTCTAAGTGTAAACCACAATCATATACCTCCAGCCAATAACATTCTTGTTGGGTATATGAAAAAGGGTCATTTTTGACCTAAGGTTTACATCAATCGACATCTTTAACTTCAAAGTTTTAGTGAGTACAAATAAAACCCTACCATTTAGAAAAAATTTAAATATAATCCTAAAGTAAGACTTTGAAGTCTCTTGTTTGCTACACAAGCATCAGTCACTTGGATCTTGAAGGAGCCAATTTTCTCACAGACATCCAATTATCTTTGATTTTGTTAGGTTAATTAATTACTTTACTTATTAGTTAAGTTAATAAATTATTTGTTTAAGAAAATTTGTTAGGGTGAATTAATTACACACTGTCACGTCAGATCTGACATGATAATGTGGGAACTTAACATGTAATAAAATAATATTAAAAATTGTCAGATCATCGTTGAGCTGACAAAAAATATAACCAACAATTTCTTCATTATTTTGGGGTTATATTTAAATTTTTTCTAAATATTATGATTTTATTTATACACTTTTAAACCTAAATGTTAAGGTTATCCATTGACATAAACTTTAGAGTAAAAATTGTCCCTTTTATGGTCGATCATACGATCAAACATTTACCTTGCATCCTCTAAAATGCCACATTTTTTCCTAAAAGCCACCAGTGTTCACGGCGTATCCATGAAATCCTCCTACGCCTCTAATTCATTGCAATGTATAACATACCACAAGCCCGTGACACGTTGGGCAACACAAAGTTATCTTCTCAGAGTGCTGAGGTTGTGTTCGACATTTCAACTTAGGTATTGTAGCAGTCAACACTATCAATTAGAAATTTTGGGTATGAAAATTTTAAGGATTTTCATAATAGAGAAAGACTCAATGTTGCGAATACCGTACCGGCCATAGTATTGGATTGAGTTATGATACGATATTGTATTGATACCGGTCAATACCAAATACTATTTTGGATAATTTTTAAATTTATGAAATAGTCTCTGAATATTTTTAAAAATTGTAAAATAATTCATTGTCATATTATATAGTTGTACTGTATACTTTATAAGTTTACATCAACCCTGTCTCAAAAAATCATAATAATAAATAATAACCACAATTAATATGAAAAAAACAATCATCATTATAGGAATATAAATTTAAGAATAATACAAAGTATTAAAAATATTACAATGCCATCATATAATAAATAATAATTACATCAAAATATCTAATAACAAGAACAAATAATATCATTGACTCTCAAACTATTACAATTTATAGCAAGAGTTCATGATGAGGAAATAATTAAGTAGATGTAAAACCTGAAACAAAAATATTTACAATTATGTTACATACATAAAATTTAATATATATATCAAATATGAGTAAAATTAAAAGAAGAGAAAAAGCAAAAACCTGGAACTTCATTCAATCGTCTAAGGGAGGACACTCGTTACAGCTGCACTGACCCCAGTTATCATTTGGTACAAAATCATTATCATTAAGAAGGAGCCTCATCATCATAATTATTTAAATTCAATGCACCAAATAAAATGTCAATGCTTTTCATCCAAGATTATCTTCTAAGTCATTCACATCTATCGAACCTGGTTCTTTAAAAACTCAATTCGCCAAAAGATTGATATTATCAATAGAAGTTGGATCTGTTAAACTACTTATGCTATTAAGGTTCCTAGTAAACAATAAAATTTAATTATTAGAAAATTATAAGAAATTATATCAAAATTAATAATAATAATAACATATCTTTCCTGAAGCTTTAAATTGTAATGAACGAATACCAAGTCTTCAATCTCTTATGCTCCAATCTATTCCTTTTTTGGAATGGATTAATTCAAATGTGCTCCATTTCCGTTCATAGCCTATTGCACTGACACATTGACTTAAAATCCGAATTGCAAACCTTTACAATTCTAGAACACCACTTCCGAATTGATTACACCAAGAAATTGTAAGTCGTAAGATAACAAAAGTAGCGTTATAAATAAAATAATATGATAATTAATTTCCAATAAATAAGAAAAAAGAAACAACTAATACCTGGAGAAAGTTTTGCTCTTTGTCGAATAGCAATCGGTAACTCAAAATCCCCAAAAGACAGCTTATAAAGCTCTATTTGTGAGCTCAAAAGATCTTACACCATTTTATGGCCAACAATTTTTATAATAGTGAATAGCATTCCTCTACTAACTTCAACTTTCTTCGTAAAATTCAGTCTGAATATACAGTAGGATTCAAAAATGCCCCAGTTGCAAACAACAGAGAAGAAAGTTGCATTTCCTATCTCTCATTGGCAATTACAAGATATGGTGTGTACAAAAAAGACCTATATTTTAGATTGGCCTTAATTGCTTCATTCACCCTCTCCATGGCATAAAAAACCCCATTATTGGCTCTTCTTCATTATCAGCCAAGCAAGCATCCTCACCAGAGTGTCACAAACTCAGATATCAAATTGACATTGAGACCAAATTCTCTAACTTCCATTATAATGCTGGAAACCTTCAACTTAGTATTAAACCTAGCATGTTAAGATGCAACCGACTAATCACTTGTAAGCATTTGTCTCAACTCTTTCTTCGACGAACCAAAAGACTGAAGTGATAAGAAATTTGTTCCAAACCTTGTCACATTAGGATGACACAAATTCTTACCATTGGTAAATTTCTTTCTTAATAAATTGAACACCTATGCACGATTATAAATGAACTTGGTCATCTTTTTAGCTTTCTGTATAGTCTTATCAATAATAGGAAAATACCTAGGATCTTCTATATTCTCTAGCATTAGTTCAATGCAACGTACAACATAAGGAGTTTGAAAATAAGAATTATACCTATTATGTAACCTTCTTCCTGCTACTTTATAAGCGAATCATTTTCAGTAATGAACTGAACAATGTTTTCTAGCACCACTTCATTCAAAAATTCATCAAATATTTAAAAAAAAAGTATCAGTATTTCTAATAAGTTCAAATGCATCAATTGACTTCAAAAACATTAAGCCATTTGCATAATAAATAAAAACTCAATAATAGACTCCTGTCTTCTATTTGTCCAACCATCACACATGATTGAATACCCAAAAGTAAGCCAATTCACTCTTCTTTCTTCCAAATAACTTTTAATTTTAGAAACTGAGCAACTCAAAAGTTTACCTCTTAAGTCATCAATTGAAGGAGCTTTGTATCCCGAACCATAAAAGGCTATTGCATTTGCCATAGTCTGATAATAGTAACACTGGGAAGCATTGAATGATGAACCTATAGCATACCACCATCTAGCTATTGCCATATCGACATTGTAAACTGCATCTCTTGATTGCATTGCACTATGAATTGAAGGTTGGGCTCCAGAAGTTGTTTGTGGTGCAAACAAACGAGTCACCTGCTTTCTTCTTTTTCTAACATCAGGTCTAGGTGTAACATTCACTTCGTGCTAGGCCTGAGATGGAACACTAGCATTACCACTACCACTTTCAACATTTTCACAATCATCATGAAACCAACAACGAACTTCCACTGCCAATTTCAAAATTCAACCTTTCCCTTCTATCTTTCTCATGCTTATATTCATTAAGCAAAGTTTTCATCTTTCACCTTACATCATGACATACGTTTTTACAGGTTTATATATCCTTTAAACTTAGCTAAATGCTTCTTTAATCGGGTTATTTCTCCACCTTTCAAATGCTTGTTACAAAACAAGCAAATATTATGGTTCCTCATACCAGGAACCAATGCAACAAAAGCCCAAGCTGAACCATCGTATCTTCCTGAAGTGGTTTGATCAAGAGTATTTAAACTTCTTTTCATTTATCTGTAAAAATAAATAAATGCATATATCAAAATAAAGAACATATAATTTCATTACATAATATATACCTCCATCTTATATAGTATAACTCATTGTATATGATTATATCATACACAATTCAATTTCATCGAACATAATTCACCATAAGTCAAAAGCTAAGAATTAAATTATTTAACATACATAATTACATAAATCATACACAAACAATTTCCATTTCTAACAATCACAAAAAAAACATAAACAATTTCTATTTCCAATAATTTCGAATAATTTCAATTCAAAGTTTCAAACATAAAGATCAAGTTGAAGGGTATGATTTACATAATCACTAAATAATGAATGACATATCTTATACAATTGTTCATACATTTATATTTATAACATGAGGATCAAGTTGAAGGATATATTCATAACATGAGGATCAAGTTGAAGGATATAACTTCGTTTAGAAATGTTTTTTTTTTCTTATTCAAACCTTTGAATCTTCTTTTCATATAATAAACCATAATATTGTATCCACCATTCTATATTTGGTTCTTAAATATATAAATTGCTCCTACGATTTTTAATGGACATTAATAAGTCTTAGTATAAGTGGTTGGAGTTTAGCCTACAAAATGTTCACAATTTGGAAAAAAGTTCCTTTTGGACACATATACATCACTACTTTCATAGATGATCTATTATAAATATTTATGATAGCCTACGCATATATATTACCAAATAGTTCAACATATTTTACATATTGATTAGATGGAAAGAAATGGTAGTTTATGTTTCTAACTTTCTCCAATTTCAAATCAAAGTTTGAAACATCACAAAAGATACATAAATAATTTTCATTTCCAAATTCCAACAATTTCATTTCTAACATTTTCTAACAATTTCAATTCAACCCATTACAAAACATACATAAACAATTTCTATTTCCAACTATTTGAACAATTTCAATTAAAAGTTTCAAATATCACAAAACATACGTAAACAATTTCTATTTCAAATTTCCAACAATTTCATTTCCATCAATCAACAATTTCAACCATCATAAATTCACAATTCACAAACTAATGAAATATACATAAACAATTTGCATTTTTAACAATTTCCATTTATAAATTCCAACAATTTCATTTCTATCATTTTTCAACAATTTCAATTCAACCATTACAAAACATACTTAAACAATTTTCATTTCCAACATTTTCCATTCCCAATAATTTCCAACAATTCCATTTTCAATAATTTTGAACAATTTCAATTCAAAGTTTCAAACATCACAAAATATACATAAACAATCTTTGTTTCCAAATTTCCAACAACCAACAATTTCAACTAGCACAAATTCACAATTCACAAAATAATGAAATATACATAAATAATTTGCATTTTCAACAATTTTCGTTTCCAAATTTCAGCAATTTCTAACAATTTCCAATAATTTAAATTCAACCATTACAAAAACATACATAAACAATTTTCATTTCCAATAATTTTTAACAATTTTCATTTTAATAATTTCCAAAAATTGTTAGCAAAGAAATGGATCTCGTACTGTGGCCGGTACAAAATAAGGATATATATTACGGGGTTTAAATAACGGCCAGTACTGGCCAATATTATAAATATCAGCCAAATACTGACAGGTACAGGTCAGTGTCGAAAATTTTGAAAAATATAGGGATTAAATTGCAAAATTTTCAAAAATTTTTAAATTTATCCTTCCCACCTCTCTCTCTCCCCACCCCCTCTTTTTTTCCAAAACCTTTTTAATTTGTTATTTAGTTAAATTTTTATTGTGATTTTTAAAATAAAATAAATATTTAATAATAATAATTATTATACATCAAAAAAATTAAAAATAAATTGTTTTATTTAAATTTATTTTAATATTTTATATCATATTTATTAATAAAGTATTAATAAAAATATTTTATTTTTAAAAATAAATAATTTATTATTTATTAACTTATATTTTTATATATTTTTAATTATTAAATCAAATTTTATTTGAAATATATTTTTAAAAAATTTAATTTAATTGTATTAATTAATAAAATTAATTTTATAAATTAAATTAAGGTATTTATAATTTTAGTAATGATTAATTTTAATTAATTACATATATAATATATTTAATTGATAGGAAATTAAATAATATATATTTATGTTTCATGTTTCAATTCTACCTGGTTGTTTCCTTATCACGAGCTCTTGTTTTAAATTGTAATAATTTGAGAGTTAAGGATATTTGTTATTATTTTTATAGGATGTTTTGATGTAATTATTATTTATTACATAAAGAAAATTGAAATTGTAATATTTTAAATATTTTATATTGTTCTTAATTTTATATTTGTAAGATAATAATTGTCTTTTTTCATATAAATTGAGGTTATTATTTATATATGAAATACGTGAAAATTATTGTTATTTCATATTAATTGTGATTATTATTTATTATTTTGATTTTTAGAGACATGGTTAAAAATTCAGGACTATTTTGCAATTTTAAAAAATTTAAGTACTATTTTATAAATTTAAAAAATTATCCAATACGGTACCCAGTATTGATCGATACTGGTACAGTATCGTACCAGAACCCGATCTGGTATCAATTCCAGTACGGTATTCATAACATTGATTTTTATCACAAAATAACCAAATACGATGAATTTGTTTTTCAAATTTAAAAGCAAAAAGCACACCTGAAAAATCAGAAACTAATTCAATGTCGGGTCGGGTCGGGTCGGTTTTGAATCTGGATCTATTTTAGATCTGACGATTTCAGGGAGACTTTGTGATTGTGATGGGCTAGTGGCATCAGCCTATTGTTGGGGTGCGATGGTGGTCGCCGAACGGTCGAAGATAGAGTAGTGGCAACAATGAAGAAGAGAGAGAGTCAGAGTGTGAGACAGAAAATAAAGACAAAACGAAGAAGAATAGTAGCAGGCTAGGGATGGAGAGGCGGGAGTTTAAAATTTTGATTTTTTGAAGAAAAGTTTCTTTATTTTTTTAAATTTTCGATATCAGCAAATATTCTAAATACCCACGATACTAGCCGGTCCCAGGTAAAATAAGTCGGTGCAAAAAATCAATATCGGAACATCACCTTTTGTACCATTTTTCAACTAATACGGTATGTACCACTTGTACCGGCCGGTATGATATGAGATTCATCACCATGAAAACACTACGAATAATTGGAAAAGTTAGGCATTAGCGCTTAATATTTATTTATTTATTTCCACTGGGATTTTAATTTTGTATAAATTAAAAAAATTTTAAAATTTTGTTTTTAGTATTAATTAGTTGGAATTTTTAGATAACAGAAAATCCCCAATTCTTTTACCGTTAAAATTCTAACAGAACATCATGTATCAGGCTGCCGATGAATCTTGTAACGTCGTTTTGTTTATAAAATGAGCACAGCCGACCTCGTGGACCATTCAAACGTCGTAATCCAGTTCAATGAAATTGACTTACTGAAATTATCCATCATCATGTCCGTGGGGATTTCCGTTTTTCTTACCGGTGGCTGCAGCCTCATCAAGTCCCCATAGGATCAAGTCGTAACCAAATCAAGTGTAGCGCAACGCTTATATATACCCAAGGTTATGTCCATCTTCATGTTTTTTGACATCATAGTTAACAAAAATTCCTGATAATTGGATCAACTTTCCTTATTGTCAGATCATGAGTTTCTGATCTTTGCCTCCAAAACCATCTCATACTGAGAAGATGCGCAGAGATAAGCCCATGTACTCACGCTTAACCAGTGTCTTAAAGCAATTGGTGATTGTGGGAAGACTTCAACCTAGGACTCCTTTATCTCTAGAAAAGGGGATGATTTCATAGTCTCTTATTGAATCCGTCTGTTATAAATTTGCAACAGTTGTTGTGTGTATCAACAGCCTTTTAACAAGAACAAGAAAAAAAAGGCTGGAATTTCAATCTAATCCCAGTACGCAAGCTGTGAATGTGATCCAAGGTCAAGACTTTTTGGAATTCCGAAACAGAGCTCTACAAACATGCAGGGCAACGAAACAATACTGAAGCGTCTATTTTGGTCATCAACTAGGGAAACCAATTTCTTATGTCATGGTTATCTTCCTATTATTTCTTGATATGATCAAAAGATGCGTTCCATTACAATACGATACATATTTACCCCCACATACAACGGGTCTTGGATATCAACTCATCGTCCTTGTCTTTCTGGTAAGTGCTGGAGGTTACTAACCATAAAGCTTGGAATTAAGACGTGGGAGACAGAAAACTTCAAGTGGGGTTGCTTTCAGATTTGTCAAGCCATTACTCTCTGTCATATCCACGTCTTGACCCAAAGGGTTCTTGACTTCAAAAGCATGCAACAAGCTAGCTAGGATAAAATGCACTACCTGGAGAGCCAGAGAGATGCCAGGGCATGACCTTCTTCCCGAGCCAAAAGGGATAAGTTCAAAACTCTGCCCTCTTAAGTCTGTCTCCTTGTGATATGTCAAGAACCTCTCGGGCTTGAACTCTTGAGCATTTGGCCATACGCGTTCATCGTATTGAATCTTCCATGCGTTTATCATCAACCTTGTGCCAGCAGGAATGTGGTAGCCAGCTGAGAGAGTGCAATCTTCCTTTGCAGCTCGTAAAATCAATGGACTAGGTGGGTACAGGCGCAAGGTTTCCTTTAGAACAGCTTGGAGGTATACCAAGTCTTTCAAATCGGTTTCCTCTACATGTCTATCCTTGCCAACGTGAATGTCAAGCTCATTCTGAACCTTCTCGAGTGCTTGAGGATTGTTAAGTAGCAAAGATAGTGCCCATGTAAGAGTAACCATGGTAGTGTCACTTCCTGCTAGAACTAAATTCTAGTACAACAATCACTAGTTAGCAAAGACTATTTTTCACAAGTTTGGATAAGATATGAAACGCAGCAGGGGAAAGATTAAGCAATATGTTGATTGTTTCTAATGGCAAAATCAAGACCATACTCAACATCCAAACAATTTCTTTCACAAGACATTTTATACTTTCCGATCATATAAAGACTAAGCAGTCTGTTGATTGTGATAATAGTCTGCGGGTCTTACCAGACAGGTAGCCTTGTTAATGGTGTCGGCATCAAAAGTTGAAACTTTGGACTCCTCCACAATGTTCAACAAAGAATCCATGAAATCCCGTTCCTTCTTATACTTACCACCCAACAACCTCTTTTGTTTATGCTCCTCCAGCCATTCTTCAACGAGGTTGTCCAAATCGTTAGCAGTTTTCTTCATTATTTTCTCATATCCATTAAAAGTCAACCAACCCAGGAACGGTATTGCATCAGACAACACAAAAACCCCAAACAGATAGGCGAAGTCCCTCATCAATTTCTGACATCTTCTTGCCTCTCTTCCGTCACAATCAGCATTTGGTCCGAAATACCTTTTGCCTCCTACCATTCTCAAAGCAATATTATATGTCAGATCTCCAAACCACTGTTTCATATCTGTTAAGACTCCACTTTTAACACTTCCTTTACTAGCCCATGTATTATACAGCTCTGTTATTGCAGTCTTCACCTCTGAAACTCTTATGTGCTTCAGCATATCAATCCTATTACTTGACAGAAGCTCTATTGTCGTTATCTTCCGCATCTCACGCCAGTAGGACCCATAAGGAGCAAAACCCAACATAGCATAGTCATAGCCCAGCAGCTTTGAGGCAAGAATACTTGGTCTAGTAGAGAAAACTCTATCATGAGTAGTGAAACACTCTCTGGCCATTTCCCAACTACTCACAATCAGAATGTTATGTGATCCTAGCTTGATAGTGAATGCTGGTCCATGTTTATCAGCCATGGCTCCTAGTATTTTGTGAGTCAATTGCTGGCCGCCAAAGAGGTGCATATGGCCTATTATGGGCCAAGCACCATCAGCTTGAGGCGCAGTGCAGGACTTTGCCTTTGCTTTCTTCGAGTAATATACATGTCTAGATGATAAGATGACGATCAAAGTAAAGAGAAAGCTTAAGATGAAGAACAACGCAGAATCCATTGAAGTTGAAGGAGTTCAGCACTGTTGATTAAATTTCAGCACTTCACAGATACAAGAAATACTGTCCTTCGGAACCACTTCACGCTTTCTTTCTAGATTTAGCATGGATACAAGTGATTTTATCAGATATACATGAATATCGACCGGGAACAAATAAGCAGATATCTGTCTTTTTCTTTGTCTTTTAAAAGCTGATCACTACAAACAAAAATGTTAGTCATTAGAAATTAAATTATATGATACTAATTTGCCATTAGAAACAAATCTATGATATGAGCAAGGATCTCATTTCTGAGCTGTTGACTTTTCCATCTCAAAGTGGTTGGCGGTTCTGCATTGAATTGTCATCTTAATGATCACAACTCAAATGATTAATTTCATTAGCTTAATTAATCATTAACTTTTTAAATCTAAGACGTTTCACCAAACGCCTGGTTAATTATACTCCTTTATTTGAATGTCCTGAAGGACGAGGAGTATTTACTCTCATAATTTGCCAATCCGATGTAGACACTTTGTCTCATCCGAAATAATAGAGTTAGAAGGCTTTTTTATTAGGTGCTCCTCCCTCAGCTCAGTAGTAAACGAAACTGGGCGATAGAAAATAGGCCATTCCTAATATTTTATAAGCCTGAATAAAATAAAATAAAAATCTTATTTTGTCCCTCTTTATTCTTTATAAATATCAAAAGTGGATCTTTATAAAAAAAAATTGAGGAAAAATAAAAACAGGTCAGGAGTAAACTCTCGACACATGCCCTTCCCGTCCTTGCGCAAGATCGGCCTGCTTACTGGAGAAGAAATAGTGACACAAGTAGTCACAATATCCTTTCAGCTTAGACATTTAAGCAGCTTAGTACCTCAGTTACTCATTCCGATTGCAAGATATAATGCCAATTGACTCGGATTTGAACGTTAAGGTGGATCGCAGAAACTGCGGGCCGGGCTATTCTGAAATAGTTCAGCATTGCTTCTCATCAATCTATCAGTTTTTTCTTGTGGTCCTAGACAGATTTTTTTAGCCCCTGAGCGATCTTCTGGTAATTTTGCACTTCAGCTGAGAAGAAAAAGCTAGCTATTTCTGAATGTTAATCTGTAAACCAATGAGACAAAAGCATGAACAGTGTTAAGCATAAGCTGAATGTAACTAAAATGAATTAAGATAGTTCTAAGCACTCCCACTGCATATGTTGATCAGTTCGAGATATCGGCTGCTGTCGACCAGAGTTTGCAGTAGATGGAGAATCTGGAGTCAATTGTCCCTTAGCTAAAGAAGTGATTGATCTAGTATGCCTACATTTATGGAAAAGAACAAAGAAACTGGAAAATGGAAGTTGTGGAATTTTCCAAGGGTAAAACATTGCAGGAAGAACAAGCGGCAGTTGTTAGGAGAATACAACTAATGCCGTCACCCTCAAATTGGAAGTGCAAAGCTCTCTGGCGTCATAATGTTCTATGGCTTCTCATTATTTATATACTTTCTTATTGTTCCCTCGCTTCTCATGAATTATGTACCTTTTTTTATGAATGATATCGACTTGCATTAGATTGCTTAAACCACCTTCGCTTCCCTTGCTGCAGATATATTCAAACCGGCACATGTCTCCCTTTCTCACATTATTTGCCTTGCAGAAGTCAAGCCATCCGGAATATAAATTAAGTCGACCATCTTTCCTGCTCGAAGCTTTAACTAGCCATAACCTTGAATTCTCATCACAAAGAAATATCTGTTTTTGATTCTGAATGCCAAATGCTTCTACCACGTTCTTAGGAACAACCTGCAACCAGCAACCACATCAGAGGATATATTCCAGACAGCAGTAGAAAAATGTTTTAAACTTACTAATAAAAAGCTAAACAAGGACAATAAAGTTCAGGTAAGACAAAGTCCTATCCTATGAGTTATATTTCAGTTTTTAAGATGATGTACAAAAATTGTAAATGCATGGGGGTTATGGGAGTTCTACAAGAATGATCTAGTTGCAGAATATGTCAAAGTATCAGTTCAAGGAATTCAATTTTGTGAATAACATGATGATCTCATCTGAAAGAGGAAATTTCTTATTCCTTGAAACAATGGATAAAAGAAACCGTCTACTCATTTTCCATACCCCCTCCAATGCCCTCTGTTTTGTTTACTCTTGACAGCAAAATTTTAAAAGAAATGGCTGATGAAACACCACAAAAAGTTTGCTTCACACAATCTGACGACTTGTACAATTGTCACCCCCAAAATTCTTCAAGGTTACCAATGCCACTTATTTCAATGAACAATAAGCAAAAAACCCGAAACAACTCCATACAAGTCATGATGTCAAGAAATCATCTGAATAACCAAAACCAGTTTACAGAGGCTCTTGGACCAGAAATTGAACAAAAGAGTCCCACAATATCATTGAAAGTTGTGACTATCTTACATAGTATCCTATGACAACTCTTGCCCAGTCCAACTCAGTATGAGCTCAACCCACACAGGGTGAACACCGGAGGCATTCAAAGGAATAATACACGTTTAGCAACATACACATAAAACAGGAAAACAGTAAGGCTTCTAAGAAAATCACTGTTAACAACAGATATGAAGGATTTAACAGCGAACAATATGGAAATTGGGGCAGAGGTATTAACATTCATAGCTATAAGTCCCAGATGCTTCATAAACTAAGGCCATCACATAAACAAATACAACTTTATATACCTTGCTGGTGACGGGAAAGACTGCTATATAAAAACTTGCATGAAATAACAAAAGTTATACCGAAAGCTAATTTTTTACAATTTAGGTGATTTCAATCATTTTCTGCTGTTATAACTAATGATTTGTTTGAGAATATGCATCTGTATTCTAATAGTTATAACATTACATTCGTCAGCTTGCATTAACTTAGTCACCCTTTCTCTCAAGTTCTACTTCCTCTTGCTTTTTATTTTTATATTGGAAGGTTAAAGATGACAAAAACTCACCATTGAAGATGGATACCTTGTCCTCAAAGTTGTCTCAAAATAGGGACACAAACGTTCATTGCTAGGAGCTGCTTCCGCCACCTTTTCTCCACATTTTACTACTATAGCTCTACTTGATTCGGATTGACTTCCTCCAGAATAACCTGTGATTATGTAATTGTTTAGATGGAGGAAAAGAAATTTTTCATGATCACAGGTCCACCATAAAAAGAAATAGAAAGGATAGCCTACCTGGCAGCCGAGTTCTTTCTGCAGCCATTTCTGCAAACTTCCTCTTTGCACGAGTAACAGGCCCATTACAAGTCAGCTCAGCTTCTTTTCGTGTTTCTATCTTCATAGGATCCATAGAAAAAGCAATTTTGGGATCTTTTGCCTTCTTTAATCCATTTTTCCCATATAATTCCACATCAAAATGAGAGCTCCCATTGTACTTAAAAATTAGAAAGTCTGCATCTTCTAAAGAGTGATGCCTCGCAATGTCTTCCCAACCATGCGTGATTATCAAATTCCTTTCAAGCATTTCCAACATTACATTCCAAACTTTCCCAGAATGGTCTCTGATAGTGGCCCTATTGGGTATTTCCCCATTCAATAGGGCAGCAAAAGCAGGAGGTAATATCTACACCATTAAAAGATGGTTTCAGTTCAATTAATTAAGCAACAAGATTACCATTTCCGATATAAACCATCAACTAGAAATAGAAAAGGAACAAACTTTTTATCTTTAAAAAATCTGAATTACCGATTCCAAAACGATATCTTCTTACATGAAAAAAGATCAACTAGGTTTTCAATAAAAACACTAAGAGATTCCAGATTCCATCCATCAATTTAACCCTAAATTGCAAATTGTGTCGACTCAATAAATGCATCTATGTGTGTACAAAATAGAGAGGCAGTACCAGTTGGCCGGAACTGAAACAGGAAAGGTAAACTTTGAAGAACTCGACGGGAAGCGATACGCTACTATCGAACGTCACCATCAGCTTTCTGAACAGGAAATGGAGAAACCCTAAATCAATAACTTCCGGAGAAAGTAAAGTTGGAGTTTTGCAAACATAATCTCATCCTCCACATCTCTCACAGTTAAAAGGGGGAACTGCAATCCCACCTCTATATTGTGAAAATATGGGAGTTCACAATTAAATAGGACCGAAAAAATAATAATGAATATATAGATCTTACGTGAAAAATTTTTAAATTAGGGTAAAAATTATAGGTAAAGATAGAAGAATTTTACTACTAAAAAAATTAGAGAATTATAAGGAAAAAATTACACTCACAAAAATACATACAATATTTTTGTCTCTCTCTCTTGTTTATCTCTCTCACCTCACCTCTCTTATTTTTGCACTTCTCCTCTCCTTTCATCTCCTGCCTATTTATAGGCAAGAGAAGTGTGGGATGACTGGCCATCTTTGTTTCATTATGTCAACTTCGGTGCCTACCAAAGACGCAGTTATTGACAATTCTTCCACTTGAATATTTGATTTGTAACACCCCACTCTCGCTGGACCAGAATCCGATATCGAAAGTGATATCCGAGTCCGTACCCCGCGAGAGTGGTGTGTCACATCACTAAACAATTAAAGGTCGGTATATTTTTTTTATAACACAAACATAAATTACAAAATATCAATAACCAAAATGTTCCACTTTGTTTTACAACCATTTGATACAAACAATGAAATCAAAAGAAACTTTTATTAGCCGATTGAGCCCATTTCAAATTACAACAATACAATCATTTCAGTTTCTCAAAATTATTATAAACTGTAATATTCAACTACTAATGATACATAATTTTGCGGAAAATACAATTCAGTACAAAAATAAAAAACATAATGCAGACGCGAACTGATCCCGACCTCTATCCTTGACTTGCATGCAGTAAGTCTACTCCCGTTGCCTAACGGGGTA
>JANZXR010000170.1:27483249-27510017 GCA_027575705.1 Erythroxylum echinodendron
GAGGCTTATGGCACACAGGTGGGTCAGCTGAGGTTCCAGATTTTGAGGATGACCTAGTTAGGAGTTTACCTTGTTTTTTGCATAGTACTTGTACTAGGATTTCCATATGTACAAACTATATGATGATGTATATACTGATATTTTGGAGTAATGAAAAAGGAAAATTTGGTTTTTAAAAATCTTGAAATTTACATTACTGGTTCTTATTCTTTAATGTATGTGATGCCATGTGGAGTTCCTTAGTGATTGTACGTAGCGCTCCGTTATCTTAGGATATGTGTCGGAATGACCTACGGCCGTCCCGGCGCGTACCCTAGGGTAATGGGGTGTTACATATTACCAATCCTAATTTCAATAAAATGTAAAATGCTATATAACATCCCTCCATTTTAAGATTTATGTTAAGGTTCAAGAAGAATCATGCATTACCTTAAATGTGCAGATGTATAATCTTTTAACCAAAAGAGTCCTAGTAACTAGTTGTATTATGTCCAATCTAGCATTCTAGTTATATCAATGTCTAAAATGGAGTATAAGAGATGGGAAATCAATTGGAATTTGGCTAGATAATTGTATTATTTTGCTTTATTTATATAGTAAACTACCCTCTAGTAATGCTGAAATTGTTTAGGAAACTTAAGGTCAAAGTCTAAACATCCACTCTCCTTAACTAATCACTACTTTCAGATTAACCTTAAACATTAGGTGGTTTAGGTTTAAGAAACACCATCACTAGTAAAACTTCTACGATGTAGGCATCATCGCAATTTGTGCAAGGTGGGATTAGAGTCTAGAAACAAATTATACAGGCAAAATATACAAATGGTCTTTTCTGTACTACTCTTTCTCAAAGATATGTTCCCTTTTATGAAAGAGAATCATAATACCAAGAGGTAAGCTTAACAAGGTCTAAAATGGAGTATAAGAGATGGAAAATCAATTGGATTTTGGCTAGATAAATGTATTCTTTTGCTTTATTTATATACTAAACTACTCTCTAGTAATGCTGAAATTGTTCAGGAAAGTTGAGGTCAAAGTCTAAACATCCATTCTCCTTAACTAATCACACTACAGGACATAAGCCTTTTAGGATGACTGATTCAGTTATACACAAAGCTTGAGTGCACAATTATCAAATAGATATACCTTAAACAATGAGGAATATTTAGGCAACTATGGACACTGTTCAAGCATTGCTTAACAGAATGAGGAATATTTAGGCAACTGTGGACACTGTTCAAGCATTGCTTAAAACTTGTATCCGAGCTTTATGTTGTCTCTTTATATCTTTAAGAATCTCCCATCAGCTCTTGTAATTTCTTCTCAACCCTCTTCATGCTTTATATCAAAAGCAGTCCTCTTAAGCATTAGGAAACTGGTTTTATATATCATATCATTCTTTCAGCGAAGAGGAAATAAGTGTATTGTTCATTTCTTGTTGACACATATTATTCAATTACAATATTCCTAAATTCAAGTATAATTCACTACCTTGACCTCAAAACATTGATTAAAACAAAACAACGGGAAATTTTACAGCTGTAATTGAGTTTTCAATCCTTCCATTCCATAAACCTAACAGAAGGATTAATGTTAGTCAAATAACCATATTGAAATTTCAGAGTAGATATACAAACAATTGAGAGTTCCTGTGTAAGTATAAAAAAGTATAATAGTAAAGTAATGAGACAAAACAAAACTTGAATATGCTATAATCACCGTATTTATCAACTCAACATGTGATTAGGTGTAGCTTTACCCTTAAATGTTTTCACATGAACCTACCTCTAAACGCATTTGCAAAAATAGCATTAAGAAAGAAACTTAGCAAAGCATACCTCCAAGTCTGCAGCTGAATTAAATTGAATGAGATCTAGTCACTTTTTCAAATCAATGTTGCTGTTATTTGAATTAGGAGTCACTGCTATGTCTCTAAGTTCAGATTTAGCATTGGAGAAATCATTAGTTTCAGTAATAACAGGACTTGTTTCTATGACTTCCCTATTTTATACACTTGATGCTGCAACCTCACTGTAAGTTGCAGTGGCACTTTGTGTAGCATGTGTATATCACCATTCCTTGAAGCTTTGAGAATCTTATTAAAGTTTTCATTAGAGATCATCTTGTCCTTTTTGCTAGTATTTTCTATTAAGGTCACCAAGCAATTCTCCCATTAGAACTTCATTGTGCGAGTTTTAGAATCATATAGGACATTATTTAATGTAATTACTCATTGCACCTGAAGCATCATATCATACCCTCCCAAGGTGATGATTAGTGCATCAATAATGTCTTATATGCTCCACATAAACCCTTAGAATTAAGAATTGTATATCTCCCACGCTCTACGTGAACCCCTTGTAACATTGGTGACAACTTAGTTTTAAGTCCTCCCCCTACCTTGATTTGAAAGGGAGGCATCTCTTCTATTTCTCTACTATGGCTCTTGACAAATGATTCATCCAAGAACTTATATGTGGTTCTTAGGATTATTAACATGTTTTGACTTCAAATTAATGAACATGTTTTCAAATTCAATATTTAACTGTTTACAGAAATAAGAAAACAGTACTAACTATGTTAACAGACCACCTGTTGGAGTTCTATAGCATCTGAATTTGTTGCTTCAGCTTTGCTGATTCTTACTGATAATACTGCATAATACAAGAAATTAACACATGTATTAGACTTGATTTACTTCTATGAAAATGTACAAGGAGTATAAAGAATATTGATATAGATTATACTCAAACCAGCTTCAGCCATAAGGTTAGTTTATAGATAAAATTGAAGGCGTTTTTCTTCAGTGTGGTCCAAAGCTTACATGTGTACTTTCTGATGTATTAAAAGACTTTATCATATAACAAACTTTTTGATGTATTATTTGCAATAGCTCTTTTCATATAATAAATGAATGTAACGTTTCCAAATTTGAAAGTCATGTTATGCTTTGGTTGTTGTGAAAACTTCAAGAAATTAAAGAAAGAGAAGATAATTAATCCCAGAAGTAACCAAAATTACACAGGACCTACAAAGTAGAAATAAAACTAGAAAATAATTTCTGCCATAGAAGGTTTAAGATGATGAGGTTTGGTCGTTGAATGTGTGATGTTCATGATTCAATTGCATATTCAATAGGGCTTGAACTATGTATGCTTATTTTTAATCTTCCTATGGTAAGATATAAATTAGAAACCTCTGGGACTCAACCTTAGCAGCCTGTTATCATTTAGTTAGCATTTAAAGCTATCATAGCAATGAAACTTGACCTCCGTAGTTTACAAACAATTGTAAGATTTGTTCATTGGGTTTAGAACACACTGTCAATCACCAAACTAAGCATGATATTTATATTCATTCTTAGCTTTATCAAGATTATTATGATTACTCAAAACTGAAGTCTTTTTTGAAAGACAAACCCAATTGGACTATGAAAAGCTTAGTTATTCAGGATAGTAGCCAATGAGACCTATTTGCTAGTGTAGTTGCTATTATTTCTGTTTCTCTTTCCATATGACCTATTTGTTATTCAAGATAGTGGCTATTGAGAGCTAGTGTAGTTGCTAATGTAGAATTGAATGCAACTGATTGATATGGGATCTGGTCTACCCAAGAAGAAGAATAAGGCTACACTAAGCAGCTTAGTGCCCACGTAACTGCAGTCGCGGTACCATCAACTTCTTAGTAGTGTAGCAGATGAGCCATCTGCTCGTACACAGCTAGAAAATCACACACCAGCACCTTGTGATGTTACTCCAACACCAAGAGATGTCACATCTACGCCTATTACTCATCCCAGAGATAAGTACATACAAATTTTGAGAATGCGATGCAATATTAGCTCTCCGTCAAGTCTCAAGAGATTCCTCTGTCAAGTTCTCAAGACATGCCTCCAGCTTCTAATCAGCCACCAGTAAATGACACGAGCCCCTTTCACAGTATTAGTGCTACCTATGCAAGAACTGCAGGTATGTTCTTTCACATCACATTGGTTAAACATACAAGTTTAATAATTTTGTTTATCTAACCAATTAAGAGTATGTTATTTGTTTATTGTAAAATATTCCTTACTATATTTTAGGATCGACAACTGATCCGAAAAAGACAAGGGGTGTCACAAAAGGACACAGATTGGCAAAGATTAATAAGGCGATAAGTAAGAGATTGGAGATAGAGATCTCCCTCGTTAAAGGACGACCAACCAACTCTGTACAGTCGACCACATTATCGAGTGAGATTGGTGTGGTATTTCGAACTTCATTACCTATAAAAAAAATGGAAAAAATAACTAATGAAGATTTGGACATTGCATTTGATAAGTTAGACGTAAGTATTATAAAACTATCTAATTTGTACGTGTTTTCCATATGCCTATTGCATTCTGACATAATTTATAATTTTTTGCAGCCAAAGTTGGAAGTCAAGGGAATGAGGACAGACACTGCAGTATATGCTACTGTCAAAAAATTTCTTTCTTTAAGGTCTAAAGATCAAAGATTTCATTTAAAAAATCATTATATCAAGCATAGAAAGGATATTAAGCCGCAAAATGTCACAGTGGCAGAGTGGATCAATTTATACGAATATTGGGACCAATTGGCTACAAAGGTTAGTTAATTTGATCACAAAAATTATTTTCACAACTATTTTGACAACTGATTATATTTTTGTATTTATGAATTGTGATTTATAGATGTTATAATAGATTTTGTTATGTTTATTATTAGGAAAAAAGTCAAAAAGCCAAATTGGCTAGGAGTCAGGTCAAATGTCGACCAAACTCCGGCTCCAAGGCCTTTGTAGCGATATGACATGAGATTATAAGTTATTATCTTTTTAATTATCATGTAAGTTATTATCTTTTTAATTATATTTTACTTTAGTTGATATTTCAAAATTTATAATAAATATTACTAATAATATTTTTCAAAACAACAGAGTGATAAAGATGGAGAAGAGTGTGACTGGATAAAGCTATGGTATAACACTCATTATGATGAAACTAAAGGTCAATGGACAACTACAGAATGCAGAGAACAATGGGTGAGTACATAGTTCAAACACAAATTTTTTTATTATTTATGAATTTTAGTATCTAATTAATTCTTTATTTTTCAGGAATTAATGTGTACGGAATTGGCAGATTCAATAGAACAAGGTCATCCGATGACAGTGGATGAAGTGTGCGACAAAGTCTTGGGCACAAAATTTGATTATGTTATTGGCATGGGAGTTAGGGCTCGACCACAAGGGAAGACTTCGGTCAGAAAGAGACTTCAAGACGAACTAGAGGAGTCAAAGAAGGTTAATCAGGAGTTACAGTCTCAAGCCGATGAATTGACTAAAAAAGTGGAACAAATATAGGATTGATTCACTACCGAAGTTGAGCAACAAAGAATTGAATTTGAACAACAAAAAAAGCTTTTGGAACTTTTATGTTCTACACATAATATTCATTTAGATTAGATATATGTACTCATATTGATATCTTATTAAATTAAGACAAACTTTTTATATTAATTAATGCATTATGACATGATTGTAAATTGCAATTAAATAGTAAATTGTCTTCGTTTATGAAATTCTTATGATACATAAATAATTATTCAAATTAATGATAAACTAAAAAAATTAAGAATTATTAAATAAAACTCAATATTAAATAATATTGTTTAATTATTAAATATATAAGATTTAAAATTAATATTTAAATTGAAAAATTATTAAATTAAATTTATTTTGGGGTAAAAAATTAAATACAAGAAATAAAGGGCAATCTGCGATGTTTTATTAAACATTCCGCACATTTTTTCTAAACATCGCAGAAACAAAAAATTAGCGACGTTTTATAACGTCGCTAAATTAGCATTCCGCGATGTTTTCGCCAATGATGCCAAATCTTAAAGATTCTGCGACGTTGTCTAAAACTTTGCGGAATGAGGCTTTCCTCAACGTTACATAAAACATCGCAGAACGTCGCAGAATATTATGGATTCCGCGACGTTTATGAAAACGTCGCAGAATATTATGGATTCTGTGACGTTTAAGAAACGTCGCGGAATCTTGATGATTCCACGATGTTTTCTCCTAACGTCGCCAAAGGTAAACACTTTTAGTGAAATTTCTGTAAACATCGCAGAATGTATACATATTCCGCGACGTTTTACATAAAACGTCATATAAACCTATTGCCTACACCACAATGCACGATGTTTTTGGTGACGTTTTTAAAACGTCACAGATTCTATATTATTCTTGTAGTTAAATATTCTAAATCTAGATAATTAACTAAATCTACAAAACTATGATCACTTAAATTTATGTTACTTTATGTTTCTATCAATTTAAATTATTTACAAAATTAAATAAAATTTTAATTAAATAATTAATAAATTGATTCCTCTGATTAATGCAACCGCTTATAAATAAGATTAATTTAGGTTGGATTAATTAAATTACTCATTTTTAGAAAATTATGTTAATATTCAACACCTTGAAAACTGAGTTTTTTTAAAGTTAAAATTGTATTAAAATAATAAAAGAAATACAAATAAGTGTTTGGCTTTCGTCAGTTAAAGTTAAGAGAGAGCAAGCTCATCACCTGTACTAGACCAAGTGACACCGCATAAAAACAACATTAAAACAACAACATTAAATAACTTCATTAAAGACCTAACAAAAATGACATAGAAATGTTCCTTTAGGGTAAAATGTTTTCCCCCATTTGAATGCTGCTCCAAAAGCTTCCAAGTTAGGGTAGATTTCTCGAGGCTCTCTTCCACTCTCTCCTCTGCTGATAGCTATCAAGGTAAAAGTTTTCTACCTTGTGTTTGTTTCTTCCTCTATTTCTTGATCAATGGCGTCTCTGATAAGGTTTCGAATGACTCTTATCTTGCTGCGTGGATGGATCTGGCTAGTATGGGTGTTCTTCTTCAGTCAAGCTGCTTTTGTTTTGGTGTCTGTGTTTGCACGCGATCAAGGACTACGAAGACATAGAAGATCAACCTTTTATGGTGAGAACTTGCTTCAGTTCCACGATTGCGTTTAGATCTGTATGTCTTCTTTTTTTAAAAGAAAGCCCTTTTTGTAAAAGAGCAAACTCTAATTGTATTGCCTCTCTTCGCTGAGGATTCTTCCAGTATTCCTCTGCGAGAGTTCGATGGCACTTTCAAATAGAACGCAATGGAATCGACTATTTTCATCCAGCACAAATCTTCCTCAGATGAGTCTGAAGATTTACAGGTACGATCATCCTTTCTTCTTTACATTGCCCCATCTTTATATTAATAGTTGATTCTCCAGGAAAAGGCTAGATTAGGGCAAATTGCTTCTGACTTGATGGAATAGAGGCTTTTCTCTATGATTCCACCAATCAGAGAGTTAAGTACCTCCTTCCTTGTACGTGTCTTGTCCTAAAATCTCATTTAATTTCTCTCTGGCCAAATCTCCTTAATGGAGGAAGCGAAGGAGATAATATATGTATACTCATTATATTTAGGAGTATAGGTCAGTTTCAGAAGCCACTCAATGGCTTCTGTGAAGGTTATACCAGCTTTAGATATTGAATTTAGTGCTTTAATTGGCTCCCATATGAACTGTGAGAAGGGACATTTGAAGAAAGGATGATCCCTTGACTTTGGCTCTATCTCACATAGAACACAGTCTGCATTGATAGACATGAAGTGAATTCTATCTGTAGTACTTAACCTATTAAGCACCATAAGCCATAATAGGATAAAGTAGCTCGATATGACTGATTTATGCCTAACAATAAGAAACCAAGTCTGTTTTGAACTATTGCGATTCTGTCACTTCCTAAATTTTGTAGCGTTGAAGGTGTTTAGAGGCAGGTTGAGACAATGGAAATAGTCCTCCCTTTGTAGGTTTGGTTGATAATTAGGTATCAAATATTGTAGCTTAGTTGGAATATTCCATTGACCTCCTATTAGGATTGATTTTACCTTCACATTGATTGGCACTTCATGCCATAGTTGAAGAGCCTGAGGATGTCTAATTAGGGATCCTTGACCTGTCCAATTGTCAAACAAAAAAAAAGCTCTATCTTCATTCCCAACGTTACATGAGACTATTGGTTGTAATATAGGTCTAAGCTTCAGCAGCTTGGACAAAGGTCGTGAGAAGGAAGGTTTAATAGGAATGTACCAAATATTACAGCCTTTTAGGATATAGCTATGTAAATATCAGATCCAGAGAGATTTTTTTCAAGGAGAATATTCCATAGATTATTAATTAGAGTTGCTCTATTGAAGGATGCAGTTGAAATAATTCCTAATCCCCCTTCTTCTTTCCTTTTATAGACTTCTTGCCATTTAACCTTAGCAAACTGACTATCAGAATTTAGATTTCCCTATAGGAGTCTTCAGAAGAATTTTTCAGTAGATTTGATAACTCCTTTAGCTAGAGAAATATTTGAGGACCAATATATTGAAGGGAATTTAGCACAGCTTTGATTAGTTGTAACCTGCCTCTGGAAGAGAGCACCCTATTAGACCATATTTCCAATCTCCTATAAATTTTATCAATTATTGGCTGGCATTCTGAAAATTGAATTTTTTTGTGGTAATGGGAAGTCCCAAATAGGTCAGTTGAGCTAGTTTTTTGGTCATTTCTATTATTTGGGAGATTCTGCTCTCCATAATGTTGGCCCCTGCAACTAGGAAAAAATGACTTTTATTAAGATTAATCTCCAAACCTAATAGGTCCCTAAAGATGGATAGGGTTGAAATGAGTAGTTCGATAGACTTACCATGAGCCTTAGAAAAAAAAGTAAATCATCCTCAAAACATAAGTTGATCAATCCTACCTTCTTGCATTTAGTATGAAAATTGAAGGACTTACTATTTCCTACATTCTGTTGGATTAACCAACTGAGGACTTCCATATAGATAATAAAGAGATATGGGGAGATAGAATCACCTTGTCTTAAGCTTCTTGCACTCCTAAAAGCATCTATTGAAGCACTATTAACTAAAATGGAGTAAGTAGGAGTAGTAATACAAGCCTTAACCTAATTGACAAACTCCTCAGGGAAACCCATGAGTCTTAGGGTCTATAAGATAAAGTCTCATTCAACATGATCAGAGGCTTTCTTAAAGCCCACTTTGATGATACAATTTGGTGGGCTGTTATCCCCAATTCTTCTACTATGTAATAATGTACTTTGCTTGTTAGAGATCAAAGATTCCAGGACTAATTTTAGCCTATTTGCTAGGATTTTGGATATAATCTTGTATAGAAAATTGGTACATGCAATAGGCATATAATCATCCAAAGTAGAGGAATAAGAGGTTTTAAGAATCAAGCAAATATGAGTTTTGTTGATCTCCTTCAACAGAATTCCCCTATAGAAGAATTCTAGTACTGCTTTTTTAACCATAGGTCTAATATCTTGCTAAAAAATAACCATTAAAACCATCAGAGCTAGGGGACTTATTTGGATGCATCTGAAACATCACCTCCTCTATTTCGTTTTCTTCTACTGTTTTGATGAGAGCTGCATCTTGTTCCTGGGAGATCTTTTTATGAATAAAGGATTCAAGAGTGATGGAAGAAGTTAGGGTCCGAGAGGATCTACAGAAGTTTCTGTAATATCTCTCTGCTTCCCTATGAAGGTCCTCTTGATTTGAAATTTCCTCCCTATTTTGTAGCTTCAAGAAGCATATTTTGTTAGCATTCCTTCAGGTTAGGACAGAATTGAAAAATAATTTTGAACATCTTTTAGCCAATTAATTTTAGCTCTTTGCTCCATTAAGCTGTCATGATCCCTAGTTTTAGAAATATATGACATCGGTAAGTGCTTTTTGGTATTCAATAGGCTTGAATTGGTTAGATCCAAATTAAGTTGCTGCTAAACCATTTCCAATTCCTCTCTAGCTATGGTAGCTGCTTTGTGGATGGAGCAAGATCTTTTACTCATTAAAGTTTTTATCTCCCTTTTGATAGCTTTAAGCTTCTAGACATAAAAAAATTGGTGTGTACCTACAACCACAGATTCCAATCCTTTATATAGAGCCTCAGTAAACCCTCATCATCAATTAATAGGTTGTTAAACCCAAATGGCCCTCTTCGGTCCTGATTATGAAAAGGATTTTCAATTAGCATAGGTGTATGATATGAGAATAAGGGGTCTAGGAATGAAGTTACACTATTCAAGAACTGTATAATCAAGCTTTATTGACCATAGCCCGATCAAGTTTTTTCCTCAAAGCCCATCTTCCCATCTGCTTGTTACTCTAGGTATAGAAATGCCCTTGAGACTTTAGATCAAAGATTCCTAGCTGTCCCATACAGTCATTGAAGTCAGATTAGTAATTTCTCAGACTGAAATTACCTTCAGCTTCTGTTCTATACAATGTGGAATTAAAGTCTCCACATAGAAGTCATGCCCCATTGACCCAATTCTGGAACTGAGTTAAGCTATCCCATAACTGTTTCCTCTGGAAAGCATGATTAGATCCATAAATGAAGGAGACAAAGATAGCATCATTTAATTGAAAGAGATTACATTTCAAGTGTAAGGCTTGCGTCTTTGTATTAAATACTCGAACACCAATAATAATCCTCCCGTACCCGTGAGCTTGGTGGTTAGAGATACATTTCCATTTTGATCCCAGTTTATTCAATAATTTCATGTTTTCATTTCCAATTTTAGTTTCCAAAATAGCAAAAATCCATGGCTTTGTGTTATAGACAAAATCCCTTAAAACCAATAGTTTTTTAGGGCAGTTAATCTCCCTCACATTCCATGTTAAGATCTTCATTTTCAAACAATATTGATTTTGGAGCCCTTCCTTTTGCTCCTGTTAGTTTTCCTTTTAACAACAGCCAAAAATTCTCCAATAGTAGGATCCTCCTCCTTATTTTCCATAGTAGTGCCAATCTTGTCCTTTTGATCAATCCCTTTAAGATTGGAAATAAGATTGATTGGTGAATCATTCAACAGTTGCTCCTTATTCGTATCAACCACAGTAACCTCTTTTGCTATCCCTCAGCATTGGCTTCAGTAGAGTCTGCTTCGCCTACATCTTTTACAATCCCTATTTTCCCATCACCATCTGCCATCACGGATTTCTCCCCAACTCCTTCTAGTTCATTTTTTCCTTTACCATCTTCTGGTAACAATACAGTTCTGGATTCTTCATGCTACCCTACCTCAGTATTTGTATGACCAATGCCCATCAATTCCTCATAGTCCCTTGGAATAAAAGTCTTGCCCGTAGGGATCCTTTTTTTCCTTGATCAATAAGGGACGACTTCCAGTGGCATTGAAATGAAAATTTGTTCTCATAAAAGGAACCATCAAGCCCTAATCTCATAATAGGAATTATTTTCGGTAAGCAGTTGGAAAGATCCATACTTATGCAGATTCTAACATACCCCAACCTCCTTCTATTTGTTGTATTATCATCCAAACATAGAGGTTTACTAAGAAAACTAACAATCATGCGCAAGCCTCTAGTTGACCAATATTCAAGAGGGACATTAAAGAGGTTTACCCACATTATCACTAGTCTCTTGGCTTTGTAATCGATCTGAAATCTTGACTATCATGGCTGCAAAAATAATGGAAATTTTGCTACATGCCATGGCCCTTCTTCTACTATGTTTAATGCTTGTGTTTTAGAGGAAAATATCAACATAATGTATTTGTCTTTTGTGATTACAGCCTCCACAAACCCTTTGTTCTTCCAAGTAGTTTGAGCCCATCTTTGGCCCATCTTTGGATGACTGGAAAAGTAGGTCTTCTATCCCAGAAAAACCCAATGAGGGAATTTTTCCAAGATTTGACCCCCTCTTGTAACGCTTTTCTGTTAGGAAAAACAATAGACCAACCATCTTCCATCTTACGGGGGCAAAAATGCAGAGCAAGGTCTGTAGAACCACCCACCACTTGCTTCCAAGTTCTCCTCTATATCGATGGGTGATAGTTGTGATTTGCATTGTATTTTAGGGTTTAATTTGTTGAGTATTTAATGTTAATCAAAGTGTTTAATGTGTATTTAGGTGTTAATTGTGTAGTTTATGTGTTTAATTGTTTTTATGGGTTAGTATGAGTTTTTGAGATTAAATGTTATATTTTTAAGGTACGTTGATCGATTTGTTAGTGTTTCAAGGTAAACAGAGAAAAATGGAAGAGTTTAGAAGAGTTTCGGGCTAAAAACACGATCCATGATCGTCGTACAACAGGCCAAGATCGTGACAGAAAGAGGCGAGCTGAAAGGATCCTAGCCATGATTGTGATAGAGAGCTATGTGCCAGGCTACGATCGTGCACTTTGGGCAACAATCGTGACCAAAGGTTTAGGCGCTGGTCACAATCATGACCTGTGTTGAGCTGATACAGAAACTCGAGTTTTGCGTGATTATTCAAACCGTTTCAACCCCGGATTAAACCTAGGGCTTCCAAGATATAAAAAGAACATTACAAGACAGAAAGAGCAACCTTGGGCAAAGTTTTTCACATCAGCAAATTCAGAACCCTAGAGAGTTATTGAGAGATTCGAGAAAGGCAATGAAGGAAGAAAGGCACGGAGATGAAGCTTGACACAAAGTACTTCTCGGAACAGGTAGTTTTTTGCTGTCGCTACCTCCATGAGTTTGTTCCGAGCATATTTTCCAATTTATTTCAGTTTTGTTGATGTATGAAATTGAGATAATTGTTAAGAATATGTTATGTTGAATGTCAATTTTTTGTCTAATATTCATTGTATTTTATTTAACTTATTTTGTGATTCAATATCTATTCTTAATAATTCGGCAACAAACTAAGAGGGTGAGTCGACTGAATATCATCAATTTGGGCTAACGAGAGTTAGGTAAATTGATAGATAAGAATTAAATCAAATTGGTGAAATCGTGTAACAAGAGATCAAGCATAGGTTCCAGTAAGTTAATAGACATTTTTAGAACTAATTTAAGTTTTAGGTCAATTATGAATCGAGAGATCACAATTTCATAATTTAAATTAGGGATTATTAATTAGTAAAGATTATAATTCGAGAAAGAGTAATCCACCCTATGACCGTCTAGGCTCAGTAACTCGATAATTGCACAATGGATTAGATTTTCAGTTATTTCGAATTAAAACCCCCTTTCTCTCAATTAGTAGTTCCTAGGTTGATTTTGGATTGGGCTGTGTGATTTGCTACTTGTTTATTATTTCCGACATTTAATTCTCGTAATTGATTGTTTGATTGATTAATTTTCTGCATTGTTTGTTTATTTTGTATTGTTGCACTTTAGCTCTGCCTTAGATTTTAGGATTAGAGTACCCCTCCTCGTGGGATCGACACCTTAGGTACTACGCCAGAAAGAGAGGAAACTGGGTAGGAAATGGAAAGGACTAAAGTGCCCTTACTAAAGTTCTGATCTATTGGGAGTGAATAGTTGAAGTGGAAGGAAGAAAAGAATTGACGAAAAGCAAATGACAAAATGGTGGTGAGGAAGCTGAAAAGAAGGGAGAAGAAAGAGAGTAACAGTAATGGAGGAAGGGGAAGCAAGTTTCTTAGAGCTATGAGTTGGATTGGAGGCTAGAGGTTAGAGAGAGGATAAAGTTTCTCTCTCTAACCCATTTAAGCAAGCGGTGTTTGAATGACACCCTAAAAAATGAGTTGGTAATATTCAACACCCTAAAAAAAATGAGTTTTCTTTGATTGGTTTATTATAATTATTTAAATTAAATCTATAATTGTAATGACCATATAAAATATAGATAAAGTATTTAAAATTATGAGTTAAATAATATCTATAAAAATATTTTAAAGGAATTTTTAATAATTTTATAATAATGTACCATAAAATAATCATTATAATTTATATCATAATTAATTAAATAATAAAATTTTTATATAAATATTAACCAATATAGAATTTATTTATACATTAAATGACTTGTAAATTTTTAACTTGTTTATAAATATTAGACGGTATTAATTTTTTAAGAGTTTTTATATAATCTAGATTTTAACTTTAGGTTTTTTAGATTTAATAGTTAAAACCTCATGCCCCGAAAGATAGGAAAAATCAACTTTAACATGTCACAGGCTAGATAAGAGGATTGATATTGTTTCAACTAGCATGTCGAACAAGACAATTCAAAGTTATTTCCTCGTGTTAAATGGAGAGGAGATAGCAGCATCATCGAGTCATGCGGACAATTTTCGGAATCTCAAGAATCCATTATTGCCTCATTAATGAACTTAATTTAGGGAAAATGATTTTGTCCTTGCCTAGTCAGAACTAGAGATTAAAGGTGGCATAGTAAGTTGAAAAGCCTTCTTGATCGCAGTTGAGTTTGTTCTACCTATAGAACTGTTAGAAAGTTATTTCTTTTGGCTTAAGCTATTTATCACAACTATAGTAATTTAATGGTCTATTGCATAAGTGTTTTAAGTGTTTATCATTGATGAAGTTTTTAGAAGTAACACAAAGGATTCAAATGATTGTATGATGATTTAACTGCTCTATTTGTAGAGATGGAGGTTATTGGAATCAAGAACAAAGAAAAATATTTGAGAATTGTATAAATCTAATTGTATTGAGCAAAAAACCATCAATTTATAAAACATAATTATGAAATAAAATGTAGAAAAATCTACTACATATCTCAACTACTTTATTTGCCTTACAAATTTAACAAAATAAAACTGATTTATACAACATAATATGAAGTAGTTGAGATATGTAGGGGATTTTTCTACATTTTATTATTTTATTGACAACTTCAAAGTTATGACACTTAACAACACTCCTCGACTTCGTAGCTCCATATGCCAAGCTTTGTCTTACAGATCCATATCTAGTTTTAGCAAGTGTTGTTGTTAGATTGTCAAAATATTGATTTTTTATTTTGCAGTGGATCAGTTGAACTTATCCCTCTTTTTAAACATTTATTAGAAAATAAAATTTTATTTTGAAGTGTTTTGTTATGCCTTGTAACACCATATTATTAGCTATTGCACTTGCAACTTGGTTGTACATAAATATCTATATTCTCCCTTTTTGCTCAGTCTCCAGGTTTGTTAGAAGTTTTATAATCCATAGTGCTTAGTTTATAGCAACAACTACTACTACATTTTTTGCTTCTACTATGGATTGTGCTAAGATGTCTTGTTTCTTCAAACACCAAGAAAAAATTCCATAGCCTAAACTAAAATAGTAACTAAAGGCTCTTCACATATCTTCAACACATCGAGCACAATCACTATCTGAATAGCTATGGAGATTGAAATTTTCAACTCAATTGAAACTTATTCCATAATGAATTGTCCATTTAATGTATCTAAGAATTTTTTTACTTCTTGAAAATGAATTTCACTAACACAATGCGTGTATCTTGATAATAAGCTCACTGTATATATGATGCCTGCCTGGTTACAATCAAGTACATCAAACAGCCTATTAAGCCTTTCATCAATCTTTTTAGCCATGTTTTTTGCAGAACTTCTCCTTTTGGTTCATAGGAGTTAGAGTTGGCTTGCACTCTTCCATATTAAATTTTTTTAGAACTTATTTCATATATTTTTGTTGGCATACAAAAATTTCATTTTGCTTTTATTATACCTCCATACCAAGAAAGAATGACATCTGGCCTAGATCTATCATCTTAAATACGTTTATGATTTCTTCTTTAAACTTGTTAATAAGCTCCTCTTTACTTCCTGTAACAAGCAAATCATCAACATAAAGAGACATCACAAATTTTTCATCATCATTCTTCCTAATATATAAAGTAAATTCACTTAGATATTTTTCAAAGCCAAGTTTATCAAGCATGTATAAATTTTGTTGTACCAAAACCTTGGCGCCTGATTTAAACTATAAAAGGCCTTTTTCAATAGATATACCTTCTTGCTCTTAAATACCAAAACCTTATGGTTGCTCCACAAATATTTCTTCCTCTAAGTACCTATTAAAAATGGTGACTTGACATCCATTTGGTGCACAACCCAACCCTTTTGTGCAGTAATTGCTAACAACATATGACATCCAACTTGGCAACTAGAGCAAAATTTTCAAAAAAGTCTACTCCAAACATTTGTGCATACCTCTTGACAACCAACATTGTCTTGTACTTGTTTACAGAACCATCAAGATTGAGCTTGTTTCTATAAACCCATTTTACTCCTATAGCCTTCTTGTCTTTTAGCCTGTCCACTAACATGAATGTTTGGTTTTTTTAATCATGTTGAACTCCTGCTTCATTGCAACTATCTATTTTTAATCAGTTGCAGCTTCTTTATATCCTACAAGCCCTATCACAACAACATTACACCTTTGATAAATATCAAAAAGTGATCGGGTACCTTTAACTGGTTCATTATTTACATTATCATCCTGTATATATAGCTTAATCTTCTTGTAAGCCTCCTAATTCCTACTAACTGACTCGTGAAATTAAACTTTGCTAGTGATTATTTTGTTCATTTTCAATAAGTAACTTCTATAGGCTTTTAAGTTTAAGTTATATCCCACAAAAATTTTAGGTTCTCCTTATCTTGTCTAATTTATCTCTCTTAACCTAATGAATGTAAGAGAAACACAAGCATCCAAAAGTTTTTAAATTAATAAATTTTAGTTTGTAGTCGTGCCATGCTTCAAATGGAGTTTTTATGAAAAGCTTTTATTGGGAGTCTACTTAGCTAATAAACTGTTGTGTTGGTTGCCTCAACCCAAATTTCTTTGGTAGCTCTTTATTATGAAGTAGACACTAATTGTCCTATTTTTTTCTCTTTGTGATGCCATTTTACTGAGGAATATAAGGTGCTATCAGCTGATTTTCAATGCCTACATCTTAACAAAATTTGTTCACTTTTTTGAAGTATATTCAGTTCCATTATCAGATCTGATTATCAGGATCTTATAGCCACTTTGAAATTCCATAAGCTATTAGCAATCTCAAATTTAGGCTTCATAAAATAAATCCATCAAAATCTTATGTAATCATCAATGAAAGCAATATAGTACTTACTGCCTTTCAAA
The DNA here is from genome assembly GCA_027575705.1 of Erythroxylum echinodendron. Taxonomy (NCBI): domain Eukaryota; kingdom Viridiplantae; phylum Streptophyta; class Magnoliopsida; order Malpighiales; family Erythroxylaceae; genus Erythroxylum; species Erythroxylum echinodendron. The sequence continues at coordinate 27,500,250 of JANZXR010000170.1, forward strand.
GATAGTGTTTTCATTGGTCCTCCTACTTTTATGTATATTAATTGCAATTTTTAAATAGCTTTCCAAGCTGTGTTTTGTGAAAATGGAAGCTTGTTTACTTCCCATATTGGTATACTCCACATGTAAGAAGCTCCTTCTCTAATTGAGGCAAGGTCCTCCTACATCTATATGTATTAATTGCAGTTTTTAAATAGCTCTCCAAGCTATGTTTTATGAAAACGTAACCCTTTTTTGCTTTCCATATTGGTATATTGCACATGTAGGAAGCTCCTTCTCTAATTGAGGCAAACTTCTCACAAGATTGTTCTTCTTCATAAATAATACAACTGTATGATGGAAATTCCCCAATCTCTTATGTCAAGGCATTATATCATTTTCTTCTTTATGTACATCAACCTTCTCTCTTATATTAAATTTAACGTGAAGCTTTTGTCTTTCATTTAAATTTTGAACACATATTTGCCTTCTAAATCTTTAATTATGTAGTTTTTATCATCATACAACACTTCATTTCCTTTTTCCATCAACTGAGCAACACTTAAAAGATTTTGATTAATTTCAAGAATATCTAAAACATCTTAAATTAATTTCACATCTATACGACCTTTAATTCCCACTATTTCTTTGCCTATTATAGAAACATATGCTCTACTCCCAATTATGACTCCGGAGATTGTAGTTTTGACAAGCTACTTGAAGAGTTCATGATCATAAGTCATGTGGTTTGTATAACCACTATCTATAAGAAAGCTTTTGGTTGAGCTACCAGTGGCAAAGCATGATACCACAAGCATCTACTCCCTTTAATGCTAATTCTAAACAACTTTGGCTTCTCCTGGTTGCTGTGGAGACTTGCATATTTTTTCCATATGTCTTAACTGACCACACTTGTTACATTTTACATCCAACACCAATACCCATTTTGTGGATGATTGGTTTTTTTGTAGTATGAATAAGACTGAAGGGCAAAATTGATTGTTACTTTTGTTATTGTACTTGTCTGCAGAACCTCGCAGCTTGTTATTATTCTATTTCTTTTTTTTCTTAACACCATCATAGCTAAGCGTTTTGGCTTGATAAGTCTCCTTTATTCCTGCACCTCTAATGCATTCAACAATTCTGTCAAGATGATATTTGACAGGTCTTTTGAATTTTCCAAAGATGAAAAAGTTGCCTCAAAATTTCAAGAAATGTAACTAGGATTTTATGCACAATTATGGAATAAAAAAATTCAGTGCCGAGGAGTCTTACTTTGTCAACGATACTGAACAATCTATCAGAATACTCCTTGATCGTTTCTGATTCTTTTATCTTTTGCAACACAAATTCTCTGATCAAATTCAACACTTCCATACCTTTGATCTATTGTTTCCTTCATATTCTTGCTTCAAGAAATCTCATATTTCCTTGGTTTCTTTCTTGGCCATTATTCTATTGAAAATGGTGTGGTGTTGCAAACAAGCATGGTCTTGCCTTTTATTTTCTTTGCTTCCTCTCTTTTTGATTTTTTTTATTTAAGCAATAGAGGGATTGAAGAATTTCATAATCTTGTTCTACAACTTCCCACACATCATTAGCCTTAAAATAGGCTTCCATTCTAACAATCTAGCCTTGATAATTTGTTCCATCAAATATTGGGGGAGCAATCGCAGTAACTGAAGTTTTTAAGTTCATTTTGAGTGGGACAGAGTTTTGTGTTTGTATTATAGGTGAAAGGGTTTTTTTTTAATTTCACAAATTCCTTAAGATAAAGCTCTGATAACAAATTATTGGGAATCAAAAATAAAGAAAAATATTTAAGAACTATTGAAATATAGTTTTATTGAGCAGCAAGCCATCAATTTATATAGTATAATTATGGAACTAAAATATAGAAAAATATGCTACATATCACAATAATTCATTTGCCTTAAAAATAGAACAAAATAAATTTGATTTTTTTCATCAGGTTCAAAGTCATGACACTCAACAAAGCCTTACAAAGGGGGTCTGGGTTCATAGGGGAAGAATTTGGAAGAACTATAATTCAATCAAATAACTACATATTCTATGCTAAGTTCCTTGCTACATGAAAACAAGATTGTTGGCTGGAGATAGACTGCAGGTGGCCTCTTATTTGCTTAAGTAATCAATCACATCCTTGATATATATTGAAGGTACATTTGAACTTGAAAAAAGTGTTAAGGTAGATGAAGAAATTTTCTATTTCATCATAATTCGGGTATGTACAGGTAAGTTCTTTTTATACTAAAACTAAATGAATGCTATTGGCTACTATACCCTATATTCTTGGGAATCTGTAACAAAATTGACAGCTAAGATAATTCAGTTATAGTGAAAATTCTAGTATGTTGTACAAAATGAAAAGAAATAAACAACAGAAATGATGTGTGGCTTGGTCCCGAATTGTGGAGTGGGTTGGTTTGAGTGATGATGGGTCAGCCCTGTTTTTTAACAACCCCTTCAAGTCAGAGCTCCAGAGAAACACACGGATCCGAACTTGAAAAGTAGGCCTAGGAACATGCTTACGGTAAGGGGCTTAGTGAATAAGTCCACTAACGGGTGTTTGCTTCGTATATGCTGGAGGCTTAGGAACCCTAGGTTCACCACACGACGTACCAAATGAAGGTCAATCTCTATATACTTGGTCCTTTTGTGGAAGAAAGGGTTCTTCGATATGTGAATCACCGTCTGATTATCGCAAAACAGAGGTATGGCTTCTCTATTTTCCACTTGAAAATACCCTAATAGTTGAACGATCCATTTTAACTCATATGTAGTTGAAGCTAAGCTTTTGTATTCTACCTCCGCAGAAGATCTACCAACAGTTGTTTGTTTCTTTTTTTTCCATGATATATGTGCTTTTTTAGGTACACATAAAACCCAGTCAAGGACCGCCTGCTAAACACACAACTTGCCCAGTCTGAATTGGAGTAAGCGGTGAGTTGTAGGTTTGAATTTGATGCATAGAATAAGCCTTGATGATTTCCTTGATGATTTCACAAATTGACTTAACTGTTGTGTTATATAGGTGAGATATGGTCTCGTGAAGCTCAAGTATTATAGTCTGCCTATGATTCTTCTATAGCTTTTTGGGTATTTGAGTAGTTCACCTTCATCAATGGTAAGTTTTATTTCTAGAAATATAGGTGTTATGCATGGCTTACAATCCAGAAGGTATGTTTCTTGTAAAATGTCCCTTACATACTTGCCTTAGCTGAGTATCATCCCTTCTTCTGACCTTACTATTTCAACTACTAAGAAGAACTTAGCATACCCTAGATCTTTAATTGTGAATTCCTTGTTTAGTGCCTGCTTAAAAGTGTTTAAATGTTCTTTCTCTGCCTCAGTGATGAGAATGTCATCCACGTAGAAGATGATAGTAATAAAACTATTGCTTTGACCTTTAATATATGGGAAATAATATGATTCTAATTTTTCAGAGCCTAATTCCTTTAGTTTCGTGGTCAATTCCTTGTGCCATTACCTGCCGGCCTGTTTGAGTCCATAAATGGACTTTTCTAATCTACAAACCTCACTTACTTTATCTTTCTTATAAGCATGTAATGGTAACATATAGAGTTTTTCTTTTACGTGGCCACGTAAATAGGCATCATTTATGTCACATTGTAGGATGGGCCATTTCCTGATCGTAGCTATAGCTAGGAATTTCATGATTGTCACAACCCTAGCTACAAGACAGAATACCTCTGAATAATCCACTCTTTCCCTTTGGTTGAAGCCCTTCGCTACTATCCTTGATTTTAGTTTGTCGACAATACCATCTGGATTGTATTTCACTTTGTATACCCATTTTGATGCTATAGCTTGCTTCCTTATAAGTAGTTTTGTCAAAACCCAAGTCTGATTATCTTCTAGGACTGCTAGCTGTGCATCCATGGAGTCCACCCATTCTTTTGATTTACTTGCTGTCTCATAAGACAAAGGTTCAAAAACAATAGACACATTACCTATAAACTCCTTGTAGTCTTGCTTATGCTCAACATGAAAGCTTGAATCCTCATCTTCTTTTGTTCCTATAGGACCAAATACCTTTAAAATGATGTTAGCAGAATCAGGGAAAAAATGGAATGATGAGCAGAGGCTTGGTGAACATAATCATCAAGGTATTTAGGTGTGGTATGTGTTCTTTGGCTCCTCCTCACATTGTTATTTGTGGTAGTTTCTTGGTTGATGATATTGTCAGGTTGTGGCTATGTTTTTATGTTTCTGGTGTGTATTCTGTACTTTGTATGCTTGATGATCCTGGCATGTCATTTTGTGTCAATGTTTCTGCATCATCATCTGTTGTGTTGTAAGGGAATAGTGATGATGATCTTTGTTCTGAATCTGTTGGTATTTTAGAAAAGGGAAATGTGTTTTCAAGGAATGTTACATCTCCTGAACTGAAAATATTATTTGTGTTAATGTCAATGACTCTGTAGGCTTTGTAGTCTGGCATGTATCCAAGAAAAACACATTTCAAAGATCTAGGATCCAACTTTGTCTTGTTAGGTGTCTTATCTAGGGCAAAACATAGGCACCCGAAAACTTTCAAGTGTTTATAGGTTGGTTTTCTTTGAAGTAGCTTCTCATACGGTGTTCTCCATTGTAGGACTTTGGTTGGGATTCTATTTAGGAGGTAGGTGGCAATAAGGAGGGATTCTCCCTAATATTGTTTTGGTAAGTTTGATGTGAATAGCAAAGCCCTTGTTATTTGTAGTAAATGCTTGTGTTTGATCTCCACTACTCCATTTTGTTATGGAGTATATGGATAGCTTTTTTGATGTACTATTCCCATTTCTGCAAATTCTTTCTGCATTCATAATTTATGAATTCTCTCCTATTGTCTTTTTTTATTTTCAAAACCTTTGTGTCATATTGTTTCTCAATGGTTTTAATAACTGTGTTATGGTGGGTTGTGTTCTGTCTTTGTGTTTGAGCAAAAAAGTCCAGGTGGCTCTAGAGAAGTCATCTACAATAGTTATAAAGAACTGTGATCCATCTATAGTAGGTACCCTATAAGGCCCCCATAGATCCATGTGTAGAATTTCAAAAGGCTTAGTAGTTTGTATTTTATGTTTAAGGAAGGGTTTTAAGGCAAACTTGGTAATGGGACAAGTTGTGATTGAAAAACTTGATTTCATTGATATGTCACATTTTTTTCTTTAGAAACATGCCCTAATTTACTATGCTAGATATTAAAAGAAACTGAAGCATTAAACGCGACACTCTTAGTTCTGTAGAAATCTAGGGGAGGACCTTTCAAAGTTCCTGAGGATAATAGGTTGTCTATTGTTAGCTCATATAGTCCACTTCTGGCCTTGATAGTTGCCATAAAATCATTAGTCTATAGGTCCTGCAAAAACAGGTTATTAGATATGAAGATTGCAGCAATATCATTCTGTGTTGTAAGCTTATTGACAGAGAGTAGGTTTTTGAAAAAGTTGGGAATATGCAAAATTTCATCAAGGGTAATTTTGTTTCCAATGGTAATTTTACATATATGCTTCGCTTGATGTTTTGTGCCATATGGGAGTGTTATAGGCTCATATATGTTGTTTATTTCATGTTTATGGCAGAAATCAAAGTTTGTAACCATGTGTGATGATGCACCTGAATCAATCAACCATATGCATTCATTTTCTGCACTATGAACATAAGTATAACTAATGCTATTACTTGCAAAATTTGTAAGCCCACCAAACTTTACCTCACTTGTGGCCTTCCCTTTGATTGCTTTAGATATCTCCTGTTGAATGAAGGTGGCTAAGCCTTGTGGAATTTGGCCATTCCTTTCATTATACTCACATAAATTCTTGTTGTGTGTCTGCAGAGTATCACTGATCACAACTAGGTTTTCCTTGCTCTTCTGAAAAATTAGTTCCTTGTACCAATCAGGCACACCATGGATCTTAAAGCAGGCCTCAATGGTTTGTCCTATTTTCTCACACTTTTCATAATACTTGTCCTCTTTCTTGGTGAATGGTTTTTTGCTATTGTTGTTGTTGTTTCTACCACCATTCTTAGCATTGGAGTTGGATTGCCTCACCGTCATATCTACATTTAGGTTGCTGTCATGGCTAGCATTTACTGCCTTTTGCCTCTCCACAGTTTGCATCATGGCAAAGGCTCTATTAACCATAGGCAAAGGTTCCATTAACATAACCTGGTTAACTATATGCTCATAATCTTCATTTAATCCCATCAAAAATTACACTAATCTGTGTGTGTTTTCCATGGTAGTAATAGCTTTAGCAACATCACAAGTGCATGTAGGTATAGGACTTAGGCTAGCTAAATTATCCCAGAGTTTCTTTATTTTTGTGTAATATGGGTAAATGGTGAGATTACCTTCTTTAAAAGAGTTGATTTCCCTTTCCATTTAGTACAACAGTGGCCCGTTGGCTTCAGCAAATCTTTCTCTCAGTTCCTTCTAAAGTTCCTTAGCTGTGGAGAATGATAGGAAAGCATCACCAAGTTCCTTGGTCATGGAGTTGAGGATCCATGACTTGACTATGGAATCTGACCTTTTCCATCTAACAAGAAGAGCTCTTTTTTTCGTTGGTTGTATGCATGTTCCATCAATGAAGGAGAGTTTGTCTTTGGCTCACAGGGCTATCATCATTAATTTGCTCCAAGTTAGGTAGTTGTTACCATTAAAAGGGTAATAACAAGACCAGCTCCAGGGTTTTCAGTATTTGTTATAAAGTACTTCTTTAGGTCTCGGTTTTGTGTAGGGTTAGATTTGCTGGTAGCAATATCTTAGCTATGTTAGACATTTTGGTAGGTAGGGTAAGGTGGATCAGACCTTTGGCTCTAATACCATGAAAAAAGTGTTAAAGTAGATGAAGAAATTTTCTTGGGTATGTACAAATAGGTGCTTTTTATACTAAAACTAAATCAATACTATTGGCTATTGTACCCTATATTCTTGGGAATCTGTAACAAAATTGATAGCTAAGATAATTCAGTTACAGTGAAACTTCTAGTATGCTGTACAAAATGAAAAGAAATAAAAAAATAGAAATGTTGTGTGGCTTGGTCCCGAATTGTGGAGTGGGTTGGTTTGAGTGATGATGGGTCAGCCCAGTCTTTTAACGGAACTTTCTCCATTTCTTATTTTCATCTTTAATCTAATCGTGTAAATGCAACAAAGATTTACCAAATAAACATTGGCAGATAGTATTTGCTGTAGTTTCTCAACATAAAAACTAAAGGTGCTCACGATACTTATGCCAACGTATTTTTGATTTAGGGTTTGAGAAGCAGCTGGTCGAGTGTGTGAATATCCAAAACTTCCACCGTCACTTAATGGATTTTGCTTTAGAAGCTGCATTCCATATCAAGATGATGCAATCCTGAGCTCATTGTTCACTTGCACAAAACATTTGGGGATTGATATCGACTTCAAAGAATTGGAGATACTACCATGTGAAGAGTATTACTCTATGTAGCACGAACACAGCTCCATTGTGCCGTGTCCATGTGTCTAACACGGACACGTGGTGGACACGTGTTGGACACGTGTCAAAATAAAAAATTATTTTTATCGGTTCGGACACGGCTCGGATACCGTTAAAAACTGCTCGAACACTTCTTAATATGGCTCGTAATATTTTTATGAATTATTTGAAATTTTATTTAGTTGACATGGGTAGTATTCCTTATTAAGGAAGATAAAATTGTTGAAACTTCTCAAATTCCTCATTCTTCTGTCGCCCATCACCCTAGCTTCCATCTGCTCCTTCACGTCACATCTGAGCTAGTTCTTCAATCTTCATACAACACTGTCTTCATATTCAGGTACGTTAACGCTGTCTTTGTGGTTCTCATCTGTGTCCTTAAATGATGTTATGAATCCGTGGTTCTTAAAATCCGTGGTTCTCTTCTTTGTGGTGCATCCATCGACTTCTCATCTATGTCATGCATGAATCATGATGATTTTGTATTTCTTCTGTTTGTGATAGTGCATGAATGCATGCAGTGGTCTCTTGAGTCCATTAAACTCATATATTGTTGTTCTTTTTCTTGGGTGGAATTCGTTATTTGTAATATTTCTGTAAGAGACTAAAATTTACGTTATATATGAAATCATGACGCATCCGTGGTTCTCATCTATGTCATGCATGTATTTCTTTCTTCTGTAACATCATGTACAGACTATAGAGTCATGTGTAATGGAAACACACGACTCTTTTATGGTGATGCCAGCAAATTTTCAGAGTCGTGTGTAGTGGAAACACACGACTTTGAAAAGTGAAAGTTGTGTACAGACTAACGTTAGTACCGGCCATTTGAGATCAATTTTCTAATCCAGATAGTAGGCAAAATACTGCTTTCCCTGTAGACCTGTCGATATTGGTTTCTAAATTCAATGATTGTTTCTTGATGTAGATTTTAATTTCTAGAAACCAATTTAGTCACTTCAGATTTAGTTTCTCTTACACTTACTAAAGTTTATGGATGTGAAATTTTTGCATATATTCTTTTAACTATAGAGTCACGTGTTTCCACAACTCTGTACATGGTTACAATACTAATTAATTCCTCTGATTAATAAGTATTGTGATCTTTTGGTGTATCAATGAAAATATTTTGTTATTTTTTGATATTGTTTACTTGTTTGTTAATACAATATTACAATTTGGTATCTCAATTAGGTATTTCAGTCCACTATTCTCCTTTTTCCATGGCTTCTAGTAGCTATACTGAACAAGAAAATCTAGAAAAACCATTATGGAAATATGTGGTGAAGAAAACTAGAACAAAGGGTGGTGGAAACTTTGAGTTTGAGAGTAGTTTTTTCCATATCTCATTCAGAGGTTCTTACACAAGGGTAAGGGCGCACCTGTTGAAATTGTCAGGCAAGGGAATTCAAGTTTGCGGTAACATTCCATCCTCAAAGGTGACAAAACTTAAAAAAATTGACAATGAAGCTATATTATTGATTGAAAATACCAAGGTAAGACCTGTCCCTCTTCCACCCTTATCTAGTCAATCTTAAAATTTCTCAACTGGTAAAGCATCATGTACTAGTAGTTTTGATTCAAGAAAGAGGAGAGCAACATCGAGACCCATAGATGATGCTTTCAACATGCAAGCTAGAGAAAATTTAGATCTTGAGATTGCTAGAATGTTTTACTCTTCAAGATTGCCTTTTCATCTTGCAAGGAATCCTCATTTCATTAGAGCTTTCTCTTTTACTACTAATAATTATATTAGTGGTTATGTTCCTCCGGGCTACAACAAGTTGAGAACAACTTTACTTGACAAAGAAAGAGAACATGTTAAGAAGCTTCTTCAACCTATAAGTAATACATGGAATCTAAAAGGAGTGAGGATTGTAAGTGATGGGTGGAGTGATCCATAAAGAAGACCTCTTCTCAACTTTATGGCTATGACTGAAAGTGGGCCAATGTTTCTGAAAGCAATTGATTGCTCTGATAATATCAAAGACAAGGATTTTATAGCCAAGAAAATAAGAGATGTGATTATGGAAGTTAGTTTTTATAATGTTGCGCAAATTGTGACAGACAACGCAGCAGTTTGTAGAGCGGCTGGTTTAATGATTGAGGAAGAGTTTTCAACTGTTTTTTGGACTCCTTGTGTTGTCCACACTCTTAACCTTACTTTGAAGAGCATTTGTACGGCTAAGAATAGAGAAAGGAACAATCTCGTGTATCAAGAGTGTTCTTGGATTTCACAAATCGCTGACGATGTTTCTTTTATTAAGAACTTCATTGTTAATCACCATATGAGGTTGTC
>JANZXR010000170.1:27527825-27564981 GCA_027575705.1 Erythroxylum echinodendron
CAAACTAAAGCTAGACGAATTGCTTGGTTCTTTGAAGATACATGAAGTCGAGCTGGATGCTGAAGACAAACCTAAGATAGACAAATCCATAGCATTAAAGGTTGGTCAGAAAAATCACAAGATTCTGAGAAATATAAGTTCTTCGTCAAAAGCATTGAAGATCGAAGAAATCAAGAAAGATGATACCAGCGAATCTAATCTTGATTCAAGTGAAGATGATGATGAATTATCTTTCATTGCGAGGAAGATCAAAAGGATGTAGAAAAAGAAAGCAAAAGGAAGCAAAAAATTTTCTTTTAAGAAAAATAGGAAAGAAGACGTCAAGAACAAGAAGACCTCTATCATTTGCTATGAGTGCAATAAACCAAGACACTACAAGTCTGAATGTCTGTTACTAAAAGAGAACCAAAGAAAAATAAAGGAAATAAAAAGAGTATGATGGCAACTTGGGAAGATTTAGATTCATCTGAATCTAATTCTGAGTCAGAAGCATCAGAACAAGCAAATATATGATTGGTAGCCGAAGAAGAAGGTGACGAGGAGGTAACTTCTAAATTTAATGAACTTCAAGAGCATATTTAGAATTGTTAGAAGATTCACATAATATACTGAAACATTATAAATCTCCAAAAAGAAAGTTTGTCGAAAACTTGAGAAACACGGAAGTGTTGGAAAAAGAAAACATTTCTCTTAAGAAACAAGTAGACGTTATGAAAAAAGTTTCTATTGATAGATCTAAGGAAATTAGCCAGTTGAAACATAGGATTAATTCCCTATCAGCAGATTTATCAACTTTTACTGAAAGTACGAAAAGAAGGAATGATATGATCAGTAATTATCGACACCCTAATGACAAGAGTGGTCTAGGGTTTATTAAGAATAATACTAGTTACAAAAAGAAGTTTGTTTCTAGAAAGAGATTTCATCAATCTTCTTTGCATCATTATATGAATGCTTATAAAACTAACCCTCAAGGACCCAAGAAAATTTAGGTACCTAAAAAGGACATAATATCTATTACAGATCTCCTTCCTTGGAAAAAGCAGTCAGCACCAATGGTATTTGGACAGTGGATGCTCGCGACACATGATGGGAAGAAAGTCTATGTTCCTAGATCTTCAAGATAAGAAAGGAGGATCAGTAACTTTTGGAGACAACCAGCAGGGCGACATCGTTGGAATCAGTAAAATCATTAAAGATTCCTTTGTATGTATTGGTAATGTTCTGCTAGTTAAAGGCTTAAAATATAACTTGATTAGTGTAAGTCAATTATGTGACTCTGGTTTTGAAGTATCCTTTAATCAAAATTCTTGTGTATTCAAAAACAAGGATGGTTATATATTCTTTTCTGCCAAAAGACGAAACAATCTTTACAAGATCAATTTAGAAGATTTGCAAACTCAAAATATTTCTTGTTTTTATCAACAGATGAAGAAAAACTGATTTGGCATTAAAAGCTAGGTCATGTTAGTTTTAAACATATTTCCAAGTTGATTAAACATGATTTGGTAAGACGTTTACCAAAAATAAGTTTTAACAATGATTTCTTTTGTGAAAGTTGTCATAAAGGAAAACAAGTTAAAACATCTTTTTCTTCTAAAAATATTGTAACTTTGTTTAGACCTTTAGAGTTGTTACATATAGATTTATTTGGTCCAACTAGGACATTAAGTCTTGGCGGAAAGAAATATAGTCTCGTAATTGTTGATGACTTCACTAGATTTTGTTGGATATTATTTTTGTCACATAAAAATAATTCTTTTAAGTGTTTTAAAGTTCTTTCCAAAAAGTTACAAAATGAGAAGGGAGTGTCTATTGCTGGAATTAAAAGTGATCACGGAGGTGAATTTGAGAATGAAAAATTCAGAATATTCTATGAAGAAAATGGAATTTTCCATAATTTCTCAGCTCCTAGAACTCCACAACAAAATGGAGTTGTGGAAAGAAAGAACAGGACGATTCAGGAAATGGCAAGAACTATGCTATATGAAATGAATCTTACTCAGTATTTCTGGGCAGAAGCTGTAAATACAGCTTGTTATATTCAAAATAGTATACTCATGTGACCATTATTGAATAAAACTCCATATGAGTTGTGGAATGGAAGGAAGCCTAATATATCTGACTTTCATCCATTTGGTTGCAAGTGTACTATATTGAATACAAAAGAAAGTCTAGATAAATTCGATTCTAAGGTCTATTCAGGAATTTTTCTAGGATATTTTGTATCTTCTAAAGCTTATAGGGTCTATAATCTTACTTCTAAATCTGTTGAAGAGTCTATTCATGCCAAGTTTGATGATAGTTCTCAACCAGATAAGAGTAATGATACTGATGATGAAACCCTAGCAGTATCTTTAGATGATAATGTACATGTGTCACCATTAGATGTTCCGCTAGATAAAGTAGAAGACATTCCTGAAAATTCTAGTCTAAAAAAGGACTGGAAGTATAAATCTTCTCACCCAGAAAATCTGATTATAGGAGAAACTTCATATGGTATGAGAATTAGGTCTAAATTCAGAAGAGAAGCAAATGTAGCCTTTATTTCTGAAATAGAGCCTAAGAATATTGATGAAGCTCTTCGAGATGAAGCTTGGATTTTAGCAATGCAAGAAGAGTTGAACCAATTTACTAGATGCAAAGTTTGGTCTTTAGTTCCCAAACCCCCTAAGAAATCTATAATAGGAACCATATGGGTTTTTAAGAATAAGTTAGACGAGTCAGGTAGAGTAAGTCGTAACAAAGCTAGGTTAGTAGGTCAAAGCTATAATCATTAAAAAGGAATAGACTATAATGAAACATATGCTCCTGTAGCTAGATTAGAAGCTATTAGGATTTTGCTTGCATATGTTGTTTGTCATAATATAAAGCTGTTTCAAATGGACGTGAAAAGAGCCTTTTTGAATAGTTTTATAGATGAAGAGGTATATGTAAAGCAACCTCCTAGTTTCGAAGATCCTAAGAAACCAGATCATGTCTATAGACTTTATAAAGCTTTATATGGCTTAAAACAAGCTCCTCGAGCTTGGTATGATCGTCTAAGTTCTTTTTTAATTAAAAATGGTTTTAGTAAAGGACATGTAGACAAGACTTTGTTTAGGAAATGTATTGAGAATGATTCATCATAGCACAGATATATGTTGATGATATTATTTTTAGTGCAACGTCTAAAAAGCTATGTTCTAGTTTTGAAAAACTGATAAAAAGTGAATTTGAAATGATCATAATGGGTGAATTAAAACTCTTTCTTGGATTACAAGTTATGCAATCTGAAGAAAAGATTTTTATTCATCAACAGAAGTATATAAAAGAATTGTTGATTAAATATGGTATGGATAAAGTAAAACCTATGTCAACTCCTATGCATCCTTCAAACCCTTTATCTAAGGATGAAGCAGGTAAGAAGGTTGATCAAACCCTTTTTAGAGGAATTATTGGTTCTTTACTTTACCTTACAGCAAGTAGACTTGATATTTTATTTAGTGTTTGTTTATGTGCTAGATTTCAAACAGATCCTAGAGAATCTCATTATATTGCTGTTAAAAGAATTTTGATATATCTATCAGGTACTACTGGTCTTTGCTTAATGTATGAGAAAGGTATGTGGCAAAGAGAAAGCCAGGTGAATCTATCTGAAAAACAGAGGCACTTGATTTTGAAAAAGTCAAGAAATCAAAAAGATCACAAAGGATATTAACTCTTCGAAAAGAAAACAGAAGAGAGGGAAAAGAATGAATCTTGGTGAAGAATCTCATCAGATAGAAAAGACACCACAGTCTCAATTTTGCAGCAAGAGCAGACGAAGCCAACCAAAGAGACTGGAATTAAGAAGAAGTTGGTGTTTGAAAGGAAAAAAACCTAACCACAACCACCTTCTAGACTGGTAGAAGAAAACAAGAAGTTAAAGACCAGTCAGAAAGAAACTACTTCAATTTGTAGTCAACAGAAAGAAAAATCATTCGAAAACAGAGCGATATCTCACAGTCCTATCAGGAAAGAGGACTTGAGAATGAAGGTGATTGAAGAAGAGGTACATGTGAGAAGAAGAAGCTCAATTATAATAAGAGAACCTGTGAAAAAGTTGGTCAAGGTGCAAATTGAGTCTATTTTGCTCAATAATCGGTCTATGCATCTTCTAAATCATGAAGAAAGGAGATTAGATGGGATTCTGAGGGATAAGAAGTTAGAACCATATCCATTGAAGATAACTAAAGATCGATACACTATCTACCCAGCTACGATTAAAATATTGATCAAGATTGTACCTGACATACAACCTAGAGCTTCAAACATTGTGTGCAATATGGAAAAAGGGAAACAAAAGATGTACCCTGAAAGAACAACAGGTGACCTGACTAAAGAACAGATACATGAAGCAGTGAGAAACATAGATAAGGCATGTCATGCAGAACAATCAAGTGGAATCTATGTTTCACATCACATTTCCAAAGCATTAGGAAGTAATTGTGGACGCTTCACCATAGCTGCAACCTCTCAGGTAGTTGGAAGAGTGACTAAAGGACGGTACAAAATTATCAAAGTAGAAGGTATTTCTGTCAACTCAGATTGTGCACCTAATCATGCACCTTGGACCTTTGAGTTTTATATCTTCAATTAAAGATGTCCTTCCTCTTCTTGAAAAAACTATTCCAAAGCTACCTAGACCTGATGACCTTGAACTCTTTGAAGGAAAGCAATTCTTCAAACCTCCTGTTTTGAAAATAATAGAACTCGATATCCTACCCTCAGAAACATCTGTTACTACATACTTCTAACTATCGAGTCCAATTCCACAAGTCAAACTTATTGGAATGGAAGAAGTCAGACATTCTGAGCAGTGGAGTCAGGAAACCCTAGTGAAGCAGATTGAAGAACTTAATACTAAGGTTACTAATCTACAAGACTCAGTTAATGATCTACAAGAATCCATGGGTGAACTACATGAGGAAGTAGCTCATTTATGAGTTACAGTAGAAGCAGATCTCAAGTTGATCAGAACAGATATGTAGCACATGTTTTCTGAATAATGAAGCATCTGAGGTAACTTTTTTTATTAACAAAAAATAGGGGAGAAAAGAAGGAAAATAAGAAGAGAAAAGGAAGAAAAAAGGGGAGACAAGATTGGAGAAAGAAGAGAAAAAGAAGAAGAGAAAAAGAAAAACAGAAGAAGAAAAACAGAAGAAAGAAGAAAAGTAGACGATAGCATGCATATATGTATTTTTGGTTATTGTCTTCTTATTCTTTATTTTCGTCTTATTCATTTGTTGTTTTCTTATTCATCAATTGAATAAAAATTCATTCACTTTGATTATGATTATTTGTTATCATCAAAAAGGGGGAGTTTGTTAAGTCAAAAGACTTTATAATGATTAATTTTGATGACAATCAAATAATAATAATGTTAGAAACAAATGAACATTTTTTACAAGTGTGTTAAGTGTGCAGACAAAGTATAGAACATAGACGCAGAAGGAAACACAAATGCAAAGTCAGTACAGATGTAGAAAGTCAATATAGATGCAAAGACCACACAGAGGCGGAGTCGAAACACAGACGCAAATACAAAACAGACGCAGATGCAGAGTCAAACATAGACGCAGACGCAGACGCAAACACAATATAGACGCAAAGATAAAACAGACATAGATGCAAAAAAAATATAGACACAAACGCAAAGTCAAACATAGGCGTAGATACAGACGCAAATAAAATATAGACACAGACGCAGACACAAAATATAAACACAGACGCAGACGCGAAGGCAATACAGATGCAGACACAAAGACATAGACGATACTATGAAGAGACATTGGCATGTCAGACAGTTATTTGGTTAGAGTTAGTTACAGGACTCAACTAAAGAAGCGGTTATCAAGAATCAAGAAGCGATTATCCAGAATCAAGAAGCAGTTAGAGACGAAGGCTATAAATACTAGTCGTAGTCGAAGATGTTACATTCTTCGAAAACTTAGAGACTCTTAGCAATCTTGACAATCAGAGACAAGTTAGAAAATCTTACGATTCAGAAAAGAGAAATTCTGTAGTACGATACAAAGAGAGCTAATCTCTGTAACAAAAGCTCACAATCTTTTTCTAGTGAGAGAAAGAAAAGGCAGATAGCCTGAAGAGGCTATGATAGCTAAAAGAATACTTTGTAAGAGACCTGAAGAGGCTCTAGAAGGGAAGAAAGAATACTTGTAATTGTTTGGAGTATAGTGAAACACTCAGACGAATTCTAAGGACTGGACGCAGCCCACAGTTTGGGGTAAACCAGTATAAAATTGCAGTGTCTATCCTCTATTGTTACTTCAGTTTATTTTGTTGTTAAAAGATTATAAAGAAGTTACTTGCGATTTAACTAACTAATAATTTTTGTATAAACTTTGTAATATCTTTTTAACAAGAAAGAGGAGTTTTTAGCAAGATTATTTATTCACAAAAAGGATACAACAATTCAACCCCCCTTTTTTGTGTATCGAGTTTCCTGTAAGTAAAGTTTATACTGACGTGTAATTTACTTCACATACATTGTGTGTACTTCATATACATACATTTGAATTAATAAACACTTGTAATTGTGCCAAATTGTGATATGTGCATATTGTGTGATATAGAGGAGCAACTGGAACGTCAACATCCAGACATTGCCGAAACTTCCAGGCATTAGCTTGGGGAACTACTTGTGAGTAACCTAGACCCCAATGTAGCACCCTGTTACCATGAGGTACATACCGGAACACTGTGTGATATAGAGGAGCAAATGGAACGTCAACATCCAGACATTGCCGAAACTTCCAGGCATTAGCTTGGGGAACTACTTTTGAGTAACCTAGACCCCAATGTAGCACCCCGTTACCATGGGGTACATACCGGAACATCCTCAATAGCTAAAGTCATCTCTTGATCCTTAGGGTGTTCCGGTATGTACCTCATGGTAACAGGGTGCTACATTGGGGTCTAGATCAAAAAAATTCAATATTCACGTGTAGATGCATATCATATAATGCATGAGCATGAAATGCATTTTCTAATTTCTTAATAATCTCTTATATTTACTATTCTACCCTCACCATGGTTAACAGAATGTTACAATTATCCCCTCCTTAAAAGAAATTTCGTGCTCGAAATTCTTACTTGATTGTTCGAACAGGTGGGGATATTGCCTCCTCATATGCTCTTTCGTTTTCCAAGTTGCTTCCTCAGTTGAGTGATTCCTCCAAAGGAATTTTACCAATGGAATGACTTGGTTCCTCAACTGCTTGATTTGGGATCCCACTATCTTAATTGGCTCCTCAATATAGCTTATGTTACTAGCAATCTCAATCTCTTAAGACGGTATCACATGTGTCAGATCCGATCAGTATCTTCGGAGCATACTCACATGAAACATATTACGTAATTGAGACATCTCATTCGGTAAAGCTAACTTATATGCCAAAGGTCCTATCCTCTCAATGATTTCATAAGGACCAACATACCTTAGACTCAACTTGCCCTTTTTAGCGAATCTCAAAACTCCTCTCCAAGGTGACACTCTCAGAAATACTCTATCTCCCACACTATATTCCATGTCCCTTCGATCTTGATCCACACAACTCTTCTATCTATCTTGAGCCGCTTTAATTCAGCTTCGGATCAATTTCACATTGTCCACAGTATCTTGTATAAATTTTGGGCCTTTAAACATTCTCAAACCCTCTTCATCCTAATATAGAGGCGATCGACACTTTCTGTCATACAATGCCTCATATGGTGCCATTCCGATACTAATGTGGTAGTGATTATTATATGCAAATTCTATTAGTCCTATATACTGATCCCAAGCTCCCTGAAACCCCAATACACACGCTCTAAGCTTATCCTCAATAGTCTTAATTATCCTCTCACTCTGTCCATCTGTTTAAGGAAGAAATGCAGTACTAAAGTTCAACTTTGTAACTAGAGCAGAATGCAAGCTCTTCCAGAATCTTGAAGTAAATCTGGGATTCTTGTCCGATACAATAGACACTGGAACCACATGCAGTCTGACCACTTCATTCACATATCTCCGGGCCAATTGATCTAGTGATTTATTCTCTCTTACTGGTAAGAAATGGGCCGACTTAGTTAATGGGTCTACCACGACCTATATAGCATTGTTTTGCCTCGGAGTTCTTGGCAATCCCATAATAAAGTCTACGGTAATTTGTTCCCATTTTCCCTTTACAATAGGCAACGAATGTAGCTTCCCTACTAGAACCTGATGCTCAGCCTTAACGTGCTGGCATGTTATACACTTAGAAACATACTCTGTCACTTGCTTTTTCATTCCAGGCCACCAAAAATGCTGCTTCAGCGTGTTATACATCTTAGTAGTACTAGCATGCATAACATAGGTGGCCATATGAGCTTCTTTAAGAATTTCCTTTCTCAGATCATCCACATTCGGCACATACAGCCTCTGCTTCAACCACAGTGTCTCATTTCTCAACTCAAACTCAGAATCTAGATTCATCTTCACTTTCTCTATAAGCTTCACCATGTCAGGATCTTTCCTCTAGACTTTTCTGATTCTATCATGTAACATCGGCCTTAACTTCAATGTAGCAATTAATGTCTCATCTTGTTCCAGATTCAATTCCACATTCAGAGCTCTCAAGTGAATTAAGCTTGGTAACCTTGATAACTGAATCTGAGCTATAATGGTGTTCGACTTTTTAGTCAAAGCATCAGCCACCACATTAGCTTTCCCCGGATGATACTCAATCATGCAGTCATAGTCTTTCAACAACTCTATCCATCTCCTCTATCTCATGTTTAATTCCTTCTGAATCAACAGATACCTCAAACTCTTATGATCCATGTATATCTGGAATATCTCTCCATACAATTAGTGTCTCCATATCTTTAGAGTAAAGATCACTGCAGTAAGCTCTAAATCATGTATCGGATAGTTAATCTCGTGAGACCTTAGTTGTCTCGATGCATAGGTGATCACCTTGCCATACTAAATCAATACACATCCTAATCCTTGATGCGAAGCATCACTATATACCACATATCCTCCAGTCACTGATGGAATAGTCAACACCGATGCCGTAGTCAACTAATGCTTCAGCTCTTCAAAGCTCTTCTGACATTCCTCATTCCATTTGAATACTATATTCTTCCTCATAAGTTTTGTTAGAGAGGATGAGATCAAAGAAAACCCCTTGATAAACCTCCGGTAATATTCGACCAATCTTAGGAAGCTTCGGATTTCAAATACATTCCTCGGAGCTTCCCAATTCATTACTGCCTCTATCTTCTTTGGATCCACTTGTATGCCTTGTCTAGTCACTATATGCCCTAAAAACACTACTTGATCTAGCCAAAATTCTCACTTATTGAATTTGACATACAACTGTTTCTCTCTCATCATCTGTAAAATCACTCTCAGATGCTTAGCATGTTCTTCTCTGCTCTTCAAATACACCAAAATATTATCGATAAACACTATCACACAATGGTCCAGGTAGGGCTAAAACACTTATCATCAAATTTCCATAACTATCCAAATATTAAGAATGTCAAATTACTCAGGCTCAACCTATTCATACATGATTATGGTATATAATTTAATCTTTTAATCTTCCAATGTTTTAATTAGACATAAAGTATGAACTTAGAGTATACTATATTTAAATCTAATCATATTCATTCCTACTAATTATTAATTGATTTAAAATTGATTTTTGATAATAACTTTTCAAATCCCAATTTACTCTAGTTAGAGATTTCTTTAAATCACTGCTAATCAAGAATAGTAAAATATTCTTCCTAATTGTTTTAGAGTAACGAATCATTTTGTTGACTTACTCAATTATCTTTATATGATTCATATTATGTCCAAGTACTACTAACTAAGTTACCCTAAATATAATAGGTTTTAAGTAGCATTAAAATATAATAATTTTGATATTTCTATAAGTTCAAGTCTAAAGATTAATTATAAAATCATTATAATAAGAAAATTCACGAATACATAAGTAATATTTTATTTGAAATCCTCGTAATGAGGCTATTTCGGTGAGTATACTCTTCTATAGGCACTCATACAATTGTTTGAGTATCTTCATATTTTAATTCATGAAATCAATTGCTTTCTTTATAAGAAAAATATAAGTATGTTAGTTTTATTATTTCATTAATATCTCGTCTTAATAAAATTATAATTAGGAGCAATTTAGAAATAATACAATTGATTTTCATAATTACGATCTCATCATAATTTAATTGTATAAGTAATTATATCAGGAATTTTATTTTTAGTGTTAAAATATCAAATATAATTAACAAAAAATACATAAAGGTAAATAATAATTTTAATTAATTAATAATCTCACAAAATCTATGACCAAGGGATTAGTTATAGGACATACACCAACATCCATGTCATACCAGAAGACCATAAACTGATTAAATGAGAACTAATGTGTGGAATTAGAAATGCAGACGTGATGGGTCTCAGTTTACAGATTGTCTAGACTGCTAGAATTCCAATCGAACCTGAATTTTTGCTTTTAAAAGATGACAACAGGCTATGGCTTTTTCTTTTTGTTAGTCAGCGAGACCCGAATTGTCAATGACACTTTTTTAATTATTACCACGCTTAGATTGATTCTCGTTTGTATATTATAGAACCCGAAGAGTACTACCACCAAGTATTTAATAGTTCGTAACTTTTTGCTAGCATCGACTTACGAGGTTTATAATATATAGAAAAATACTGATTTGAATCTACTTTGATGGGGTTACGACATCTTATCATTCTAAGTTGATTTTCGAGACAAAATTAATCATCTTCCAATTGTTTTGGGATTTTTATTATTTTTAAGATTCTGTTTTTTGTTTTCTTGTGACTAATTTATTACTTTTTATGTTTTTAAGGTTTTTGAAAGTATGTAAGAACTTGTAACTTTTGTGTAAGCTCAGAAAAAGAAATATCCATTTTTCTGTGTTTATTTTATCCCAATTTTCACATTAGGCTGCGTCACTTACCTTTGTTCAGTACAATGGGAGATGGAGGGATTTAATTGCTCAACTAAATGTCAACCTACAAGGGGCCACCACCGTTCTTGCCGATTTGTGTGATACGGTGATGGACCTCGTCGCAAACTATGGCATACATTGTTAAGTGACAATAAATGCTGATGAATATTGTGGCAAGAAGCCTGTAAGGCCAGTGTTTCCTTATTGCTGATGTACTAAGACATTTGAATCTAATTGTTTTTGACCATTGAAATGAATCTAATTTTTCAAAAGGAATTGCTGGTGGATCTCTATCATCTCTTCATCTTTTTCTCTGGAAGCTTCAACTTATTAAGAACCTAGTCCCTAGATCATAGTCTTTATTAGATAATCATAATGGTTGTTTGGAGTTGGCATCTTGCATAAACAATTTTCATAGTTACGGAAGCGTGCGCCTGATTTGAGCACAGTTATCATTACACTGAACTACAATGACCACCAACAAGAATAATGACAATTGCAATTGTATATGAAACAATCAGAACGAGGGATGATTGCAGTACATTTCTGCTGTAGGATTTTCGACCGCAATCAGAGCATATTGCGGGAGTGGAGGACAGTTCGCAGGGATAATTCCATGTGGACCAACTTCTAGCATGTACCAGGACTGCTCTAAGCATGTTTCTCGCAAAATCTCATACTTGCCAAGCAGCTAACCAACGGAGACACAAAATACATTTCTCCGATGAATCTTAGGCAACTTCGAGACCTTAAGTTGATTTTGTTATTTCGTTGCAAAATTGTGCCTTCCCTGTTCCCATGTCCAATCTGAGAGTGTCAATAGATTCCAAGAACACAAGTAAAACAAAAGATAATAAAAGAAGCTTAAACTTCTCCAGTGGCACGTTGAGTCCTACAGTACTACCAGGTTTCGATCTTGGATGGGTTTAAAAGGGCATTACTACTTCCAACCGAAGAAGGTGACCTACTTATTGAATTCCTTCACATTCATTTTAAAATTTAATTTTCCTATTTCTGTCAATTGAATTCCTTAACAATTTGATCCAAGTAGATTAAATCACGGTACCATAAGAACTAGCATGCTTACGTCCAACTTGTGAAGTTTAGGTAATGAGCATAACCTCCAAGTACCGATATGAAAATATTCTTCGACAAGATTAACAAGTGATTAAGAGCTTGAGATTAAAGACTAAAATCCAATTAAAAAGCCAAAACAGAGACTCCCCGTCTGGAGCAGAGCAAGATTCGGCTACAAATATATATATACGTACATACGAACGTACGTACTATCTGTATAAGTAAGACCGTTTCAAATTGAAAGCGACGCATGATAGAGCGGAGGAGACATTTGGATGGCTTCCACTACTGTGCCCGCGCGTGCCTCTGGGGAGAATCACCCAAACCCCAGCAGAGCTAATACCTCGACATGTGTCTATGCCGTCAGATGACCTGGACCCCACTTTTAAAGTTTACTTTTTTGACTAGTCTTTTGTTAGACTGCGCCAAAGTTCTGCGTTTTGTTAGCTTCTGGTTCTGCCAAAATGCCAGCCAATGTCTTTTATCTTCATGGGGTGCCAAATTCTTAACCGCATTCGGTGAGACAAGGTTTTGTTCAAACAGACGGTTGTAGGCAGCCCAATCAGCGAAAGTAGATGCTTTTGTTGAAAAATTCAAGCAAACTCAAATAAATTGTTTTAAAAGAGTTATTTATATCAATTCTAATAAATATCCAATTTAATAATTATTAGTAAGAGTTAGAAGTTTAACTACGTCACAAACAACGCATTCAACTCGTACAGAGTTTTCATTCTTTCAAGACCCTCCACTTTTCATAGTTCATAAATGAGAACAGTTATGATGCGAGAATTTTCCATCCGGTGAAGTGAAATGGAGGTTGGTTTTTTTTAGGCCTGATTTAGGCGTGAGTAGCCACAGTTGACACCCCAGCATAATCTTTGATTAAAATCATGTCTCTGAACACAGACTACGAGAATCAGAACCGTCGACGTTGTGGGGAGAGGAAGGAGATAGACGGTGGTAGTAGTGGAAGTCAGTGTGCGGACAAAGTTGGGAAAACAGTGATTGTTTGGCAACGGGAACAACGGTGCGGGTAATCCGGGTTGGGATTGGAGAGAGAGAGAATCGGTAACTGTACGGAGGGAAAGAATCTGATGCGGACATGACGCGTCCGAAATCAGAGGAAAAACCCAATTATTGCTTCCCACGCTGCCCGACAATTCATGACTCTGTCGGTCCCCGCTGCCGCCACACACACAAACTTCAAATTTTAAAATGATTACAACAAAAGTCAAAAAAAAAAAAATTTTGTAATCCAATCAGTTAATAATAGTGCACATAACTGGGATTAACTATTGATTGAAGCCCACAAAATCTACGCATTTCGGCGGCTATTGCCATTGGGCATTTTCAAGATTAATATCTTGACTAGTGGATTTGGGCATTTAGATGTTGTTTGAGATGGAGACCATTTTGGTTTTAAAATTCAACTTGAAACATACTTCTGGCAGTGACCCTATCCATAAAAGAAGCCGACAAAGATGGCATTAGGGCACTCCCAGATTTGCAGATTAAGTGATTTTCTCATGTTGAAGCTTTGTGAATAAATTCTATTTTACTACATACAAGTGATTTCAAAGGCTCTACTTTTTTAAAAAACAAAATATCTAATTATTATCTTTGAAATACATATAATATTTTGTAAATTATGTAATTATCGACATAAACAAATTATTACAACGAAATCAATATTCTGCTTCCGAAACTGTAAATTCTACAGCAGACCACCTGAAGCTATAACCTTGCATACATGAAATGAAAAACTCCTTAACCATCCAAGCCACACCTAAGAACAAGAACAAGTGATAATTGTTTTATTCATAAACCTCGTATTTCAATCTTAAGTAAGAGTATTCCACTGAAAAAAGAAAAAGAGTGTTGATGGTCAGTTTAAATACCCTGAAATAGTTTACACTCTAATTGTCGGAAGGCAAGTAATGGAATTTGGAAGCCGAAAAAGAAGTAATAGGATGAAATTACTACAAGCCAATTCCAGAAAGTCTGACACTAACGTGTTCAGAGTTCTTTTTGTTTCATGTGTTATTGTTACAATTTAATACTCCAAAACTAATCGACAGAAGACATGAGATTTCTAACAAGGGCCCATGTATGACCGATAACTGGTAATGTCATCACCTAAAGTATCAAATCCCTCCACCATCACCTAAGGACAAAAAAAAGAAAAAAACACAAATGATGAATCCTCACTTGCACTCTTAATCATAAGTAGAAAAAGAATAAAATACAGAAACTCCACTGTCTAAAAAATCTGTCTTGTTTCAAGGCACAGTAACCATAGATAGAGATAAAACAGAAGCCGCACACCTAGCTGTGTAGCTGAACCCATTCAGGAGCCGACTGACATGTCGTGCCCAACAGAACACTGTAAAGCTGCTATTCTCGTATAACATTCAGAAGTTGTTTCGCAGAGTGCTCTATCAGATTCTCTCTTCCTCCCATAAAACCCCCTCTCGCCATCTACTTTAAGCTACACCTATATTCAGTACTACACTACAGAGCTCTTCTTTTGACTACTTTCGGGTGACCCTATTCACTTCTCATCATCAAACATGCCGTCGGAGGCAAGTGAAATAGCAAGAAAATCGACCAACAAAGCCCAAAACCCCGGCGCTCCGCCTCCGGAGCAAGAGCACCTGCCATGTCCTCGCTGCGACTCCACCAACACCAAGTTCTGCTACTACAACAACTACAATTTCTCTCAGCCGCGCCACTTCTGCAAAGCTTGTCGCCGTTACTGGACCCACGGCGGCACCCTCCGTGACATCCCCGTCGGTGGTGGCACTCGCAAGAATGCGAAACGGTCGCGCACAACTGCTAGTTCCACCGCTGTGGTCTCCAACCCCATATCCGATAGCCTCCCACTGACGGCGACTCCTGTGCTAGTGCCGCTCCCAGGAAGTGCCGGAACGGCCGCGCAACTTGGTGATGGGAAAGGGAATGGAAGTGGTGCAACGGTTTGCGGGAGTTTTACTTCTCTGTTGAGTACGCAAGGGCCTGGGTTTTTGGCGCTGGGCGGGTTCGGGTTGGGAATTGGACCGGGATTGGAGGAGGTTGGCTTTGGTTTTGGGAGAGCGGTCTGGCCGTTTCCTGGGGCGGGAGAGGGGGGTCCTGGTGTAGGTGGAGCTGCTGCAGGGATGGGCAACACGTGGCAGTTTGAAAGTGCGGAGAATGGGTTAGTTGGTGGTGGGGATTGTTTCTCTTGGCCTGATCTGGCCATTTCAACCCCTGGAAATGGTCTGAAGTGAGGTAGCTTGTCTTTAGTGTCTATTGTTTTCTTGCTCTGGGTTTTGATCCTTTGTGGAAAAATCATGGTTTAGTTAGTTGTTACTTAACAGAATCACAATTAAAGCTATGAACTTTTTGACTCTATGCTGTGTGATTTGGTTACTACATATTGTACTCTCATTTTGTGTACTTGACATGGTTTACTATATTTTAGCCTAGTCTCAGTTGTTAGATTTTATCAGTTTCTTTGAGTGCACTAGTCAGGAAACTCATAAAAATTTTAACACAACTTCCAGTCCTGACACAATTCCTAGAACCACTGCAAAAGGTTAATCTTTCTTGCATTTTAATACCAGAACTTTGGTGCATATCAGTAATGGTATTCCGTAACTGATGGTGAAACTCGTCAGTTTCTAATCTCCAGTTTTGATAAACTGAAGGAGGATTAATCCAATCGTTATAATTGATATCTAGTCCTGGAATGTCTCCTTAAGACTAGTGATTCTTTGAGTTTGCATGTTCACTTAGCTATTGGTATCTTACAAAGAGCTCTAGTTTTCTTGGTGCATTCACAGGCCATTACCCTCCTGATATGGGACTTTCTTTTGATGGCCACGTTTTAGCATGAAGTTAATGACATGAAGACTTACAACGGCATGTCCAAACTCAGCGCAGAATTTGAAAGATTTGATTTACGTTGTTTGAGTCTAATTAGATTTCGAGTGGTTTGAAATCCGCATGGAGTGTTTTAACCCATCTAGTCTTATCCTGCTTCAACTTGACTTGACTCAACCCGATATATTAATCCCTCTCTCTTATTGTCATCTCATAATTTCCTAATTATTGACCCTCTCTCAAATTCAGCCCCTTCTCCTCTTAGTTAACTTCTAGAATAATCACAATTCTCAAACAACAAAAGATTAAAAACAAAAAAGACTTTGTCTTGATGTTCTTGTATCAAAGTACTATGATAATCAAAACTCTCAAACAACAACAAAAGATTTAAAAAATCTGTTTATCAATGATCGTTGATACAAGATTGTCGAAATAGATCAGCATTTGAAAAGCCCTCGGTGTTTTAGAGTGCAGAGTTACGTGAAAAAACAAAAGATTGAAAGGAGGAATCTGAAAAAGGAGAGAAGAACCAGTTTAAAAGAGGATTGAAAATAATCACAACTGGAGAAAACTAAAGAGAAGAAAAAGTCAAAAGCAAATAAGTGTAACTAAAGAGAAGTTTGATGGCACCAGACAAATCCCAGCAATCATTCTGTCATGCTGCATCAGAACACATTCCAATTCTTGATGCGACGCATCACTATATACTACATAACTTCCTGTCCCTGATGGAATTGTCAACATTGGTGCAGTAGTCAACCGATGTTTCAACTCAGCGGTATAGGTCGGTTTAAAAAGAATGATGATGAGAGATAGGTGGTCATCGAAGAGAAGAATGCATTCGTGAAGGGGAGACTCAAAGAACTGAAGTCGCTGCAAGAAGTTAAGAGGAGAAGAAGGGCTACTACTAAACTAGGGTTAAATGAATCTTAAACAATATATATGTCAGAATTTAAATCGTAAAGTTTGAGCTTGAAATTGACCTGAAGTTTGATTAATTTGAATCAAACTCATTAACTTAGGGTTAAATATATATTAAACAATATATATGTCAAATTTTAGTAAGATCAAATCATGAAGTTTCAACTCGAATTCGACGATTAATTTAAGTAAAAATTTATTGATTTCTCACTATATCAATCCTAAATGATACATATTCAATTAAGAGTCAATAACTGGTTGACCTTCAATTTAGATTTGGAATATGCATCTTTAGTATTTGGATTATCTTTGGTGTTAAAAATCTCTGATTTGGTGATTTTTAGTTGTAACTTGTTCTGTTTTAATACAATTTTTTAAATTTATAAAAACAAACATAAAAGAAGAAAGAATGAGATTAACAGAGAAAGGGAAATCTGAGAAACAAAAATTGAAAACTTTTCTGGGTGGAATCCATTTTATGGTATCATGCAATTCAAAAATGTAAAAGATATGTTTTTTAAACTCAAACATGAGGCTTTAATGTGAAGCATAATTTGGCAAAGTTAATCCTATTATGGTATGCAAATAAGATCTCTTTTGTATCCAGTCCATTTTCTCAACGTTTGTCTTAATTCGTCCTACTGTAGTGTCTTCCCATTTGTAGCAAACTACAAACCTTACAAGCTTATGGTCTTCAAGGTTGAATCCAAAGCTATAATGTTCTACTTGGCTTGATAAAAGAAATATATCTTGTCTCTTATAAAACTTTAAAGATGGAAAAAAAAGGTACATATATGAAATTGATCAAATTCAAGTAGGATGATTTTACTTACGTTGAAACCCAAGATGTGAAACAACAAAATGTGTTGGCAAGTAATGATTGGTTAATGCACCTGCCTCCTCTGAAAGAGCAACATATGCTACTTCATAGATCAATGATGTATTACGTCCCATCCATACCAGAAAGGAAGCCATTGGTCCAGTGTTCAAGAGATGAAATATACCACAAATCCATGTCTACCAGCATAGACTCTATTACAAACACACCACCATAACATGACTCTAAACTTTGAAGGAGGATGTTCCAACTTAGCATGAAAATGCTTAGAGGAGAAGCCAATTAATTTATGCAGTTAATTCAGGCTTTAAAGTGGGAAGTCGTTTGTATATAACTTGAAGTCACTTTGTTAGGTGTCTTTTTGGTGGGGGAAAAGGTAATGATATACCTTGTACCTTGATTTGGATAGGAGGTGGTACCTTATGGTGCTATTCTTCTTGGATCACACATTTAATATGCTTCGTGACATCAAATTCACCATTTAACACCTTTGGTTGGATGTCGCGGTATCTGGTTTTCTATTTGTTCATGTTCTTTCTCTTATCAATCCTATCTCTTCTATAGCTTAGTTCTTAAGTACTATTAGCAGGTTCACTTCTCATGTATGTATCAAAATGTAGAGAGGCCAATCAATAACTTGCACCAATACTTAGAAGGACTTAGCAAATATTCAAAAATCGGTATGAAGTTTTAAGGATCAAATTAATAAAAACTAAAACATTTTATTTTAAGAATATTTAAAGAGAAAAGTCATGGGCATTTTCTTCTTTATCACTCAATCCTAACAATTTCACTAGTGTTGTCACTCCATCATAAATGGTTAAAGTTTTGGTACTTGATTATCATGCAGCTTAATAAAAAGATAGAAGGAGGCAATGGGAAGTAAATGATCATGCAAACTCACGTAAGAGGGGGGTAAATTGTGTGTGACTTAAAAAAGTTTGTAAGTACTTTCAATTCTTATAATAGATAGATCCTAGTTAAAGATAAAAAAATAATAGAAGCTTGTTAGAAGATAAAGCTCGTTAAATGATATGAGCCTTTAAGGCAATAAGAGCCTGTAAATAATAAATCCTGTTAAAGCAATTTAAAAATAGAAGGAGATTGTTAAACTAAAAGGAACCTCTTGCTAAGTTAAAAACTGAAGGAGCTTATTTTAAAAGTGAAGGAGCCTCTTGCAAAATGAAAATGCAAACAATATAATGTGAAAATTTAAAAGTTAAGAGGCAAGAAAGAATTCGACTTATAACTTAAGCCTATATCCAATCCCTAAGTATCCAACTTGAGTGTTTTACTATTAATCGAAGTATTAATTTGACGAGCCTCTTCAAGCTCACAAGTAAATATTTTTCAAAGTTCTTCAACCTTTCACACTAGTAATATTTGTCTAGCCTCTACAAGCTCTTAATGAATGACAAAGTAATTTGCTCAATATAAGCTTCAACGATTACCTCCTTAAAAGAATTTTCACTTTCCAAAACACAAGAGATTTGATAATGATATGACTTTCAAAAGTACTGATGTTGTGAATGTATATCGAAAATTTGGCTTCCTTAATTTTCTGTATGTCTGTGTTTCTCGCAATTGTAGTAGTTCTTCTTTAAGTAGGTATTTCCTTTAACTAGTCGTTACATCATTTCCGTTCTAGTTTGACATTGTATCTTCGATATCATCTTTTCTGGAATCTTCAATATTCAATATTAAAGAGAAAAAAATATGGCAATGTCTCGGAATTGATTGTCAAAAAATATATGATTAATATGATCCTTTCGGATATTGTAAACTAAATAAGGTAAGTTCATAAAAGAAGGTTCCTGCTAGAAAGGAAGCATTTATCCTATGATTTTATTTCCTTTTGAGAAATATATCAATACCTATACAAGGAAATAAATCCAATTTTAGTTTTGAAATATTATACAGTTATCATCAAAATCGTTAATCATAAACCTTGAGCTAATAATCTCCGCCTTTTTAATGATGACAAACAATAATAGATATATTTTCAAAATTCACATAATAGTAAAGGGTTTCGAAAGATACCTGTAAACTGTAATCGCAATTAGAAGGAACCTATCCTCTAAAGGAAGGAGTCTATCAGTTGTTTATCATATATTTAAACATTTTAGCAGAATATGTCATCAATAACAAACATATCATTAAGGTAATATTGAAAATATATCACAGATAGAAGCATGCAGAGTAAATATATCATCAAGTGCAAAGTATACTATTTCTCCCCCTTTGTCATTATAAAAAAAAAAGAGAGGGAAAGACTAATTAATGCATGAAATAAAATCATAAGTATGAATGAGTCAAGTAGAAAAGAAATGGCAACAAAGTTATTGAAGATATTCAAAGATTCTTCTGAGCAAAATCTGCAAGTCAAGAAGCTGATTTTGCATGCTATCTATTTGTTCTCGCATTTGTTTTTGATTGGCTTGAATGTCCTTCAGCTGTAGATGGAGATTTGCATCCTAAGGAGGGACAAAAGTTTGTTGCTCTTGAGCACGATCTAAGTTTTCTGCTACTCTTTTAGGTCTTTTTTAAACCCAAATATTGGTTTGCAATTTGTATCTAAATTGGTAAGGAATGAAAAGGTGAAACTTAGCCGGGACATATCAATTCAGATTTGCAAAAGGAATTCCATAAAAAATGAAAATCTTGGTGAGCAATATTATATAAGGTAGATAACCGGTGTTATTCTTATGATTCCCTTTATCCTCCATGAACCTTACGATTATTGCTGGAAGATTCATTATGTTCCCTTTTAACAAATTATACATTACATAAGTGTCCAACAGGCTGCAGCTTTCAACTGAGCTACTTCTAGGAAAAATTGAAGTAGCTGATAAAGATGAAAGACACTGTGGTAGTCAGTCTAATTGCCTACTCCGGGGTTTCCCATCTTGGGTGTTCTTAGCTTGACAACAGATGGATTTGACAACTTTTACTAGCTCTAGATCATCGGCATCCCACTTATGATAGAGAAAATTAGTTCTCCCTATGGGAGCTACATCCAGTATATCTCCTAAGATTTCTTCAGAAATTACAATTTCATATTCACGTACCCATAACAAAATGGCTAGCTTTCCATCGATTTCTTCTTTTATCATGTGTGTGTAGAATGTACTTATTAGCTCATCACATACGGCCTTAGTTGATTTTAGAAAATTTTCCCAACCAATGACAACAAATTAAAAAACGATAGGTATAACTCTGTTATCAATCATTAAGGGAGGCAAGATTTGCCTAGCAACCACCTTTCTTTTCTTGTATTGCATTTTATAGCAGATTTCAACTTCCATTGATTGAAACATTTTTTGTGGTATTGATGTATTTTCTTTTTGTACAACTATCTTGATCTTCTTTTCCCTTTTTCTTTAGGAATCATCTCTTAATAAAACAACTTATTTCTATCAATGAGATCCTTAATAGCATCTTTAATCACATGCATTTTACCATTCTTTATTTCTTTCTTTTTCTTTTTTTGGAATTTTCTTCCTCTTTCTTTTCATCGTCAATGGCTTCTTTTGTTTAGAAATTTTCTTGACTTACTTTGTAAGACTTCCTCTATTCCTTTGTTGTCTAATCAACCTAGTAGGTTCTTCATCTTAATCATTGTTATTTGTAATACAGTGCACTTCAACTACTGTGTTATCTTTAGGACCGGGTTTAGGAAGTGTGGAAATTTTTGGAGTAGGAATGGGCATAGATAGAATGGGTGTTTTTGACACTTGGGGTTCAGAGGAGATATGTTCAATAACATGAGCTTCACCATGGTTATTAGTAGAAGTTAGGGTTTTCTTTTGTCTTTTTTATTTGGTTCATGTTATTGTAAAAGCGATGGGTGAGGTTTAGAAGATTTGAGATGAAAACAGATAGATAGAATGCAGAGAGTAAAGAGCAGTGCTTCAAAGAACAATGACGATGAGTAGAAGATAGAAGTCTATTTTTGGTATATTAAGCGATTCTTGAGCTTTGATCTCGTGTGGAGATAAATGATTATATGCTAATATAGGAAGTGTGATCATTTGCATATCTTCTGTCAGTCCTGAACAACTGCTTGACAGAAATGTTGGCCATCTTTAAAAGCTAAAATGATAAAGCAAAAGAAATTACCTTTTTAGGACACATGTATTGCTCTAATAAACTGAGAGGAGCCTTCTAAAATGAGAGGGGCCTTCTAAACTAGGAGTATACTAAACTAAAAGAGGTCTTAAACCTGAGAGGAGCCTTCTAAAGAAGAAGGATCCTGTTAATGTTAGCAGAGAGAAAGTGGCATAGAAAATTCATAAAGAAATAATATCAGATAGTTTGCATATACCAAGCTCATTTCTCAATAGGAAAAATTGATCTTCAAAGAGTGGTTTAGTGAAGATATGAACTACTTGATTTTCAGTATTAACATGCAAAAGATCAATGGTACCTTCTAAAACATGATCTCTAAGAAAATGAAGCTTGATTTCTATATACTTAGTCCTAGAATGATGCATAGGATTTTTCGAAAGATTTATTGCACTAGTATTATCACAAAATATAGGGATATGATTAAAGTTTAGAGAGAAAGCTTGGAGTTGATGTTAAATCCATAAGATTTGAGCACAACAGCTAGCAACTACTATATATTCCGCTTTGGTTATTGAAAGCATTGTGCAATTTAGTTTCTTGCAAGACCAAGAAACTAGACATCCTCTAGAAATTGACAATGAGCACTTATGTTTTTCAGTCGAATTTATCACCTGCACAATCTGCATCACAATAGTTAACTATGTTAAAAGAATTAGTTTTTGGATACCATAATCTGAAATCTATAGTTCCGTGAAGATATCGAAAAATCCTCTTGACTGTTTGAAGGTGGCTTTCTTTCGAATTTGATTAAAAGCATGCACAAAGGCACATACTAAATAGAATGTCTGGTCTTGAGCTTGTAAGATATAGTATTGACCTAATCATTACTCTATACTTTGTTTCATCTGTAGCCTTGCCTTCTTCATCCTTATCAAGTTTAGTTCCAGTATACATAGGAGTACCCATTGGTTTGGCATTCTCAATGTGGTACTTATTGATAAGTTCCTTCATGTATTTGTCTTGACTAATGAAGATCCCTTTTTTTGTTTGCCTGATTTGTAATTTGAGAAAGAAGGATAGTTCTCCCATCATGCTTATTTCAAACTCTCCATGCATTAATGATGAGAATTCTTCATGAAAAGACTGATTAGCAACACCAAATATTATTTTATCAACATATATTTTCACTATGAGTAAATCATTCTCCTTTTTCTTAATGAATAAGGTTTTATCTACCTTTCTTCTTTCAAAGTTATTCTCAAGTAGAAAATTACTTAACCTCTCATCACGTAATCATGATGGTTTTCATCTTCAAAACCTGGAGGTTTCTTAATAAACACTTCTTCATTAATATATCCATTTAAGAAGGAACTTTTAACGTCCATTTGGAATAATTTGAAGTTTCTATAACATGCGAGGATAAGTAAAATTCTAAGCAATTCCGGTCTAGTAGTAGGTGCATAAATTTCATCAAAATTAATGCCTTCCTATTGATTATAACCTTGAACTACAGGTCTAGCTTTATTTCTTACCACCTTACCATTTTTTTCGAGTTTGTTTCAAAATACCCATCGAGTTCCAATGGCTGACTTATTATGGGAATGAGGTACTAGCTTTCAAACTTTGTTTTTATCAAACTAATTCAGTTTGTCTTGAGTGTTTTACTATTAAATCCAAGTAGTAATTTGACGAGGCTCTTCAAGCTCATAAGTAAATATTTCTCAAGGTTCTTCATCCTTCCACATTAGTAATATTTGTCTAGCCTTTATAAGCTCTCAATGAATGAGAAATTAGTTTGCTCAATATTAGCTTCAACGATCACTCTCTCAAAAGAATTTTCACTCTCTAAAACATAAGAGATTTGATAATGATATGACTTTCAAAAGTACTGATGCTGTGAATGTATATCAAAATTTGGCTTCCTTGATTTTTCTGTATGTCTGCATGTCTCGTAACTGCACTGGTTCTTCCTTAAGTAAACATTTTCTTCAATTAGTCATTGCATCATTTCTGTTCTAGGTTGACTTTGTATCTTCGATATCATCTTTGCTAGAATCTTCAATATTCAATTTTAAAGAGACAAAAATATGGCAATGTCTCATAATTGATTGTAAAAAAATATAAGATTAGCATGATCCTTTCAAATATTGTAAACTAAATAAAGTAAGTTCATAAAAGAAGGTTCCTGCCACAAAGGAAGGATTTATCTTATGATTTTATTTCCTTTTGAGAAATATATTAATACCTATATAAGGAAATAAATCCAATTTGAATTTTGAAATATTATACAATTATCATCAAAATTATTAGTCATAAAACTTAATCTAATAGTAAAATGAAGTATAAGTAACGAAGAAGATAAAGAGGATAATGATGGATTCACTTAAGATATAGAACAATACGTTGTCATTTAATTATTATCAATATGAAGTGAATAAAATGGCTTTTTTGTATATATACAGATGTAATTACAGGAGATAAGAAAGCTAATGACTATAATAGCCACTAATGAAGGTGTAAAGATATTAATGTCTAATCAATTTGTTTTTTCTCTCTCTGGATGCTCTCGTCTCTCTTTCCTTTTCTTATCGGGATATTTTTGCAAATGTACCATTCATTCCCAACCTTTATCACTTTTTTTACTCAATAAATTTCATAATAATAAAGTGGTATCAGAGCATCGATTCTCAAATGGTATTGATTGTAAACAAAGGAGAAGTAATGGTAGGGGGACTAAGTTGCATGATGTGAGGAAGCTAGAAGAGAATATGAGAAATCATATTAAGAGATGGATGAAAAATATAGGAAAAAATTTGAAAAACTAAAGGAGTTAATAATGCAACTATATGTAGAGAGGAATACAAGCCATAGAACTATAGAGAAGATTGGACTGTACAGAAACACATTGTAATGAATTTCAAGTGAATAGAGGGTATACCATACTTACAAGATTTAACAAGATTGAGTTCCCTGTATTTGATGGAGGATGATTATGGAGTTAAATTTTTAAGAGAGAACAATTTTTTATGTTGGATAGAACTCCCTCAAAATTAAAAGTAGGAATTGTAACTATACATTTGACTAGAGAGGCGTTATCCTAGCATCATTTTATCTAAGAAACAGGTTAACCATAGAACCCATTAGTTGGGGTGATATCTTAAAGAATTGTAATAGAGATTTGGTGATTCCTTGTTTGATCATTCCACTAATGAATTGAAGGAGTTGAAGTAAATGTAATTAGTAAAAGATTATTTTGCAAATTTTGATTTTTTTTCATATATATCGACAATGCCCTAAACCTATTTAATAAGCTTGTTTTTAAATAGATTGAAGCCAAAGATATTACTAATTAAGTTGTTTCATTTGAGAAGCCTCCAATAACATTATGAAGTTGCTAAAAAACAATAGTTGATGTTTCAAAATTACTCAATAGCTTATAGGGGACAATGGAGAAATTATCAAATGAGATTATAAGGAAAGAATTCAATGGTGGAAACCTAGCAAAGGTTGTTACCTATATCGACATTAGTTGGAAATGTGTTAACGTAACAAAGGCGATGAGTAGCAGGAAGATTGATGAAACAAGAGCTAAAGGATTTTGTTTTTGTTATATGAAAAATTCACACCTAGACAAATGTAAGAAGAAATAGTTTCATATATATGTGTTATAAGAAGAGGAGGAAGAAGACAGAGAAGTGGAGGAAGTAATTTTTGATAATCATCATGTGATTTCTATACAAACTATGACATGTACAATCACGACTTCTTATACACAAATGAAAGTGAAAAGAGTCTATTAGTATATATAATTTCATTGATGAGGCTTTACTTAAGAAAGAAGGAGTGCTAGAAAACATTGATCCATTGATGATTATAGTAGGAGGGGGCTAAACATTTGATATAATCAAAGGTATAAAAATACGAAGTGGATGATAAATGATATAGTATTAGGAGTTTAACTGCTATCTACTTAGAATGACGTATTTAATTTCAAGGAAGGACAACGATGTTTGATTGGAAGGGAAGAAGAGTGTAGTTAACATTAGGTATTGAAGGAACAAGCTAAATTGATATTAAGTGGGTGTTTAAGAAGAAAACTAATGTTATATTGATGTATCAAGGAAGTTAACTGAGATGGAATAAATCCATTACTTGTGGAATGCAGTTGATGGAAGTAACAAGGATAAATTACTAGGGTATAAAGTATCAATAATAATTAATATATAATTTGTTAGTATAATATAAAGACGTTTTATGGAATCAAATGGTTTACCACCTAAGTGAAAATGTGATCATAGAATGGTGTTAAAGGAGGGAACATAACTGATAAATATCAAACCATATGTAGGGTTACAAAAGAGGACTATTGAGGAGTTAGCAAGGGTTACTTTCAAATAAAGAGTAATTAGAGAAAGTGTCAGCCTATTTTCAGCTCCTATTGTTTTAGTACATAAAAGGATCAATTATGGAGAATGCGTATAGATTATAGAGCTTTAAACAATTTTACTGTAGAGGACAAATTCCTACTCAAGTAATTAAAGAGTTGATGGATAAATTAGGAGGAGCTAGGATTTTTTTTCAGAAATTAATCTTAAAGCTAGATATCATCAAATCAGGATGTTTGATAGAAATATTCAAAGATTGCTTTTTGACTTCATAAAAGACATTATGCCTTTTGGCTTAACATTTCAAAGCTTGATGAGTTCCACTTTTAAACCATTCTTGAGTAAGATTGTGTTAGTATTTTCTGATGACATATTGGTATATAGTTTCTCTTTGTAAATTCATTTGGAGCATCTTCAACAAGTGTTACACTTATTAAGGAAACCTAGATCATTTGTTAAGAAATCAAAGTATTGTTTAGGGCTGAATGAGTGAAGTATTTGGGGCATTTTTATATTAGTTAAGGGAGTTTCAATTGATACAGGCAAGGTTGAAAAGGCTAAAAAATGGCCTATAATGAAGACATTGAATCAAATCAGTGGATTTCTGGGATTGACTTGTTGTTTTTGAAGGCTTATCAAGGGTTATGCTTAAGTAAGTAGACCATTAACAACCCTGTTGAACAAAAATTCCTTTAAGTGGTAAGAGGCAACTCAATATACTTTTATAACACTTAAAGAAGCATTCATTATATCTTTTGTATTATCACTACCAAAATTAAGTAAAACATTTATGGTTAAAACATATGCATCTGGAACTGATTTGAGGTTTTGATGTAAGATGGTCATCCCCTAGCAGATGTAAGTAAGGCTCTTTCAGATAAGTATCACCATTTATCTATTTTTGAGAAAGAGTTATTGGTTTTAGTGATAAGAATTAGACATTGGTCACATAGTTTGACAGGAAGGAAGCTTGTGGTGTGAACATACCATAAAAGTTTGAAATATTTGTTAGAATAGAAGATTGCTACACCTTTTCAACAAAACTGGTTACCAAAATTGTTTGGTTTTTCTTTTGAAATAAAATATTAGAAGGGGGTGAAAATATAATGGCTAATGGAGAATCTCAAGTAAATAGTGGCGATGCTATGATGATTTCTCATATGCAAATGAATCTTGTGGGAAAAGTTAGGGATGATTGGAGTATTGACG
Organism: Erythroxylum echinodendron; assembly: GCA_027575705.1. NCBI lineage: Eukaryota > Viridiplantae > Streptophyta > Magnoliopsida > Malpighiales > Erythroxylaceae > Erythroxylum > Erythroxylum echinodendron. The sequence continues at coordinate 27,555,198 of JANZXR010000170.1, forward strand.
CAAAACTATCTAAAGTAATTTAAAATTTGAAGTAAGGTGACAAGCAAGACTTTTGTTACACTTGGAATAAGGATTTGATATGTTACAAGGACCGCTTAGTGGTAAGGGATGATCTTTCATTATAAAGAAAGATTATATCTTTATTTCATAACACATCCATGGTCAACCATTTAAGAGTCTTATCTATTTACAAGAGGCTTGCATTGTATTTCAATTAGAAGAGGATGCAGTTACATTTACAGAAATACATTAAAACATATGAGATTTGTTAGAAAACCAAGTATGAAGTGATAGCCACACTTGGAAAATTGTAGCCATTACCAATTCCAAAGTATGCATGAACAAAAGTTAGCCTAGACTTAATTGAAGGTTTGCCTAAATCCGATGAATATAGTTTTATATTTACAATAATTGACCGTTTCACTAAATATGCTCACTTTATACCATTATCCCACCTATATTTAGCTGCGAAATTCAATTTTATGTGTCTTAATTTTATGTATAAATTACATGGTATGCCTATAACTATTGTGAGTGATATAGATCATATCTTTTTAGCAACTTTTGGTAACAACTTTTTATATTGCAGGTTTTTACTTTAGCTTTGTATTCAATCTACCATTCTCATACTGATTTCTAAATTGAAGTACTTAATTAAACCTTAGAAACTTATTTACATTGCATGGTTGGTGATTACCCTCAAATTTAGAGTAGATGATTTGCTCTCATGGAATGGTGGTATAATACCATATTTCACACTACTATTTATTGTTCTACTTTTAAGGTGTTAAATGGATTTCCCTCTCCTGTTCATATTTTATATTTCATAGGTAATTTAAAGGATTTAATGGTTGATCAAATGTTATGTGATTGGTATGCTGCAATCTAATTGATTAAATTTCGCAGTCAATAGGCACAAAACAAAATGAACCAATTGGCTAATAAGGGAAGAAGAAATTGTGTTTTTTCTATAGGTGATTAGGTTTATATGAAACTACAGCCTTACTATCATACTAATGTGCATTACTAGTCTAGCAAAAAAATTTTTGCTTTATATTATGGGCATTTCACACTATATAAGATGTGGGAGTTATTGCATATCGCTTATAGCTACCAATTGAAGCGAAAATTCATATTGTTTTCTACGTTGCATTATTAAGAAACATGTTTATGAGAAAATTATGATTCAATCTCAAATTTTAGATTCCATTTAGTTTATCACTAAATGTCCTATTATTGTTATAGATCGTCATATAGTTAAAAGACATAATAGCCAACTGTATATGTTTTAGTGCAGTGGTACGAGGATGAGTTTAATTTTACTTAGGAGCTTTTGTATGTCTTACAGTAACATTACGCTAATGTTAACCTTATGAACAAGGTTCTTAAGGAGGGAGGTATTGATACAGCTCAATAAGAAGATAGAAGAAGGTAGCGGGAAGTAGAAGAAAGAAGTAGAAGTAACAAAGAAGATAAAGAGGACAACATCAAATTTACTAAAGATATAGAACAATACATCGTCATCCGATTCTTACAAATATGAAGTGAGTAAAATGAAAGACACCTGTAATTAGTAAAGATAAGGAACATAATGGCTATAATAGTCGTTAATGAAGGGTGTAACTACAATATATTTTTTCTTTTTTTAGCAACTCTCTTCTCTCTTTCCTTTTCTTATTATGGATATTCTCTATAAATTGCAACCTTTATCACCATTTTTACTCAATAAGTTGCAACAAAATAGATGACAAAAGGCACAACATTGTAGAGTTACTATATTCTCTTCCATTTTTAGAGTTTGTGCTTTTTTTTATACTTCTATAAACTAAAGTTATGTCCTAATTGTTCGAACTATGTTATCTGGTTACCTATAGTTTGTGTTATTTTGCTCCCATAAATTACTTGTAGGTATGTAGATGAAATTTGTCTTTTGTAGACATTTTAAAAAGCCAAAGACATTTTTTCTTAATTATCTCGTAAGTGCATAAATCATTTTAGATTGAAAACTAAAAGTGCCATCTTTGTTTGTCGTATAAAAGCTTGGAAAAGAAGACCTTCAAATCCAATAATAATAATAGTAACCTTCTCGATGAAACCTAAAACTAAAATAAAGAAATAAATAATGATTTTAGAATAAAGAGTATGTTGTTAAAAAATAAAATTATAATAAAAATAAATATGAATTTTAAAAGAAAGAATAAATAACATTTGACCTAAACTCAAAAGAAATAAATCATAGAACTCAATCATGAATTGGATAACTTAAGTTAAAAATAGAAATAAAGAAGTAAATATTGAATTTAAAATAAAAACTATATAGTTATTAATGTGACTACAAAAATAATGAATCTTTAGAATCTAATAATAAATTTGGTCACTTAACCTTTGAAAACTAAGATCAGAATAAAGGAATATAAATTTTCTCTAGAAAATACCAACATTTGAAGAATAGAAAGAAAAACTATAAATAACAAATTGATTTGATTGAAATTTTAGAAATAAAAAGAAATTTTAATAAAAATACAAAGAGACAAGGAACAACAAAATCAAAAAAATGAAATAAAATAGGAAGGAAAAGAAATTTTTTTGTGAAGGATGATTGTTACGTGTCGTGTCAATCCTAAAACTAATATTTTTATAAAATAAAATTTTTTATTTAATAATAAAAATGATGACTAATAAAAACTACTAAATAATGGTTACGTAATTATTCCCAAATAAAAGACAACATAACTTACTTAAACTATCTAATACCAATTGATACAAACTTAATTAAAACTATTTTTTATAAAAATTGCAAACAAGATTACGATCATGCTACGGAAGGTAAAGTAAAAAATTGAGTAGTTATTAATTATAAAGAATCTTTTAAGAGTTGACTCAAAATCTTAACTATTTTTATTCCTATTTCTCTGCTTCCTGGTTTATCTCAATATGTTATAGCTATGTATATGTTAGTTTTCTTGATCTGCTAGTATTAAGTGACTTATTTTCCTAAAATAATTTGCTAAGTAGCATGTCCCTCCGCCTACTTAAATAAATGATAGTAGACTTAAGATAAATTTAATAATGATGGAGGTCTCTCTCTTTGAAAGACCGACACAAGGGTGGGACCAACTGCACCGAAGCAAAAAATGATGAAAGAAGGGTGAGTAAGATGGGGATTCTGATGGTGGAGACAATCAAGGAGACTGCGATTCGTCCTTGAGGAAGTATCGTGTGTCAGGGGGGTCACATAAGGGATGATTATGCCAGGAGAATGAACCTCAACAGCAAGGAGGATTTTTTCTATTTGGAGGTCATGGACGTGAATCAAATAGGGATAATACATCTTAATCAGAGGAGGAGGAGGAGAATCCTTCTGAGGATGAGTTACATCGGGGGCCAATTCTGCTATTCTCTCTGGCCCAGATCAAACAGTTTCATGCGCCTTAGTAGGTTTCCCTGATTGTCAAGGTTTGGGGGCATAAGTTTGGATACCAATTTTTGGAAAAAAGATTACAGGAGCTGTGGAGGCCCAAGGGGAACATGAGATTGATCAACCTTGGGAATGATTTCTACCTGACTAAATTCTCTACTTTTGAGGACCGTAAGAGTATTATTCGTCAAGGGCTGTGGACTATCATAGGGCATTATTTATCTATCAGGGAATGGTCTCCGGAGTTCAATCTGATGGTGGCAGCCATTGATAAAGTCACTATTTGGTTTAGGATTCTGGCATTCCCTTTAGAATAATACAATGAGGAATGCCGCTGGGAAGTTGGGAATAGCTTTGGCTGTCTGATTCGGCTTGAGAACGATAAGATGGATTTTGAGAAAGGAAATTTTGCTCATCTATGTGTCAAACTCGATAAAGAGGATGGTATACAAGGTTGAGTATGAAGGAATCCATATGATCTATTTCAATTGTGGTCGATATGGTCACAAAGTGGAAGCATATCTAGATAGTTTGATGGCAAAGGTACCAAGGGATGCTCAGGGAAATAATTTTGGCGAGCACATAGAACACCCGATCTTGATATCAGAGGAACAGGTTGCCGACCACCGTAATAATATAGCTTATAGACTTTGAATGCCTGTCAGCCACCAGTAAAGGTGACCAAGAAGGGGCCAGCAAGGGGCTACAGACGGTCAAGGGCAAATAAGGAGTAAAAGGCATCAAGATCTGGGTATGAGATTTTGCGGGATAATTTAGATGCAAAAAATCAACCAGATATATCAAGAGTGAGTAGGGTTTCGATTGCGGCCGCTGATGCTTTGGTAGACTTTTGAGCGGTGAAGGAAACTAAGGCAAGCTCCTTTAATTCTTCGAAGGGCAATGGCCATGCTCAATAGGAGAATACCGAGGGGAAGAAGACGAAGAAAGCCAAGAAGGGAGACTTCAACGAGAAAGGCAAGCAAGATAGTGGCTCCGAGAATAGGGAGACGTCCTTTAGAAAGGCCAAGATTGCTTGTTATCTATGCGGTGGACCACATTATGTAAGAGAGTGTCCGAGGAAAGAGAACCTAAATGCCCTGATAGCCGAAGAAGAGGAAGGATCTTCAGAGCAGGTGGCAATAAATATGATTGTGTTGTTGAATGCTGTTAGTAAAAAACCTAATCTTTATGATGAACTAATGTATGTGAGAATAAAGGTTAATGGGATAGAGGTGACCGCAATGGTAGATACGGGTGCGTCACATTCCTTTGTGGCGGAAAGGATGGTGCGTAAGTTAGGGCTTAGAGTGTCTACGACCCCGATAAAGTCAAGAACCTCTACGGGTAAGGAACAAGCGGTGATGGGAGTTGCTTACAATGTTCCAGTGAACATAGGACGCTGGGGTGCCAAGATAAATTGCCTAATCGTACCACTTGAGGATTTCGAAATGATATTAGGGATCGACTTCCTTAAGGTAGCAAAGATGGTGCTGTACCCAATTTTGGGTGGTATGATGGTTATGCATGGAAAAAAATCTTTCTTTGTTAATTGTTGTAGATTTGTTGGTGGGACGAAGGAGACTACAACACCTGTAGCAAAAGTGTCGGATATGATCCTTGAAAAGGAGCCAAACTATACTCAAGGAAGCCCGAAACAGAAGGTAGGTAAGGGGCATATCGTTGCCAAAATCGTGGGGGATCAAGGTGACAGAGAAAACTCAGCGGATGGAGCTCTTTTTAGCATGTCTCTGGTGGGCGAGGTGAACCTTGAGGAGGCGAGTCCAAGTGGAGGCAAAGACAACCCCGCTGGATTGGGAAAATGGTATGTGGGTGAAGTGCCAATTGATGTGAAGGCTTGCGACAGTCTTCAAGAGCTAACTGAGGAGTCTTCGAAGAAACCACTCATAGAGGAGTGCCAACAGACTAATTCGACGAGGGCGTCGAATCCATCTGGTGGAGGTGGTTTGTTAGACCCCTAAACTTCGGAGCACCTCTCAGCGACCTTCATGAGGAGCCTTAGGCTGAAGGTTCGTTGGATTCACGCATGAGGGAGGCATGCAAAAACACTAAGGCAAACGTGGGCAAGTGTGATTAGACTTGGTTCAAATTTTGGTAGAGTCTCGGACCTAGTGAAGATTGACTCGGCCCAGGCTAAGGACTTAGACTATGCTCAGATGGATGGACCACGATTATCGGACTTGTTTTAGGAAGCATTGGATCGTGCCAGTGTGCTATGTGGGCTTCGGCGAGATCATACTACATCATCAGCAGATAGAGATTGTGGGGAGATCTTGGATGATATGGCAATGACGAGGAGTTAGAGTTACAATAAGATTCAACATCTGAAGATAGTAGAGATCTTCGCGGATAAGGATGCTAGTTTACTAGTCGAATGTAAACTCTATCTTTTTGTTATCTTGTAGATTCTATCTTATCGGTTAGAGTCCTATTTAGATAGGGGTGTCATCTAATTGGTCCATATGATGTAATCTGATAGAGATAGAAATAATCTTAGATTGATCTTAGGTAGATCAGTTTGAGTGGGATTAGGTAGTTCAGATTGAGTGGGATTCTGAATGTAACTTGACTTCTAAGTGAAGAGGCCTATATATAGTTCATTCGAGCATTACTCTCGAGGAGTTCGGAGAGAGAGCATTCCTTGCATTCTTTTAAGGGAAAGTAATATAAAGGTTAGTTTAGCTGTATCTTTGTTGTTCCTTTGTTGTCTATCTTTTCTTATTGCTTTCTTAAGCATTGTTTCTTCAAGGGAGTGAGTGAAACACTTCGAGAGTTGTGAAGGCTAAGTCTTGCTTAAGCAGACTAAGTGAGACTGCCGTACAAAGGGTATTGGTGATAGAATTCGGTGAAAGTTTGAGTACCAAGGAGGCCTTTGTATTAAAAGCAATATGAGGAAATCCTAACACAGGGAGGTTATGGCAAGTTGGGTGATTATTGGCAAGGAAAATATAAATGACAATGTGCATTATGTTTATAAGGCAGAGAATGGAATTTTGAAGGCGAGTAAGGTGGGAAATTCAAGGGATATTCAAAAGAAGCTTGGGCCAGTGACGGAAGTGAGTCCTCGGGTTAGGGAGTCGATTGGGCCGGAGGATGGAGGCTGAAATATTTCATTGATGAAGTGGGGAACCATCATTGAACTAAGCAAAGCCCAATCTTCTCAGTCCATGGACACAAATGAGGCAGCATTAGGGTGATGAGTGGTTAGGCCTTCTGATCTAGAACCATTTGACAAGCTAAAGTTGTCTGATAGGGGACCAGTCTTATTGGTCGAAGACTGTGAATAAAATGTGGAAGCTGACATGACCACGTACAACCCTAATCTCTGCTATGCAAAACAAAGTAAGGAGGTTGTAATGGTATTCTCAGATGATTCTGTTGTTCAGGAGACATGCCTAGAGTCAAATATGGAAGAACAAGCTCACCAATGACCTATCTTGGTATGACACTTTCTCTTTCAATTTATTATTTAATGATAATATTCAGTTGAAATTGTAGAGGTGCAGGTAGTAAGAGCTTTGCCAGGTATTTGGTGGAGAATATGAATGGTGTGAAACCAGATATTATTATCATTCTCGAACCTCGTATCAGTGGGGCACGTGCAGACAAGGTCTGTAACAAGCTTGTGGAGTACAGAGAAGAGAGAGTGGAGGCATTAAGTTTCTAGGGAGGTATTTGGGTCGCTTGGAAAAAAATGTAATAGGTGCTATGATTTTATGGAAGCATGAGCAAGCTATACATTTGAGAATCAGATGGGATGGAGGAGAAAGCCTTCTCTCTCCTATTTATGGCAATCCAGTTGATAGTGAGCATCGTAATTTATGGGACTTCATGGGTAATGTGTCCTTATCAATAACTGAACCATGGCTTCTTATAGGAGACTTCAATGAAGTTCTTGACATCTATGAAAAGAGGGTAGGTGTGGCATTAAATGTTCCTTTGCATAGGAGGTTTCAGGAGGTAGTGAATAATTATAATCTCATGGATATGGGTAGCTCGGGGCTAAAATTCATGTGGTGGGTTCCTGTTCTTCCGCACTATGACACACTATTTAAGAGGTTAGATAGGGCCTTATGCAATGTTGAATGGAGAACCACTTTCCCTAATAGTGGGGTTCAGGTTTTCCAGTGCTATAAATCTGATCACCACCCTTTAGTTCTTCACTCTGAGCCGATTATTGGAAGGCTTCCCTCACCACGTCCTTTTTGCTACATAGCGGCTTGGTATAGTCATAAGGACTTTACTCTTTTTTTGAGCTGACAATGACAAAAATAGGGGAGCTTGAAGATTAGTTTGGACCTCCTTCGGGATGATCTTAAAGTTTGGAACAAGACCATTTATGGTTCGATCAATATGAAGAAGAAGAAACTTATGGATTGACTGAGAGGTATTGAGAGGAAGCTGCAAGAGGGACCTAACGCGCATCTTAATTGGCTCGAATCAATTCTCATAGTCAAGTTAGCTGAGGTACTTGTGTATAAGAAATTACTTTGGTACCAGAAATCGAGAAGCCAATGGATTAAAGAAGGAGATCGTAATATGAGATATTATCATGCTAAGGTAGTGACTAAGAGGAGATGGATCAAAATTAAAGCTTTGAGGAATTCTGAGGGGGATTGGGTTATAGATGATAACATATTGAAGGATATGGCACTACTACACTTTAAGAAGCTCTATGCCCCCGAGTATGTGGCAGCAACTCTGGACATTCCTGATTAGTTCCCAAGCATAAACCCGACTCAAATAGACCAGATGGTATAACCTCTCTCACCACTAGAGGTGAGGGAAGCATTTTTTGGCATGAGCCTATACAAGCCCCGGGACCAGATGGGTTCCAAGCAATCTTCTATCAGGCTAATTAGGAGATTGTTGGGAGCACTATGGTTAATTTCATACAGAATATATGGGAGGGCAAGAGAAAATGGGCGATGTTAATGAAACCATGATTGTACTCATCCCAAAGGTGGAGCAACCGAAGACTCTACATAATTTCAGGCATATTAGTTTATGTAACATCTAGTACAAGATTGTTATTAAACTAATTCCAACCTACTGCGTGTTTGGATGCTTGAATTAATGTCATCATACTAGGCACGCTTTGTACCCGAGCGACAAATCCATGATAATATCGTCATTGCCTAGGAGCTTTTTCATACTATGAGTAGATCGAGGGAGAGGCAGGGCTTCATGTCGATTAAAGTAGACCTTGAGAAGGGTTATGACAGACTTCGATGGGATTTCATTGATGATAATTAGTATAAGCTGGTATTATTAGAAGACTGCGAGAAATAATCATATATTGCATCTCAATGATCAATATACAAATCCTTTGGAATGGAGGTACAACTGAAACCTTTGACACCGGGAGAGGAATAAGACAGGGATGTCCTCTTTATATATATATATATATATACCTGTTTGTCCTATGTGTTGAGCGGTTAGCTCATCTTATCTCCGCGAAGGCGGAAGTTAGCAATTGGAAAACGAAGAGGGTTGGGACATTGGGACCATATATCTCCCATCTTTTCTTTGCAAATGATTTATTATTATTTACAGAGGCTTCGATGAAGCATATGAAATGTATTCTCAGGATTCTTAATGTATTTGGTGTGGCTTCGAGTCCAATAGTCAATCCATCGAAATCCCAAGTCTTCTTATCTCGGAATGTTGGTGAGGAATACTGGGCTGAAATTCTTCAAGTATCTAACTTCATGGAAGCAAACTCTATAAGGCGATATTTGGAAGTCCCTATGGTGCATGGCCATGTAAGTCGTGCCCATTTCAACCAAATCATCGATCGTATCCAGGCTAAATTATCAGGGTGGACAGCCTCGACCCTCTTCATTGTACGTAAAGTCATTTTGACTCGTTTGGTAATCCAGTCCATCCTGACCTTTTCAATGCAAGTCTTGAAGTTTTTGAAATATATTTTTGAGAAAATTGATAAACTGAGAAGGTCTTTTGTATGGGGGCATACGACTAATGAACGGAAACTACATCTCATCATTTGGCCACATATATGCAAGCTGATCGAGAGAAGAGGTCTGGGTCTTCGTAGATTCGAAGAATTCAATGATAGTTTATTGGATAAGTGGGGATAGAAATTGTTCACTGAACCTGAAACATTATGTTCTAAGGTATGGAGAGCAAAGTATAGGAATAGGATCAACACAGGGTTCGAGCTAGAGATGGTTTCCTTAGACTCTCATATATGGCGATCACTGTTTATGGCATGGAACCATGTTTCACATTGTGACACCCCACTCCCGCAGAACCCGAACCCGATATCGATCGTGATACCCGGATCCGTGCCCCGCGAGGGTGGCATGTCACATCACTTAACAAATC
>JANZXR010000170.1:27570126-27604098 GCA_027575705.1 Erythroxylum echinodendron
TTTCCTAACTTCTCCGATTGACCTCACTTGGGCCTGTTTCTCAGGTCCGACCCGTTCTGTGGAAACGGGATGTTACAGCTCTAGTTGGCAGCCTATTTAACAAGAAAATTCCAGTTTTTGCAGCTTCTACCTAAAGATTCTTTGGAAACTCCTTTTCATGAAGCATATACCTTGTCATCTCTATAATACTCCAATTTTTTCTCTCACCTACACCGTTCTGTTGTGGAGTGTAAGGTGTTGTGAGTTGATGCTCAATATCTGCTTCTTCACAAAACTTGTCAAAAGCTTCCATTTGTAATCTTTCCCATTGTTAGATCTTATTATGCATAGCCTGCAATTACTTTAATTCTGCACCTAATATTAAACTTCCAAAATATATTAGCAACTTCAGCTTTGGATTTAAGAAAATAAATTCAACAAAATCTAGTATAATCATCTATAAAGACAGTTTAATATTTATTATCATTCAAGGGTGGAATTGCCTAAGGTCCTCCAACATCGGTATGTCCAAGTTGAAGCTTGTGTGATTCTCTTTAGGCTGATCGAGGAAATAGTTTTCTAACTTGCTTTCCATATTGACAAGCCACACAATCAGTTAGTTTATCCTCTAACATCGATAAACCCTTCACAAAGTTATTTTTCTGTATATAAAGAAGTCCAATATGATGAAAGTGCCCAAGTCTTTTATGCCACAATTCTACATTACTTTCATGACTTGGAGGTGATGCATACCCTTCCTGCATCAAATTTAAGGCAAAACTCTTAGCTCTCATCTTCACTTTGAACACATCTTTGCCACTTGCATCCTTGATCAAGCACCACTTGTCTTCAAAAATAACTTTTAAGCCTTTTAATAGTTGTGATTTGTATTACGTTTGAGGGCTAGATTTAATAAGTATTTTAATGTCATTTCAAGTGTTTAGTATGCATTTAGGATTTAATTAGGTTAGTTTTTGTGTTTAAGTGTTTTTATAGGTTTGTTTGATCTTTGAGCTTAAATTGTATATTTTTGAGGTACCTTGATGTGTTTGCTAGTGTTGCAGGTGTTGCAGGGTAAACAGGGAAGAAAGGGAAGAGTTAAAGAGTTTTCGGGCCAGTTTACTCAAGGTTACATACTCTAAGTTTCAATATTTTTAACCTTGGTAATTATCGCAAGCGCACGGATCATTTGTATAGTACCTAAGGTGTCGATCCGACGAGAAAAATAACTAGTTCTAAAATCTAACGGCAGCTAAGTTCACAAAACCTAATTAAACAACTATTGCAGTAATTAAAACTAATCAAGAATCAATTAAGAGAATTTAAATCAACGAAAGAACAAACAGAAGCAACTCACACAAATAACCCGAATTTCAACCTAGAAGTGGCCAATTGAGAGAAAGGGGGAATTTATTCGAAATTAAAGAAAATCTATCTAATTATGAATTTTCTGGTTTAATGGGCTTAGACGGTCCTAGAGTGAATTACTCTCCCTCGAGTTATAATTCTTAACCCTAATTGATATTCCCCAATTCAAATTATGGAAATTGCGATCTCTCGATTCGCAATTTGTCCAAAACCTAAATAAGTTCTAATGCTGTCTATTAATCTATTGGGAATCTGTGCTCAATCTCTCATTACAAGATTCGACCAGTTTGATTCAATTCTCTACCTATCGATTTGCCTAACTCTCATTAACCTAAATCAATGATTTTTACTGGTTCATGCTCTCAGTTTATTGCCTAGTTATGAAGAATCGAATTAATCACAATAAATTGAAATAAAACATAATAAAAAAATTCTTATTAATCTCAAGAATAAATCAACCCGAAGGTGAGTTTAGACGAACATCAACACTCTACAAAAAATATTTCTAATCAATCTCTAAAATTTCATACATCAATGGAATCGAAATAACAATTAAAATATACTTTTGGAATGGATCTCGGAGGTGCAACTGTAGGAAACCACCTGTTCCAGAAAGTACATCGCGTCAAGCGTGTCTTCGTGCTTCTCTTCTTTCGTCTCCTTCCTCGATCGATTGATCTCTAACTAGGTTTTCACTTAGATTTTTGACAGTGTCTATCTCTTTTACAGCTCTTGGCTCTCTGCTCTCCTCTCTCATCATATTCTATTTATATCTTCGAGGCTCTATGTCAAAATTAGGGTCAAAACGGTCCAAACATTTGTCTAAAATTTGAGTTTTTCTGTCAACCCAACGTAGTGCATGATCGCGGCCCTGCCTGCCACAATCATGACCTGTTTTTTTTCCTTTTGGTCACGATCATGCCCTGAATTGTCTCTCTCTATCACGATCGAAGCCTAGAGTGCACGATTGTGGCCTGGCTGCTTCTGGTGATTCTTCCTCTTCTTTCACGATTGTGGCCTGTGTGCACGATCGTGGCCTGTGCTTTTTGACCCGAAAACTCTTTAACTCTTCCCATTCTTCCCTGTTTACCCTGCAACACTAGCAAATACATCAAGGTACCTCAAAAATATACAATTTAAACTCAAAGATTCAAACTAACCCATAAAAACACTTAAACACAAAAACAAACCTAATTAAACTCTAAATGAATACTAAACACTTGAATCGACATTAAAATACTTATCAAATCTAATCCTAAAACACAATACAAATTGTAAATATCATGGACAAAAAAGTACAGGCCACGATCGTACACACAGGCCATGATCATGACAGAAGAGGAAGAACCAGAAGCAGCTAGGCCACGATCGTGACAGAGAGTGTCAATTCAAGGCACGATCATGCTTTGTGGGCCATGATGGTGACTGAAAAAAAAACACAAGCCACGATCATGGCAGGCAGGGCCACGATCGTGCACTGTATCAGGCTGACGAAAAAACTCAAGTTTCAAATGAATTTTTGGACCAGTTCGAACCCAACTTTGACCTAGAGCCTTGAAGATATAGATAGAATATGATGTAATAGGGGAGACAAGAGCCAGGAGCTGCAAAAGAGAGAGACTCTGCTAAAAATCAGAGTGAAAACCTAGTTAGAGATCAATCGATCGAGGAAGAAGACGAAGGAAGAGAGGCATGGAGACACATTTGACGCGTCGTACTTCTCAAAATAGCTGGTTTCCTGCAGTCACGTCTCTGAGATCCATTCCGAAAGTATATTCTACTTGTTATTTCGATTTCATTGATGTATGAAATTTTGGAGATTGATTAGAAATATATTTTGTAGAGTGTTGATGTTTCTCTAAACTCACCTTTGGGTTCATTTATTCTTGAGAATAATAAGATTGTTTTGATTGTATTTTATTTTGATTTATTGTGATTTAATTCGATTTTTCATAACTGGGCAATAAACTGAGAGGATGAGCTAGTAAAAATCATTGATTTAGGTTAACGAGAGTTAGGTAAATCTATAGGTAGAGAATTGAATTAAACTGGTCGAGTCTTGTAATGAGAGAACGAGCACAGATTCCAGTAGGTTAATAGATAGTGTTAGAACTAATTTAGGTTTTGGACAAATTACGGATCAAGAGATCACAATTTTCATAGTTTGGATTAAGGAATATCAATTAGGGTTAAGAATTACAACTCGAGAGAGAGTGATTCACCCTAGGATCTTCTAGGCCCATTAAATCGAAAATTTCATAATTGGATAGATTTTTTTTAATTTTGAATAAATTCCCCCTTTCTCTCAGTTGGTCACTTATAGGTTGAAATTGGGGTTATTTGTGTGAGTTGCTTCTGTTTGTTCTTTAGGTAATTCAAATTCTCATATTTGATTCTTGATTAGTTTTAATTACTTCAATAGTTGTTTAATTAGGTTTTGCGAACTTAGCTGTCGTTAGATTTTAGGACTAGTTATCTTCCTCATGGGATCGACACCTTAGGTACTACGCGAACGACCCGTGTGCTTGCGGTAATTACCAAGATTAAAAATATTGAAACTTAGAGCGTTTAACCTTGAGCGAACAAAGTTATTGGCATCGTTGCCGGGAAAGGCGATTTAGTTCTTTAATATAAGGTTTTTCCACTAATTTTTGTTTTTATTGGAAAAAATTGAAAAGAGTTTGAAGCGTAAAATAGAGACACATCGTGATATCTTAGAGTGAGAATGAGACATCCGAAGAGTTAAGTACTAAGAAAATGTAAAAAGATCAGTCATGGAGGATGTGTATTATGGGGAGCAAGGGGACATCTATGAAATTCAATGAATCCCAATTTAGTTGGGGAAATTATAATCCTTTTACAAACCCATACACTTCGAGTAGTAGAACCTCCCAGATTTTCATTGGTCCAACAATGAAAGTACTCATATTAGACATCAAAACCCATGTGAATTTCAATATAATGAATCCAGTTTATGGGATTCCAAGCTGGACAAAATCATGGACAAGCTTACGGATATGGAAGAGGGCCAAAAGAGACCGGAAGAGCAAATTGATCGAGTAGTAGAAAATCAAGCCACTGCTAGTAACAATATGGAGATTCAAGTAAGACAACTTTCTAGGGAATTTTGTAAGCAAAGTATAGAAAAATGTCTGCACAACATGAATGTACATTCAATAGAGCCATGTCAAGCTATCACACTTAGGAATGGCAAAGAGCTAGAAGAACCAGTGAGAAATCAAACTAAACCTAACCTTAGTGAAGACCAGGAAATCAAAGAAGAGGATGACGAAAATAAAGCTAACTTTACCTATTATCCCCTAGTCCTTAATATACCATCTTTGAACATCAAAAAATCTAGGGTGGATGTCCATAAAGAGAACTCTAACTTTTGGATTGATGATGATCAAATGGCATTCAACATAAATGAAGTAATCAAGAATCTGAAAGTAATAGCTCATTCAGGATAATTGATGTGTTCAAATATTGTGATAAACAAGAAGATGATGAATAGATGACAGCAGACATCGTGTTTAAAGAAGCGACAAAATTCTTTGTTCATGTAGCAGAAGAAGCAAAGGAGACGAATGTGATGAAGGAAGAAGGAGAGCAATTAACCTTCGTACAGGACAAACTGTTAGATTCGATGGAAGATTTGGGGAGCTTTGTTATTCCCTATTTTATTGACAGTCTGTTAGTGAAAAGGACATTACTAAAATTAATTGGTTTTCATAATTTGATCAATATTGTCCTTTTGACCATCTTGCAATTTATAGCTTACTCACGAGCTACAAAATTGATGTTGAATGAAAAGGGTAGAAGCAAGTTACTCATAATTGATCCTAGCTAAGTTTTAAAGGATGAAGGTCAAGTTAATGACCATAAATTAGCACGTTTAATAGTAGGTTTAAATTTTTGTGTAGTTAGGTTGGTTTTAAATTCTTAAATAAGTCAAGAATAATTTGGAACGGTTTGGAGTGCTAATTCTTTTGTTCTGTTAACTCACTTATAAGATAGGGAAACATTTTTTATGTCAAGCTAATTTGGTCTCAACACTATAGCCATCACCACCTCTTTCACGATAAACAATTTCATGTTCTAACCCTTTTTGTTTCATTTTGTGTTAGTATTTTCTTTTTATGTTTTTCGTATATTGTGTTTATTTCCCCCAGGTGTGTGCTTTCTTTTCACATTGAGGATAATGCGTTGTTCAAGTGTGTGGAGAGATTCTGTGTTTTTATTTTATATGTGACTGTGCATACTGTATGATAGCATTAGGTTGTATAATGTGAGATGTGTAAATGTGTCAATGGCTCAGGTTTGAGTGAAATTCATTTAATTTTGGACAGAGTCTATTAGGTTATTAATAATCATTAGCTTGCGAAATTAGTGAATTAGGGCACCTTTGAATAAATATACAGCATAATTAGGACTTAGTGTAAATTTAGCTTCCTCTAAGTTGTCACATTCATTCATAATTTGAGGCCTTTTAGGTTCAGTAGCTAAACTAGTATTTTTTTCATGGAAACAAATAGCTAAAAGAAACAAGGTAGGCAATAAATTAAAAAAGGTTTAATTTAATAATCACTATTCTGTTGACCTTCGGGTTATGAGTAAAGCTAGTATCCAGTTGAAAACGTGATGTAGTTGAGTAACCGAATCGACACACATCACAAATGTGTGTCTTCGCGTAAAAAGGCTACAATGACATTTTGACCAAGGTATGAACAATTGACTTAGTCGAGTAACCGGATCAACATTCATCACAAATGTTTGCTTCTAAGTAAAAGACTGGGTCCCAATAAAAAAATTTAAATAATTTTAAATAAAAATCTACCAGACTTGTAATAAGCTTGGATTTTCATGAAAAAATGTACCTAGGAATAGTTACGAAGTCTGAGGGACCGAAAAATTATTAATGTGTATGTATAATTGAAAAGGGTAAATAAGTTAACATTTAGGTCTCGATTAAGTTGTATATTTAGTTCAAAGCCCTTAGACACGTATTTTACAGGTTAATGATTTGACATAACTGAATGATTGTGTTCGAGATTAAATTTATTTCACGAAGTCGAAGTCATTTCCTTATTACTGCATTGCATGTTTTTATATTTGCTACGTGTTTGTTGTCTTATTTTCTTAAGGATAAGCAAACATTTAAGTGTGGGGATGTTGATAGTTGTGATTTGTGTTGTGTTTTAGGGTTAGATTTGATAAGTATTTTAATGTCATTTCAAGTGTTTAGTATGCATATAGGGTTTAATAAGGTTAGTTTTTGTGTTTAAGTGTTTTTATAGGTTAGTTTGAATCTTTGAGCTTAAATTGTATATTTTTGAGGTACCTTAATGTGTTTGCTAGTGTTACAGGGTAAACAGGGAAAAA
The DNA here is from genome assembly GCA_027575705.1 of Erythroxylum echinodendron. Lineage (NCBI taxonomy): Eukaryota > Viridiplantae > Streptophyta > Magnoliopsida > Malpighiales > Erythroxylaceae > Erythroxylum > Erythroxylum echinodendron. Next base: position 27,576,856 of record JANZXR010000170.1, read on the forward strand.
GGGAAGAGTTAAAGAGTTTTTGGGCCAAAAAAGCACAGTCCACGATCGTGCACACAGACCACGATCGTGACAGAAGAGGAAGAACCAGAAGTAGCCAGGCCATGATCATGCACTATGGGCCACGATCGTGACCGAAAGGAAAAAACACAGGCCACGATTGTGGCAGGCAAGGCCACGATCGTACACTGCATCGGGCTGACAGAAAAACTTAAGTTTCGAACGAATTTTTGGACCATTTCGACCTCGACTTTGACCTAGAGTCTCGAAGATATAAATAAAATATGATGCGACAGGGGAGCTGAGAGCTAGGAGCTGCAAAAGAGAGATGCTCTGCCGAAAATCTGAGTGAAAACCTAGTTAGAGATTAATTAATAGAGGAAGAAGACAAAGGAAGAGAGGCACGGAGACACGCTTGACGCGACATATCCATTCCGAAAGTATATTCTAATTGTTATTTCAATTTCATTGATGTATGGAATTTTGGAGATTGATTAAAAATATTTTTCGTAGAGTGTTGATGTTTCTCTAAACTCACCTTCGGGTTGATTTATTCTTAAGATTAATAAGATTGTTTTGATTGTATTTTATTTCGATTTATTGTGATTTAATTTATTTGTTTCTTCATAACTGGGCAATAAATTGAGAGGGTGAGCTGGTGAAAATCATCGATTTAGGTTAATGAGAGTTAGGTAAATTGATAGGTAGAGAATTGAATCAAACTGGTCGAGTCTTGTAATAAGAGATCGAGCACAGATTCCTAGTAGGTTAATAGACAGCGTTAGAACTAATTTAGGTTTTGGACAAATTGTGGATCGAGAGATCACAATTTCCATAATTTGAATTAGAGAATATCAATTAGGGTTATGAATTATAACTCGAGAGAGAGTAATTCACCCTAGGACCATCTAGGCCCATTAAATCGAAAAATTCATAATTGGATAGATTTTCTTTAATTTCGAATAAATTCCCCCTTTCTCTCAATTGGTCACTTCTAGGATGAAATTCGGGTTATTTGTGTGAGTTGCTTTTGTTTGTTCTTTTGGTGATTCAAATTCTCATATTTGATTCTTGATTAATTTTAAGTACAACAATAGTTGTTTAATTAGGTTTTGCGAACTTAGCTGCCGTTATATTTTAGGAATAGTTATCTTCCTCGTGGGATCGACACTTTAGGTACTACGCGAATGACCCGTGCGCTTGCAGTAATTACCAAGGTTAAAAATATTGAAAGTTAGAGCATGTAACCTTGGGTGAACACCTTTCTCGACTAGTTGTCCAACACTAAGCAAGTTTTGATCAATGTTAGGCACATATAAGACATCAGTAATGTACTTTAAACCTATCAAGCTTTCAATAGCCACTGTTTCTTTTCCCTTAACTGATATAAACTTTCCATTATCGATTTTTACTTTGGAAATGAGTCTTGTCAATCTCTGTGAAAAGAGCTTTAACGTTGGTCATGTAGTTGGTGCAGTCGTTGTCTATCAACCAGGAATCACTTGAGCTATTATTGGTTGCAAAACACGTTGCCACGAAAAGTTGTTCTTCCTCTTGTAGTCTTATGGACACTTTTGCTACTTCAGATTGTTGTGATTTGCAGACGTTCTCCATGTGTCGCATATTGCCACATTTTCTACACTTGATATCAGGCCTCCACCAACACTTCTTTAGCATATGGTTTAACTTTTTGCAATGTGGGCAAGGTGAACTTGCATTATTTTTGTTATCATTATAGGAATCGTTGCTCTTCTTATCCTTGATTTTCTTGTATTTGTCTTCTTCAAAACTTTCTAATTTGGCTTTGAAAGAATTTTCCATAGTTTCTTCTTTGTTCTTGAGCCTGTAAAGCATTAACCAATTCTGCCAAGGATATGCCTGACAGATCTTTAGACTCCTTCAAAGAAGAAATTTTCGATTCATATTTCTCAGGCAATGTAACAAGAATTTTTTGAACAATTCTTCATAAAAAAAATCCTCACCGAGCAACCTCATTTTGTTAACAATGCTCAGTAGCTTGTCTGAGTAGTCTTTAATCGTTTCTGACTCCTTTATCTTTACCATCTTGAACTCTCTGATCAAGTTGAGGAGTTACATGTTTTTGGTTCTTTCATTGCCCTGGTACTCCTTGAGGTAGTACCATATGTCGTTGGCTAACTGCACGTTCATGATCCTTGTAAATATGGTGTTTAAAATGGCTGAGAAAAGACATGCTTTGGCCTTTGACTTCTTAGTCTTTCCCTCCTTATGGCTCTTCATTTGTGTCACTGTTGGATTTGCTGGCAGTGGTGGAATGTTATAATCTTCTTCTACAGCCTCCCAAAGAGCCAATGCATCAAGGTAGACTGTCATCCTAACAGGGCCATTAAAAACTGGTGGAGCAACCTAAATGAAAGATGATATTATATCTACCTCCATATGAGAATGTGCGTTTTTATCACTCAATCTTACAGGTTCCTCAAGATAAAAGCTTTGATACCATTCTGTAGTTGAGGTCGTGATACCAAAAAAAACATATATAAGAAAAAGGCCAGCTTTCAAATGATGTGGAAATCATTCACAATACTACTTCTTCATCATTAAATTTATATAGAGATAAAACATAACAACCAAACTACATTTAGGCATAGATCGTAACAACTCAGAAAAAGAATATCTAAACATATTTCCGAAAATCAAGCAACAAGTAAAACTTTCCTAAAGACTAATTATGCAGACTAAGTGCATATCTCCAACTGGTCAGAATCTTTTATCACCAATTCTATCATGTTTCCTTGTAGTCTAAGTACCTCTTCTGAAGCTTTATCCATTATTGAGTTGGATTGATTACATGAAGAGAACGCATGTATGTCTTTCTTGGTCTCAATCCAGCTTAGTCCGGGGCCTTTTTCCAACATCAATCCTCTCATCTTTTTCCTAGTTTCTGCTACACCATCCCATCTCCCTGCAGCAGCATATAGATTTGAAAGCAATATACTGGCTGCACTGTCTTCTGGATCTAAACTTAAGATTCGTTCTGCTGCACGAACCCCAATTGCCAAATTCCTTCTATATACACATGAACTTAGCAGGGTCCTCCAAAGCTCTAAATGCTGTTCCCTGAAACATGATTGCTTTATAAATTCTTCTGACTCTTCCAATAATCCTGCACGGCTTAATAAACTCACCATGCAAGAGTAGTGCGTAGGTCCAGGAATTATGCCATTTTCTTTCATACAACTCCACAAAGACTTCCCACTTTCAACCAAGCCACTATGGCTGCAAGCTGACAGTAAAGACAAAAATGTTACATGATCGGGCTTTAGACCACGTCCTGTGATCTCCCCAAAGAGCGTTATTGCTTCCTCAGCCTTTCCATGGTGACTATACCCGTCAATCAATGCATTCCAGCACTTCAAATCTGGATCCGAAACCTGAGAAAATACCGATCTAGCACCTTGAAGGTAGCCATTTTTGGCATACATATCTACTAGACTCCCATTGACACACATGTCAGTATCAAATCCTGTTTTTACGGCTAGGGAATGTATCATCTCTCCTTGCTTTAAGGTTGCAAGGTCAGCACATGCACTTAAAGCCCCACTAAGCGCAAAGCTGTCACTCTTATGGCCTTCTCTATAGATTTTGCCGAAAATCTTTATTGCATTTTCCCCATCACCCAATCTAGTATGATTTACAATCATTTCAGTCCAGAGAATTATGTCCTTCTGTTTAATCAGATTGAAAACCTTTTCAGCAGACTCAGGGTCTCCATTGCCAAAATACATCGACAATAGTGTAGTCCCAACGAAGACACTACTTTCCAACCCCGCTTTCACAGCTTGCGCCTGAAGTGGTTTTCCATAGTTGGTAGCCGGAAATGTGCTAGTTGATGAAATAATGGCTGCAAAAGTATACTCATCAGGTTTATGACGAGACTCTCTGAGCAACTGGACAAACAGGTCCATAGCTTCCTGACCCTCTCCACTTCCTGCGCACCCAGAAATCATGGAGTTCCAAGAAACTAAACCCGGAGTGTCAATCCTGCTAAAGACGCTGAAAGCAGATATTTTATCACCACAACTGCAGTACATGTCAAGCAATGAATTTTGTAAAGGCAAATCAGCTAGCACGTTCAGTACGACAACTCGAGCATGGATAACTCTTCCCCAACTAAGATATCCCAATTTGCTACAAGCACTAAATACCATTGAGTACGTGAACTGGGTAGGACTAGTCCCTGACCTCACCATTGTACCAAATAGGCAAAGCCCTTTCTTTATCTTCTCATTCTTCAAGTTCCCGAAGATCATATTATTCCACAACACAACATCCTTTTCTTCTGCACAGCAGAAAACCTTACACGCGGAACCCAAATCCCCACAATTCGAGTACATCCCAAGCAACGATGTCTGAACATAAACGTAACCCAAGAACCCAAATTTAATAACTTGAGCATGAACCAACGCGCCCATAAACCAATCCTCAAGAAAGCAACAAGCCTGCAGCAAACTCGTGAAAGTCGATCCATTAGGTCTCAGTCCTTGAGCCGCCAACTGGGTAAGCAGCTCCATACACAAAACCCGACGAGTACTATCTCTAGCATATGCTGAAATGAGTGCATTGTAGGAAACAAGATTCTTGTGGGGCATTCCGTCGAACAGAAGTCGAGCGTCTCCGAGAGACCAACAACGAGTATACATGGAGAGAACATTGTTGCCGAGATACGGAGACTGTGGACAGCTGGGTAGGGTTGTGGTGGTTAGTATCAAAGCATGGAGCTGACGCGCTTCCCTGAGTGAAGTGACGGTGGTGCATCTCTGTACTAAGGTTCGCAAACTCCGAGTGGCGGTCATATAAATAGTAAAACTATATTACCGCCAGTCACGATCTAAAACACAACGTTTTACGAAGGTTACCGCTTTCTCATCATATCGAAGAGAATGCCAAAATTCTGCCGAATCGGCCGTCTGATTGAAAACTGCCTCCATTCGCACATCGTCAGCTCTTCATCTTCTTGTGTTTTTTACTTTTAACTATTTATGAACTATGGGTTGATGATTGAATCTGAATGATGAATCCCAGTTCGGGGAACAGGAGGCGGTTTCTTTAACCAAAGAGAAAGAGAAGTTTCTTCTCATCGCTCTCTCTCAGGTTCTCATTTCCTAGATCTCTACAAACAAATACCAACTTTTTATTGGCTGCTTTTGTTTAATTGAATCTGTCTTCAGGTGTCAAGAGAAATCAAGCTATGGATTCGTGAACTCGACAGTTCTGACACCGATAAGGTAAGTATAGTCAGCTTCTATTCCTCTCTCAACTTAAAAACAAGTTATTTGATAACTTGACAATTTCCATCAGGAGATAGGTTCTGAAACTCTTTGTGAAGAGACTTGTTCCGATGAGTCAAAGTTGATTGAAATTGAGGGACGCCACTCTATGACTAAGTTATTGGCCGACTTGGTGAGCTCTGATTGCTTCTCTTGTAGGTTTTACGAGTTGGTGAAGGCTTGCTTTAGACTTTCTCCAAAATTCTAGTCAATGTGAGTCTGTGACCCTTTTAACATTTCCTAGCTGACAGATACCGTTCTTGGCCGTTGAGAGTCCATACCTACGACATTTGGCTGGCAACATTCTTGTAGCCATTTCCGAGTTTGTGGCTTCTTGTGTAAGTAATGGTTGGTGATTAGTGGATTATTGTTTACTGCATGTTGTTTATTCATGTTTCCTTAACTTGGCTTCTGTCTTTCTTCAGGGAATTGAATGGGGTTCTTATATTCATTCCTTGTGTATATGTCTGGGATTGCTGATGGCCAGTTTGTTGTCTTGTGCACCGCCACCTTTAATGTATATGAATGGATTGAATAGCACATTTTGTGATTCATCCGCTTTTGTTGTGTTGATGTCTAAATTGAAAAATGGTAACTGGTCCACAGCAGCTGGGATTATTCGTGTTTTACGCAATATATTGAAATATTTGAAAGAGGAGCATGATGATCAATGCCTTGAATTGTTCTTGGGCTCCATCACTTCATTTATTTCACTCATGAATCATGTTGGTCGGAGCAGAGGTACTCCCAAAAACAATGTGCAGATTTCAGATGATTTATTTTTTGGAAGCAGTGATGAGGAGTCGAAAGTTGTTTTTCTAGGGTTTCTCATTCAATTCCTCTGTTCATTGGCTGAACAAAGCAGCTGTTTAAAAGCTATGGCTGGTACTGAGGATCATGATTTATTTCTTGACAAAATCATCAATCTTGTGCCTAAACTTTTATCTTGGTGCCTCGGGAAGCAAGGGAACAGGTTGAAGATCTCCATCTCTCAGTATTTCAAACATAAACTTCTGGTATGGAGGCTGAGTACATGTAAATACTAAATAGAGGATGCACTGAAAAAATGTTTCCTAGGAAATCCTGAATTCATTTGGTGATGAATGCCATCATACAGCTAAAATTGATTTCTTTTTACCCTCTGTATTTTGTCTTGCACGTCATCATATGTGTCATCCATATTTCTCTGTCATTATTGTTATATCATGTCATTTTGACTACTTCAAGTGAAACATGTTCTCCAGATGTTAATGCTGAGGCTCAGTTATCAATCTCAGCTAGATTGCTCTATACTTGCCTCATGGTTGCAACTTCTTCATGTTTACTTTGAGGAGCCTCTTAGAAGGCCAATAATTGAACTCAAGTCTGCTCGGGATGAATATCTTGAAGACTCACCTTTTCAATGGAGTCTTTATGATGTCGAGGCAGGCAGCATCTGTTCCCTTCACTTACAGAGGCAGGTTGTTCTTCTTTTTCTGAGATGCTGCTTAACTATGATAAACTCAAGCAAGCAATGCACATGTGCAACTGTTGACTCTTGCTTGACAGCTAACTCATCCACATACATGATTTGTTGTATTCGGAAAAAGGGATTATTAGACCTCTCTGAGTGGCTTCAAGAAAAATTTCCGTCCGAAAAGCTGGGGGTCAATGAAATGTATTTCGAGAACTGTTCAGGCTTTGCCCAATCTTTCCTCCATTTATACGTGCATGAGGTTTGCCAGCAAAGTTGTAGCAGATCATTCTTTCATCATTTCTTTAGTGTCATAAGGGTTTTTTCCCCATAAATGCAGCTTATTCTCAGTTCATAAGATATACTCTAGTTGGGCCACTTCGTGCTAATTTCCTTTCGTCATTAACTGCAGGACGATATGTTATTTAAGGTGCTCTTGCAACTGCTTAGCGTACCATGTAGTGAAGAGCAGTAAGCACTGGACTATCATAGTTCACCATAGTTAGTGGTAATCCTTTTGGATGCCTAATCGATTATTTGATCATGATGCAGATTAAATGGAGTACGATGGACATTTCAGGATGTGAAAAGAGATGCTCTTTCCCATGTTTCAAACCTATTTAATCCTGTATGCCTCTTTCATCTATTTCTTGCGGAGGTAAGTCTCTATTCATGGTTTTGATGTCTTTAAAACCCACCGAATAGGAAAGAAGACTTGTGACTTCAGCCTTGATAAAGCTAAGTGAATAATCAAACTTTGTCCTGCGGTCTTTAAAACATATTTACTCCTTGTTCTCTCGCAGCTTCATTATGATCACCAAGTGCTTCTCGATTACCTCATTTCTAGAGATACCGGGATTAGTTGTGCGGAATATCTGCTAAGGTATGTCTTTTAGTTGCTTACTGTCGAATGCTAATGTTGGATTATAGCGAGTTTGTGGTCATATCATGTGTGGGAAATGTCAACTTTTTGGCACTTAAGATTCTCATTTTTCGATGCTCCTTTCTAGGTGTTTGCGAATAGTATGCGATTCTTGGCAATCATTTACGAACTTTTGTATGGTTGAGGGAGTTGTAAATCAATCATCAAGCAAAAGAAGAAAAGTTACGTTGGAGGGCTCTGATTTTCATGCGGAACCATCATCTGTACATATAAGAGACCAAGATGTTCTATCATCCCTTTCGGGAAATGAGAGAGAATTTGGACAAAACTGCAAACAGGATAAAACCAAAGCACAACCATTTGAGGAAGCCAAAGTTTGTTTGCTTTCTCTAAAAGATTCTGTTGAAAAGCTTCATGAGAAGAACTTATTTCCATACAATCCAGAAGTGCTCCTAAGCCGGTATATCATTGTCCTTTCTAAGTCATTGTCCTATTGCATTTCTGGTTGAGAATATTTATTTGGGTTTAACGGTTTGGCTTTTCCATAACATTTCCTTCTCATATGGTAAAGCATGTTGTTTCTGGTAGTTTTTGACATCCATATCTCGTGAAGACTTCTGGGAGTGAATGAGATTAAATCATCCATTGTTGATAGACGGTACTTTTTCCATATAAATGGCTCAAATTTTTACTGTTTCCTTTCTTTTTTCAGTTTAACTAAATTTCAAGGCTTGTGCTTCAATGGAAGGAATCGCGAATTTACCTAACTGTAGGGCCTTCAGCAGATGTTATCTGTTAGATATTTCAATACTCTGGGGAAAAAAGCAACGTCTCATGGGATTATGTGGCTGAGGTAATATCTGTTCAACCTTCTGTGTTTCTGCATTTTCTTTTGTTCCATCTTTTTGATAAAATTATGATTTGAGGCCCAAGGTAATATTTTATTGTTCATTGGCCTGATTTTGCCACTCTCCTATTGATGGTCTTCGAACTCCGATTCTCCCGGATGTAATCTACCAGTCAAAAGAAGAATTAATTACACAATTATTTTGGATATATTTTGGTGCTTAAATAACAAAATTATTGTTTATTTTATTTTAGGAGATAAAAAGTGAAGATTGCATTAAATTGGAGCTTTATTGGTGACAATCACGAATTTTGAAAAGACTAGACAGATTACTGTGGTGGGTAAGACGAGATCATGCCTAATGTCAGATTCACGTAAAGAGTTGAACTTTAATTAGAAAACTTCTTTCCATCCTTATTATGTAGGAAATTGGATTTATTTAAGATAGGAATCTTTGCAAGATAAAAGAAGAGTAGGTTTGAGTAGGAAAACACGTCTTTTACCTCTTCACCATTCTATTTTCGTTTCTTTTGAGTTTTTTTTCAATCTTTCTCTTTTTCTATTTTTGGTGCTGGAATTAAAGTCATGTATCGGTAAATTCAAATATTCTAATTTTGGGGATTCAAAACTCTAGTTATATCGTCGTGAGGTTTTGTTCTAAACTTATATTCATGTTTTAATTCAAGTATTTCTTATTTTATATTCTTACACTTCATGAATAATTAATATTGATTGATCTGGCAAATTAATTTGATGTTGATTATTCTGTAGCTATAATTGTCATGAAGGATTGATATAAGTAGCAAATAGCTTATTTATGAATTTACATATTTCACATGATAAATAAGAAAACTAAGTTGAATAGTTGCAGTTATCTCAATTATTTAATTTAAAGTCTAATTTTTTTCACTAATCTTATTACTATCATTTAATTGATATAAAACACCTAAAATTTCATAATACTAACATTCATAAGCCAAGATCACGCTTTATAAATGTTAGAAGTTTGTTTGGGTTTTAAAGAAACTTGCCTATTTTATTTTATTTATTTAAATAATATTAATTAATCAAAAAATTGAAAAATCATCATTAATAAAAAGAAAATTAATTAATTAAAATTATTTTATAATTTATTTTTCGAAAAGAAAACAAAAACAATAACAATAAAACAAAAACCTTAATATGTTTGTTTCTCTTTCAGCAAGTAACATCACAAGGCAGCCCCAAAGCCACGTAACTCCAACGCAACAACCCCATTAGATGTACACCCAATCAACCAACAAAAGCAAGCAATATCACCAACAGCGCCCCACAACAATGCAAGTCACCAAAGAACCAGATGCACCGACCCAACCCCATCTCGCTCCAACTAGCCTACTACTTAGCAACGTCCCGCGTTCACCACACCAACACTCAATATTATTGTTCTAATGTTCTATTTATTTACTTCTTTTTATTAATTACTTTTAGTTTCTTTCATTTTAATTTACATTTAGTTATTATTAGGTTGTTTCTATTTTTTTAATTAGTTTTTTGTTTATAATTGTTACAATTATGGGATGCTCCAAACATACTGATGTGGATACTTTTATTGGAAGAAGTTACTATCGCAGGAATTTAAAGTTTGTTAGTATTACCACCTAATTAGTATTTTAAGTTTATTAGTATTACCACCTAGTTAGGAGTTTATGTTTGTTAGTATTACTAGTAGTTTAAGTTTGTTAGAATTAATAACTAACTAGGAGTTTTTAGTATTACTACCTAGTTAGGAGATAAGTATTAGTAGGAGTTTAATTTTTGTTAGTATTACTACCTAATTAGGAGTTTGTCAGTATTACTACCTAGTTAGGAGTTAAGAATTTACTAGGAGTTTAAGTTTGTTAGTATTACTACCTAATTAGAGTCCTAATTTAGGTAGGAATTGTTTTCCTTAGTATTATGCAATAAGAGGCAAACAATATTCATCTTAATTTAGTTCATAATAGTAGTAGTTTTAGCATATATATGTTCTCTTTTCTCTAACAAGATAGGTTTTTTAAAGAAAGGAATAAATACCAATAAGGGAAAAAAAAAGTGGACTTCACTGTTAATCATCCAGTGATGAGATCATACACTAGAGCCCTTACCAACTTGGTATCAGAGCTAGTCGTTATGGACAATACCAACAATTCCACTCCAAAGCTGACAACCTTATATCAATATATAGACCAACGTGTTGTGGAGACACAGGAAAAGTTCGATGGCCTAGTTTGGATGATGGAGAGGTTTGGCTAGAAAAGGAGAAGGGAAGGATCGAGAGGGGCTGAGAGAAGTAGTAGGACAACACTATCTAGGAAAGAAGACAGATGTGAAGGGAGTTCAGGATCTCAGACAGTGCCACGTTATTCTAAGATGGAATTTCCTACATACAATGGATCTGAAGACCCATTAGGGTGGCTCTATAGATGGGAGCAATTTTTTTTTACTCAAAGGACTCCAACAGACGAGGAGGTTAGATTGATGGCTTTCCACATAATTAGGCAGGCACAATTATAATATTTTCAATTCGAGCAAAAGGAGCCCGTCCTACATGGGGAAGTGCTTAAGAAGCATTTTAACTTAAGGTTTGGACCCCATTTGAGTAACAATCAAGTCGGAGAGCTAGCAATTCTGAAACGAACAGGGAGTGTGGAGGAGTATCTAAATCAATTTCAGATTTTTTTTAACAAGGACAATAGGCGTTTCCAAAGATCTTCAGGTTAATTTATTTACATCCAGACTTATTAATGGACTAAGAATTGATGTTGAAATGTATAATCTATCAATTTGGGGGCTGCCATAAACTTGGCAATAGCATAATAGAGGAAGATGCAATTTACACAAGCTGTGGGAAGCAAGAAAACCACTACCTCATGGAACTATTGGGAGCAACAGAGCTCCTTTGCTACACCAATAACCTCCCAAGGCAGTAAGGGCAGTTGGGCAACAAAACATCATCTGTAAGTTTAAGCAGCATAGCAACACCTCTTATGATAAGAAGGCTAACCTGGGATGAGATGGTAGAAAGACGTGAGAAAGGGTTATACTACAATTGTGATGAAGCTTATTCAGCAGGGCATAATTGTAAGAAACTTTGTTGGATTGAGGTGGTAAACACAACAAAGGAGACCAAGGAGGAGGATAATGATTCAAAAATTTCTTTGCATACCATCATTGGCATATCCTGAGTTTGAGCTTAAGGGCAAGCTCGATGTCGAGGAGAGGAGTAATGATGTTACTTTTGTTGGAAGAATTTACCATCGTAAGAGTTTAAAGTTTGTTAGTATTACTATTTAATTAGTATTTTAAGATTATTAGTATTACTACCAAGTTAGGAGTTTAAGTTTTTTAGTATTACTAAGAGTTTAAGTTTTTTAGTATTACTACGTAATTAGGAGTTTGTTAGTATTGCTACCAAGTTAGGAGTTTAACTTTTGTTATTATTACTACCTAATTTAAAGTTTAAGTTTGTTAGTATTACTACTTAATTAGAGTCCTAATTTAGGTAGGAATTGTTTTCCTTTTTGAGTTCAAACATTGTCTTTCTTTTACCTATATATAGGCAGGTATTGTACAATAAGAGGCAAGCAATATTCATCTTAATTTAGTTCATAATAGCATTAGTTTTAACATATCCCTCTTCTCTTTTCTCTACCAAGATAGGTTCTTTAAAGAAAAGAAGAAATACCACCAAGGGAAAAAAAAGGTAGACTTCACTGTTAATTGTCCAATGACGAGATCATACGCTAGGGACCTTGCCAGAAACTACTAGGACAATAGTGAAAGGAAGATCTACGATAAATCCAACTGCATAAGTACCTATCGGAATGTGTTTAAATAGCCAAAGGATGTGATAGATTGAGAAACAAAAGAGACAATTTAGTAATGTGTCACGTGGTACCTCCATGTCCACACACTATAGTACATCTCCTTTCAGATGCTCACAACTCAAGGGATTCTTCTACTCTGTGTTTTATTTTTTTTGATTTTTTATGAGATGTTAGTATCTTGTGCATACATTGGGGACAATGTATGATTTAGGTATGGGAAAGTGATCGTTTATATTATGATGTGTTAAGTCAAGGAGACTTCACTCCTTTTATTAATTTTGATGAAATTCAAATAATAATAATAGAAGAGTGTGTGAACTATTTTGATGAGTTTGTTAAGTGTGCAGATAAATATAAGAGGCACAAATCATCAGGTGAAGATGATATTCAAGCGAAGTCATTAGACGAAGCGAAGTCATTAGACGAAGCGGAGTCATCAGACGAACCGAAGTTATCAGACGAATTATACAAAACAAATCAAGACGTTATAATTGAAGAATAACTTACAACGTCAGTTAGTTAGTTAGTTGGAGTTGGTTACATGACTCAACTAACAACTGATCTCTGAAGATTCTACAAGCAGTTTTCAAGAAGACCGTTGGAGACCTAGACTATAAATATCACTTATAGTCATAAAAAAAAAACAACAAACCCAATATACATAATACACAACCTTACAAGTCTGAACCTTTAACTCTCAATTCTTTAGTTACGATACTGTAAAAAATAGCTTGAGTGAAAAGAAGAAAGAAAAGAGATCAATTGAACCATAACGTGAGTTTAGAAAACTCAAAATCTTTTCAGTGAAAGGGAAGGCTACAGCCTGAAGAGGCTAAGAAAGCAGATAAAGAATACTTTGTGAAAGACACCTGAAGAGGCTCTGGAAGTGTGAAATAATACTTGTAAAAGTTGAAAGAGATAGTGAAATCTCATATATACTCTGAGGACTAGACGTAACCCTAAGGTTAAGGATGAACTAGTATAAATCAGGGTGTCATATTCTCTAACCCTTATCTCTTTAATTTCATGTTGTTAGACAAATAGATACTATTTCCGTTGTTGCATTACTCAAACAAATTAAATGCGTTGTTTTGTAAATTGTTTGAATCTTCCAAGAAAATCAAGAAGTTTATAAAGATTTCAATCTTAGACGATTTATCACAATTCAACCCTTCCTTCTTATGTATTCTTACATATTAAGTGATTTCTATAATAACTAGTGTTTTACTTTAGTTAGTATCAGAGCGAAGTTTCCAAGAAACACTGTTACAAAGTGAGGATAAAGATCTATGACTGAATCACATGTTTTATAGTTGAAGGTACCTCAGTCACAAGACCTCCTGCATTCAATGGTGAAGATTATCATTATTGGGAAGGCAGAATGCGACTCTTCATAGAATCCACACATATTGATCGCTGAGATATCATTGAAAGTGATCCATATATTCCAACAGACTACAAAGGGAAAAGCATTTCTTGTGATGAATGGTCAGTTGATCAGAAAGCTTATGTTCAATTAAATTCAAAGGCCAAATTCTTTTTAAGTTATGCGTTAAGCAGAAGTGAATATGATAAGGTTCATGGATGCGAATCTGCAAAGAAAATGTGGGACACATTAGCCATTGCACATCAAGGCATAAACTAGGTGAAAGAATCCAAGATTGGTATTCTTTTTCATCAGTATGAGCTGTTCAAGATTAAAGATGATGAGTCTATTGATCAAATGTTTGGGCTATTTTAAACAATCATTAATGGACTTAAAGCTCAGGAGAGAATCTACTATAGTCAAGATCATGTCAAAAAGATCCTCAGAAGTCTTTCAAAAAGATAGAGACCCAAAGTAACAGCAATATAAGAGGCCAAGGATTTAAGCAAGCTTAAGCTAGATGAATTGCTTGGTTCACTGAAAATCCATGTAGTAGAGCATAATGCGAAAGATAAACCCAGAAGGGACAAATCTATTGCATTAAAGGCTGGTCAAAAGAATCAGAAAATACAAAAAAATAGAAGCTCGTCTTTAAAAGCATTAAAGATTGAAGAAATCAAGAATGACGATGCTAGTGAATCTGATCAAGATTCATGTGAAAATGAAGACGAACTATCTTTAATTTCAAGAAAGATGAGAAGGATGTGGAAAAAGAAAACTAAAGGAAATAAAGATTCCTCTTTAAAAAGGATTAACAAAGACGATTTGAAGAATGAGAAAAGCTCTATCGTCTACTATGAGTGCAATAAACAGGGACATTTCAAGTCTAAATGCCCTTGCTCAAAAGAAAACAAAAGAAGAATCTCAGAAACAAAAAAGGCATGATGGCAACATGGGAAGATCAGGATTCGTCTGAATCTGAATCCAACTCAGATTCATCAGAACAAGCAAACATATGCTTGGTAGCTAAAGGTAAAAGCGATGATGAGGTAATCTCTGACTTTAATGATCTTTAGCATGCTTATTTAGAATTGTTAGAAGATTATCATAATATTCTAAAACAATAAAGATTGTTGAAAAAGAAATTTGTTGAAAATTCTAAGAATACAAAAATCTTAGAAGAAGAAAATGTCTGCCTTAAGAAACAAGTATATGATATGAAAAAGAAAGTTACTATAGATAGATCTGAGGAGTTTAATCAGTTAAAAAAAGGATTAATATTCTTTCAGCTGATTTATCAAAATTTTCAGAAAGTACAAAAAGAATGAATGATATGATTGGAAGTTATAGACATCTAGATGATAAAAGTGGTTTAGGCTTCTCTGGTAGAAATTCAATTCATAATAGAAATGTTTTTCGTAATAGGAATTTTGTTCCTAAGAAGAAGAAACAATATTCTTATTATTATTCTAAGAATAATTATAAAACTAACCACAAAGGACCCAAGAAAATTTGGTTACTTAAGAAGGATATAATATATATTGCAGATCTCTCTACTTGGAAGATGCAACTATCATCATTTGTACTTAGACAGTGGCTGCTCGCGACACATGATGGGCAGAAGGTCTATGTTCCTAGACCTCCAACATAAGTGAGGAGGATCAGTAACTTTTGGAGACAACCAGCAGGGTAAAATAATTGGGATCGAAAAAATTGGTAAAGATTTTTTTCAACTATTGATAATGTTCTGCTAGTTGATGGTTTAAAGCATAATCTAATCAGTATAAGTCAATTATGTGATTCTGGTTTTGAAGTATCCTTTAATCAAATTTCTTGTTTACTTAGAAACAAGGACAGGTCCATATTCTTTTCTGTCAAGAGACGAAACAATCTCTATAGGATTAATTTAGATAATTTGAGAAGTCAAAATATTTCATGTCTTATATCAAAAGATGAAAAACTGATTTGGCATAAAAAGCTAGGTCATGTTAGTTTTAAGAATATTTCCAAATTAGTCAGACATGACTTGGTAAAAGGTTTACCAAAGATAAGTTTTAACAAAGATCTCTTTTGTAAGAGCTGTCAGAAATGAAAACAGGTTAAAACATCATTTTCTTCTAAGAATGTTGTAACTTCGTCTAAACCTCTAAAGTTGTTACATATAGATTTGTTTGGTCCAACCAGAACAATGAGTCTTGGTGGAAAGAAATATAGTCTTGTAATTGTTGATAATTTTACTAGATTTTATTGGATATTGTTTTTATCGCATAAAGATGAATCTTTTAACTGCTTTAAAGTCTTATCCAAAAAGTTACAAAATGAAAAAGGGGACTTCTATTACTGGAATTAGGAGGGGACTTCTATTATTGGAATTAAGAGTGATCATGGTGGAAAATTTGAAAATGAAAAATTCAAAATCTTCTGTGAAGAGAATGAAATTTTTCATAATTTATCTACTCTTAGAACTCCTCAACAAAATGGAGTTGTAGAAAGAAAGAACAGGACGAATCAGGAAATGGCAAGCACTATGTTATGTGAAATGAATCTTTCAAAATACTTCTAGGCAGAAGCTGTAAATATAGCTTGTTATATTCAAAATAGAATATTTCTGCGACCTATTTTAAATAAAAATCCATATGAGTTATGGAAAGGAAGAAAACTAAATATTTTTTACTTTCATCCTTTTGGTTGCAAATGTACTATCTTCAATACAGAGGAAATTTTGCATAAATTCGATTCTAAGATCATTTCAGGAATTTTTCTAGGTTATTCTATTAGATCTAAAGCTTATAGAGTTTATAATCTTATTGCTCAATCTGTTGAAGAATCTATGCATATAAAGTTTGATGATGATTCTCATCTAGATAAGAGAGATGACTCTGATGATAAAAATCTATCTACTCCCTTAGTTAGTAACCCAGACGATTCACTATCAATTGATCCATCTGATAAAGCAGTTGATCTTTCTGAGAATATTAGTTTCAGAAAAGATTCGAGATACAAATCTTCTTACTCAGAAAATCTGATTACAGGAGAAACATCAGAAGGAGTGAGAACTAGATCTAAGTTTAGGAGAGAGGCTAATGTAGCTTTTATTTCTGAATTAGAACCTAAGAAAATAGGTGAAGCTCTTCAAGATGAAGCTTGAATTTTAGCTATGCAAGAGGAGTTAAATCAATTTACTAGGAATAAAGTATGGTCTATAGTCCCTAAACCATCCAATAAATCTATCATAGGAACTAGATGGGTATTCAAGAATAAATTAGACGAATCAGGAAAGGTATCCCATAACAAAGCTAGATTACTAGCCCAAGGCTATAATCAACAAGAAGGAATAGACTACAATGAAACATATGCTCCTGTAGCTAGATTAGAAGCTCTTAGGATCTTACTTGCATATGTTGCTTTTCATGATATAAAACTATTTCAAATGGACGTGAAAGGTGTTTTTTTTAATGGTTTTATAGATGAAGAAGTTTATGTAAAACAACCCCTTGGTTTTGAAGACAATGATAAACCAGATTGTGTGTATAAACTTCATAAAGCATTGTATGGATTGAAACAAGCACCTCGTGCTTGGTATGATAGTCTTAGTTCTTTTTTGATTAAGAATGATTTTATTAGAGGACAAGTTAATAAAACTTTATTTCAGAAATGTATTAAAAATGATTTATTGTTATGCAAATATATGTAGATGATATTATTTTTTGTGCAACTTCTAAGAAGTTATGTTCAAATTTTGAGACTCTTATGAAAATTGAATTTGAAATGAGTATGATGGGAGAATTAAAGTTCTTTCTTAGTTTGCATATTAGACAGAATGGAGAAAAGATATTTATTCATCAACAAAAGTATATCAAAGAACTGTTAGTCAAATATAAAATGAAAAATATTAAACCAATGTCAACTCTTATGCTTCCCTTAGTCGTCTTATCTAAAGATAAAGCTGGTAAGAAGATTGATCAAACTCTTTTTAAAGGAATTATTGGTTCTTTACTTTACCTGACTGTAACTAGACTTGATATAATGTTTAGTGTTTGTTTGTGTGTAAGATTTCAAACAGATCCTAGAGAATCTCATTATATTGCTGGTAAAAGAATATTGAGATACTTAGCAGGTTCTACTGATCTTTGCTTAAAGTATGAGAAAGGCAAAGATTTCAGGTTAATTGGCTACTATGATGCTGATTATGTTAGAGATAGGATTGATAGAAAGAGTACAAGTGGAGGTTGTCACTTTCTTGGTCATAATCTAATTTCTTAGTCAAGCAAGAGACAAAGTTCAATTGCTCTATCCATTGCAGTAGCTGAATACATGTCAGCTGTAAGCTGTTGTTCACAAATATTATGGATAAAGTATCAATTAGAAGACTATTCTATCCAAGAAGATCAAATTCCAATATTCTATAACAACACAAGTGCTATCAATCTCTCAAAGAATCCAATACAATACTCAAGGGCAAAGCATATTGAAGTTAGATATCATTTTATAAGAGACTATGTACAGAGAGGAACTATCAATCTACAATTTGTTGAGATGAATCAACAATAGGCAGATATCTTCACCAAACCTTTAAGTGAAGACAGATTCAAGGAGATAAGACGAAGTTTGAACATGGTTATGTTAAATGATCATTCGTCTGGAACTCCATAACCCAGACGATACGTCGTATTGACGCAGAAACGTCGTAAGGAATAGTAACAGTAATTTTTACTTGGTAGTATCAATTAATGAGTATCTGTGAATCAGTCACAGATGTTACTAACGGCAACTTTGTGTAGGAGTGTTTATAAAAAGATATCTTTCAAAATATCAACACCCTACATTCTGGAATTTTCTTCTTAACTGACTTGCTTCAAAGTGCTCTCAACAAAGGTGATTCAATCCTCTGTTCTTTACATCAAATCTTTTTTTTTCTTATCTATCTCAATCGTTTTTATATACTAACCTTTCTTCTTTAAGTGAAATACATTTCTGTGTTTAGTATTTATACATTACAGATTACAAGAATGTCGAAATCTCTTGCCTATAGGAGACTTATTGATTTCACTGCTCTCAAGGAAGATTGAATGGATATCGAACCTGAGATTGAAGCAGCTAGATGGGAAATTTTCTTCAATATAAGAGAACTGGTGTATCTAAATGAAGTATATGAGTTATAGAAAAATGCAAAGGTGTTAGATAACACTTTGGTATCTGTGGTAGACAGATTGTTGGTGTTGTGTAACAAGATTCTATTGTGAGGGTTACTGAATGTCCAAATGAAGGAGCAAAGCTGTTCAACAATACAAAAAGATTTCTCAAAGTCATTTAAATGAAGATAACATCAATCGACAACTATATGGATCGAGTTATCCAGGAGTCAAGAAGTCTTCAAACCTAATTCCGAAGGCTAGGGTTCTTCATTCAATTCTTCTTCACTGTATTTTACCAAGAATGGGATCGAAGGATTTTGTGACGATGAGTGATGAACAATGTCTATTTTATCTACTCACACATAAACCTATTAATCTTTTGTTCGTGATTCTGACTTACATGATGAGGACTCAGGAGGAGTATCATCTAAAGAGTGGTTTGTTACCTTATGGTATGCTGTTGACGAGATTATTCGAAGAATCTGGAATCCTATTTGATAGAGAAAATAGAGTAAAGCTGAATATTAAGAGTGTTATCAATACCTTTACTATTCGCAGAATGGAGATTAAGACTGAAGTTGAATCCAATAAAGATGTCATATCGAAAGCACAGTCTAAGGGGGAGCTTTCAATCAGAAGAAGTAGAAAAGAAGATGTTTCATTTGGTATGCAAGCAAAATCTCAATCAACCGGAAGAATCTCAACTGAGCTGACAAAAGTTAAACAATCATCTTATAAGTCAATTCAAGCTAAGATGATTCCTGAAAGGAAGGAAAGTGTAAAGGTTCAACAACTAACTCACAAAGTGCCTATAAAGAGGAAGGCTGAGACACTTCAATCAGAAATACCTGAGATGTTTAGAAGGTCACCAAGATTGCAGAAGAAGTGAAAAATTCTGACTCTTGGTCAAGTTTCTAAAAGTGTAACATAACAACAACAACAGCCTGGTAAAGCAATTAACTCTATCCCTCAAACTCAATCAGAACAACCGTCTGGAGAGATAGAGATGAAAAGAAAGTTAGTATTTGAGCAGAAGAAGTCTCAATAACTCTCTTCCAAGTTGGCAGAAGAATAAAGGAAGACAAAGACGATTCAGAAAAGAAAGGTTGAAAAGCAACAATCAATCTACAACCTTCCTCAACTAATAAAGAAAGAAGATTTAAAGATGAAGATTATAGAAGAATCAATACATGATCGAAACAGAGGTGCGATTATCATTAGAGAATCTCTTAAACAGAAAGTTAAGGTTCAAGTTGAACCTATAACTATAAACGATCAAACGATACATCTTCTCAGCCCTGAAGACAGAAGATTGTATGGTATTCTGTGAGATGAAAAGGTAGAACCATATTCATTGAAGATGATTAAAAATCTTACACAATATATCCAGTGACAAGTAGAACAACGATAAAGATTGTACCAGATGTACAACTTAGAAATCCAACACTGGTAGACAACAAAGATAAAGGCAAGAAGAAGAAATTCCCTGAGAAGCAACAAGATGATCTCACGGAAGAAGAAATTTGAGTGGCAATAAAGAATATAGACGATGAATGTCATATAGCTCAACCTGTAGGCATTTATATTTCTCATTACATTTCAAGAACATCAGGAAGCAACTTTGGCATATCAATTACAGATGAAAGTTTCAAGGTAGTTGGGAAAATATCGAAAGGAAGATGCAAAAAGATTACAATTGAAGGTATCAATTTCTATTTAGAAACATTTATGCACTTACTTGTTCACTTTAAACTCATAGGTTTCATTTCTTTTGTCAAAGATATCCTACACCTTCTAGGAAAACCCATTTTGAAACTACCCTATCCAGATGATCTTGACATTCCCCCACAAACATAATTTTTGCAATTACCCTCCATTGAAATTATCAAATTAGACTATTCAATCAGAAAACCCTCTATCTCTGAGTATCTTCATCCACGAAGTGAAAAGTTATAAGACTCTACTGATAATTTGGAGTGCTTGAAGAATTTCATCACATGGACTGAAGCTAGTCAAAAGTAGAAGGAAGAACATGAAGCCTTATCTAAACATATTCAAGAAATTAATATTAATGAACTAAATGACTTAGTGGGTGATCTTCATGAGAAAGTAGCACTTCTTTGTGTGACTATAGAGGAAGACCTCAAGACGATCCGCACTGATATCAAACATATGTTCTCTGAAATATTGAAGCATCTGAAATGATTCTTTTTGATTAATAACAAATAAAGGGAGAATAGTAGAAAGCATAGGAGAAGAAGGAGATTTTATTTTAGCTTATTTTTTATGCATTGTATATCTTGCATTATTCGTCTAAATAAATAAATTATTTATCTAAAAATTATTCATCTGAATATCCTCTCGTTTATCTTCTAATATTATGATTATTTGTTATCATCAAAAAGGTGAGATTGTTAAGTCAAGGAGACTTCACTCCTTCTATTGCTTTTGATGAAAGTCAAATAATAATAATAGAAGGGTGTGTGAACTGTTTTGATGAGTATGTTAAGTTTGCAAATAAATGTAAGAGGCACAAATCATCAAGTCAAGATGATATTTAAGCAAAGTCATCAGACGAAGCGAAGTCATTAGACAACGCGAAGTCATCAGATGAAATAAAGTCATCAGACGAAGCGAAGTCATCAGACGAAGCAAAGACATAAGACGAATTATACAAAACAAATCAAGACACTATAATTGAAGAACAACTTACAACGTCAGTTAGTTAGTTAGAGTTGGTTACAGGGCTCAACTAACAAATGATCTCTGAAGATTCTATAAGCTGTTTTCAAGAACACCGTTGGAGATTTAGACTATAAATATCACTTATAGTCATAAAAAATAAAAACAACAAACACAATATACGCAAGACACAACCTTATAACTCTGAACCTTAAACTCTCAATTCTTTACTTATGATATTGTAAAAAATAGCTTGAGTGAAAAGAAGAAAGAAGAGAGATCAAGTCGACCTATAACGTGAGTTTAGAAAACTTAAAATTTTCTCAGTGAAAGGGAAGGCTACAGCCTGAAGAGGCTAAGATAGCAGATAAAGAATACTTTGTGAAAGAGACCTGAAGAGGCTCTGGAAGTGTGAAATAATACTTGTAAAAGTTGAAAGAGAAAGTGAAATCTCATATATACTCTGAGGACTGAACATAACCCTAAGGTTAAGGGTAAGTCAGTATAAATTGCGGTGTCATATTCTCTAACCCTTATCTCTTTAATTTCATGTTGTTAAAAGAATAGATACTATTTTCGTTGTTGCATTACTCAAACAAATTAAGTGCGTTGTTTTGTAAATTGTCTAAGTCTTCCAAGAAAATCAAGAAGTTTTTAAAGATTTCAATCTTAGATGATTTATCACAATTTAGCCCACCTTCTTGCGTATTCTTACATATTATGTGATTTCTATAATAACAAGTGATTTACTTTATGGTGAACTTTGTGATTTTTGCTTGGAATCATGCTAATATGATTAATATATTGATTATTCCTTATGATAACCTCATAACCTTTTAGTTGTTGTTAATAAATAAACCTTAAGCTAAGGTACCTTTTTTGTTTAAGAAATAATGCATGAGAGAGACAAGTATGATTAGAGTTTTCATTAAATTATTTTAAGTATTGAATTGGTTTTCTTGAATGAAAGTGTATAAGACTTGATACTATTTTGACACCTATATGAGCTTTGAGCCTAAGAGCATTCATCACGTTTATTCTCATACATATCTTTTTGTTGTGTGTTATCAGTTATAGATTGTTTATGCTAGAACTTGCTTTTGAATACATGTCAAGACCACATTTTTTATGAATATGTTTATAAGGATGATAAGGGCACTTAGGATAACCATTTGCGCTTGCAAGTTAAGTAAAGCAAGTGTTCTTTCTCAATGACACTATATTGGGCTGTTATTGACAAGTTATGTGGAAGTTTGACTTGAAATTGACAATGAGTTTATATCATTATTCTATAGAAGAGATGTTGATCCCAAAATATTAGAAGCAAATGAAGTATAAGAAAATCTTGTTCTAAAAAATGATAAAGACTATTTTGAGAATGAATTATACAACAATGATGATACTTTAACTTAATTTATATCAATAAAGAGCCAAATATTAATGTGATTAATGGTGATGATAGTGATGATCTTGATTATGATGATTGAATATATCTTGAAATTGCTCTTTATATTGTTTTATTATAATACTGGTCACATTTATCTAACTAAAGTGATTAATGATGATTATTTTGAAGATCTTGATTATGATGATTTAATACATCATGATTATAATGATTGAATATATCTTATTATGATGATTGAATGTTGTTTTTTCTTTATTCTATTCATATTTGTTATATTTACTTTTTTTATATGATGTCCATATTTTTTATAGATATCCAACATTATGACACTTGGTAAAAACAAAGGGAAGAAGGTGGCAGCTATAAAAATTCCTAAATGCAACAATGTGCAATTTCAACCAGATTAGTTAATTGATGCCAGAATTTTTATTCCTAGACAATAATAACATTATGCCTCAAGCAACAATTAAATTAGTAATGTAGGTTTGAAATTTCTTTATGCCTTCAAGCATATATATACTCTAATATATATCTTTAGAGTTGAAACATTTTCTTATCATATCCTTTTTTTTCATAGAAAATAGAACATCTTTTAGTACAGTGCCACAACATAGCAACAACAACATTCTGCCTTTAAATCATACACAACAATATCATTATGGCTCAAACTATAATAAAGCTAGTAGCGAAAGTTTGTATACTTATACTTTAATATACATTTTCATGGTTTAAACATTTTCTAGTTATATCCATTTATTGTTAGTTTCAAATGCTAATACTATAAAAGAGGTAAAGTGAAGACTAGAGATTATGAAGATTATGAATTGTAACGAATGAATGTTGAAATGAATTGCAAGTTATCCATACATGTTGACGCTCAACAAGGTCGTCGTATATACAAAGTCCAATATGAAAAATTGTCAAATGAGTTAGGAATTATTACAAGAACAGAACCACCTTGTCTAAAAAATGTTAAGGACTTAAAGGAAGAAATGTTGTTTAAAAATGCATTGGAAAAAGTTTATTCAAAATCTTTAACTTTATATAATATTGTTTCAATAAATTTGAGAATAATTAAATTTTTGCTTACTATTCAAATTCGAAATTGAATGTTATGGATCTTAAGAACTCAGATGTTTCAAACTGTTTTACTTCATTATTAAAATAAAGGACTAGGGATTGTAGTTTCAAGTTACATAAATATTATAAGTCTTTGAATTATGATACGGAGGCATGAAGACATATAACCAATGTTTTAAAAATCAAACTGGACATCGAACTGATCAAAGAAAAGATTTCAAGGTTCAACTAGTATTAAACCATTATAAACCTGGTATTTAATAAATAATAAGTAAAAATTATAAAAGTAAGTAAAAATAAAATATTTTATTGAAATAGAAAAACCAATGTTTTGTTTTGAATTTTAATTAACAAATACTAAAATTTTAATATTATAAAAATTAAAATTTACATCTTAATCTTATTTTAGAATTTTTCTATTTATTTTCAAGTATAATCTTTTCTCTTTATAATATACATAGAAATTGAAATTTTTAAAGAGTAAAGACTAATTATGTGACCAACTATTTGACTAATTATTGGTGGTTATATATCCTTTTATTAAAAAATTATTTATTTATTTTTTACCATTAATGTTTAACTTTGATATTATGAGTGGGGCTACACAATGCTATAGCCACAAGGTACTATTAGTGGAGCTATAAGACACTGTGAACGTAGCCCCCACTCAATCTTTTGAGGCACCGCTCATGATATTTAATACTGTCAATTAATGCAATTTAAAGTAACCAAAATAGCAAAAGCCTTAACTTCTTCTCTCATCTCTGTCTTCTCTGTACTCTCTCTCTTTGTAATTACACAGTCTAGAATATTACCCTCAATTGATATTTTGCTCACCTCTCCTTCTGGTTTCTCTTTTAATCTCCACCCTCTATTGTCATCATCGGAGTTGTCTCACTTATGTGCGAAGGAGCGAGTAAAAGCTTGGGGCTTGTAAAAATTTGTGGGTATTGTGTTAGGTATAGAGGTATAATGCATCTGAGCTTGGATGTAGGGTTTTTGAGTCTGATCCTTGTAATGAGGTTCTTTGTTATCTTTATGTGATTACTGATTTAGGTGATGAAGACATCCAGTTCTTTACAATTAAGAGGAAATCGACCGATTTTCATTTACACTGTCAAAAGTACAAATCGAATCAGAAACCAGTTTGGCTCGATTTTTACATGATTACATATAACGACGACGACGACAACAACAACACCTCATGAGAGTCCTACTAAAATGCGGGTCTAAGGACATCGATTAGTACACATTCTTACCTCTACTTGGTAGAGAGGATGTTTTCACTAAATCCACATGAAAGATAATAGAATAACAAAAAATTAAAAAATATGCATAAAAGATAATGATAATACAAAATATAAATAAATAGGTATAAATAAAAATATAACAATATGTAATGCAATACATACTGTAATAAATATAGAACATGATAAAGAGTAACAAGAAAAGATAAAATAACTAAATAAATATACAAATAAGAAAGAAGATAAGTACAAGAATAAATGCACAAAGACATATACTCAAACAAGTGACCAAACAAAATTGGAATAGTTTATATGACTATTGGTTTGATCTAAAATGATTTTTTGCCTTCATATATGCTTGTAATAATCTTGTTAAATGAATTAACGAATAAGTTATGTTTTTTTATTTAGGAAATTGTGAGAAGGTAAAGGTGAGTAGATCAAAAATAAAAACACCTCAAAATCAAAAGTCCAAGGCATTTGTAATTATTTGAAATGAATAGGGTTAATTACAAAAAAAATCCCAAACTTTGTTTAATTTTGCAATTATAGCTTGAACTTCAAAACGTGGTAATTAAATGCTTAAACTTTCAAAATTTTCAAATTTTATCCTAACATTAGTGTCTCTGTTAACTTTGTTGATGTGTCTTGTCATATGTTCCAAAAACCTTGACTATTAATACACATCAGCCAAAATTAACACAAGTAATAAAAATTAATGAAACGATGTCGTTTCAAGAAAAAGTGAAGCAGTTTAATCCCTAAATTAGTTTACACATCCTCAATGCCGTCACCCTTCATTTTCAGTTTGTTCCCTTAGTTTTTAACTTGTTCTTTCAATGCCCTCAGCTCTTTGTGGCTAATTACGATGTGATGCAAAATGAGCTTCCTATCAATGTAAGAGTAAAATGAGCTTCCTGCGATACGAGAAAGATTGAGGGTGTTGAGAGAACAAACTACAAATGAGAGGTTGAGTATATCAAGAAAACAAAAAGTTAGGGCGTTAGGATGAAAAACTGAAAATGAAGGGAACAAACTAAAATAGAAGGGTAAGTTGGGGCTGCATAATTGATTTACAAATGACCTCATTTAGTTATGTGATTAAACGACGTTGTTTCATTAATCTTCATTATTTTTGTTAATTTTAGCTGACGTGTATTAATAGTTAGGATTTCTGGAATATGTGACAAGTCATACCAATAAAGTTAATGAAGATACTATCGTTAGGCTAGAATTGAAAAAATTGAAAGTTTGAGTATTTAATTGTCACGTTTTGAAGTTTAGGCTATAATCGTAAAATTGAGCAAAATTTGGGATTTTTTGGTAATTAACCCAACTAAATATGTAAAATCTATATTTGTAAGTTCTACTTTAATGAATAAGCATTAACTTGTTTGTTGTGCCTTGACTTTTTATTTCTTAAAATTGAGTGAGTAAGAAACTAAATGGACAAGAGTGTGATAAGATCATACTATATAAATTCACTCGCTATAAGGAAGGAAAATGATGGGTGTCACAAGAAGTAGACAATGATTATGTAAGTTAAAATTTTGCTCAACATTTTTTATTTATTTATAAATGTAGTAGTAACATGTTGATTTAAAAGATATTGGAGAAGTCATAATTCGAGGTAATAAGCTTAATATGGATGAGATTTGTGATACAATACTTAGTACTTATTCAGGTTATGTTAAAGGTTTTGGCTATAGCCTTAAGCTAAATGTTTCAACCTCTACATATAAGACAATCATTGAACAGCTTTAAAAGGAAAACAACAAAAGTAAGGTTGCATTAAAAGCCGAAGTAATAAAAGGAGAAGAAATTCAAGCTAAATTAGCAAAACTTGATTTGTTCTCCAAAAGGTTACTTGTCCTATATTATGATGGAAATGAAGAGGAAAGTGGAAGGTATTAATTCTCAACCCTAGCCTTGTTATATATATATATATATGTATATATAAAGTGATATAACAAGGATAGGGTTGAGAATTA
>JANZXR010000170.1:27606437-27634254 GCA_027575705.1 Erythroxylum echinodendron
CTCAAATTACAGAATGGATCAAGATGCAATCGATGATTGATCATTTGTTTTAATTTGAACCAAATAATTATTATATTAATTTTCTCATTATAATTGTAGTTTACTTTAACTAACCTTGTTATTTGTTACAAGTTTATTATAGACTTAGACAACACTTTTGGCTTATCTTTGACAATATGTCCTGATATATTCCAATTTGTGAAGTTTTTTTCTCCATATTGTTTTGTTTATAAATCAAAAGGAATGCTCAAACTTTTATTAATATTATGTGTAAGAACAAAGGACCAACTATTAATGTTATATTACTTTGTTTGT
The DNA here is from genome assembly GCA_027575705.1 of Erythroxylum echinodendron. Taxonomy (NCBI): domain Eukaryota; kingdom Viridiplantae; phylum Streptophyta; class Magnoliopsida; order Malpighiales; family Erythroxylaceae; genus Erythroxylum; species Erythroxylum echinodendron. The sequence goes on from JANZXR010000170.1 coordinate 27,606,753, forward strand.
ACAATTTGATGATACTTATATAAAGAATGCTAAACATTTTAAATTAATAATGTTTCTCTACGATTTAATTTAATAATAATAACCAAATAATTCATATCAAAAAATATATATTAATTCATTATATACAAAACGACACAAATTGCTCAATACGTTTTTGTAAAAATTTGTAAAAAATATTTGGCAATATTTATATGATAAGAAGATACTACTTAAGTTCAAAGGTAAATTATGTCATTTAACTATTAGGCTAGTCATGCTATATAGGGCGGAGTGTTGGCCTATCAAATAAGTACATATTCGTAAGCTAATAGTGGCAGAGATAAGAATGCTCTGTTGCATGTGTAACTTTACTAGAAGAGACAAGGTTGAGAATGTATTGGTAAGAGACAAATTAAAGACATCCAGTATTAATGATAAATTAAGAGAGACGAGACTTAACTGGTTTGAACATGTTAAAAGGAGACACTATGATGCTAAGAAGATGTGAGAAAATAATACTTATAGATCATATGAGAAAAAAAGGAAGGACTAAGAAGAACTGGGATGAAGTAACCAAGAATGATATGACTTTGCTGGAACTTACCGAAGACATGACCTGCAATAGAAAACTTTGGCGTACTAGAGTAAGGATAAAGAATCTCACATAGAGAGGTCTTTATCGTTCTATTAATTCCTCTAAATATTTTCCTTCGAGTCTTTTATTTTATAAATATCCTTAATATTTTGATTACGTAGCACTTCTCTCCTACTTTCTTATAATGGTTTGTGTGATTTATTCTTGTACTTGTCTCTTTTTTCCTATTTTGTGTATTTATTTGCTTATTTTTATTTTATATCGTTAATCTTTACCACATTTTTTATATGTATTGCAGTGCATATTTTATATGTTAAGTTATACGTATTTATTTATATTTTGTATTATTATTATTTTGCATTACACGTAGGTATATTGAAAATAACCTCTTTACTAGGTAGGGTAAGGCTGCGTACTACTGGATCTCTCTAGACCCTGCATTTCAACACGACTCTCACTGGTTATTGTTTTCGTTGTTCTCTTAGTTAAAATTCTTTACTTAAAATTACAAAAACATAGTCGAGGATTTTAGTTACGAAACTAGGAAAACGTAACAAATAACATATAACTACGAATGGATAAAACATGGCAAAAAAATATTGGCTACATTTTTTTGGTTGTTTATCATGTGGAACTAAATTTTTGATCATCAGCATGGACTTATACTTGATATTGGCTACGTATTTATAGTGTTTTAGGTAAAACAAAATTGTGTAGCTAATAATGTTTGTCTATGTTTATAGAAAATATCACCTATAATTTTCTAATACAAGGAATTGGTAACATTTCATGCAACAAAATGAAAAGATCACAAATAATTATGCGTGACATTTTTTGACAAATTATCTATGTTTTTTTGTTGCCTATAGTCGTGTTTGTTGTAGTGACCATTGTATTTTTTAGGATCCTAGGATGAAGATGATTATTGGTAAAAGATTAGAATCATAAGGTCTTTACATTTTGGATATCTAGGAGCCACAACCTATTACTTATTCATATGTCTTAACTCCTTTTAAAGTGCATTATCAGTTAGGACATCCCTGCTTATCTCTATTGAAGAAATTATTGCCTCAATTTTGTAATATATCTTACTTACATACAAGTATTTTTAGTTTACTAAACATCATTTTCTGTCTTTGATCCCTTGTATTAATGATTTTGTCGTGTGACTTGACTTTATTTTATGAAGAATCATTCTAACTTATATTCTCATTTTACTACTTTTTATTGTTGAAATAAAAACACAGTTTAATGTATTTGTCTATACAAAGTGATAATATAAAAGACTATTTTCTACATCATTTCAAACTTACATCGTTTAAATTGACATTTTCCGGCAATCCTCATTTGTTAATGCACTATCTCAAAGTGATGTGGCTAAAAGAAAAAATCAACATCTCTTTGAAATCGTTAAAGCAATCTTATTCTAAATGCATATTCCTAAATAATTTTGGGCTCATGTGGTTTTTACAACCTATTTTTTTATTAGTCATATGCTTTTATATTTTTTCAAGTGAGATCCCTTTTAGTGTTCTTTTTCTCACTAAACCTTTATTTCTATTACATATTGAATATTTGGTATTTCTTTTTCTTTAAGACGTTCATCGTTGTGCAAGTAACTTAATTCCAAAATCTTTAAACTGTATTTTCTTGAGCTACTCTCGTGTTAAAAGGGGTATTGATTCTACTATCCTCATATTAACAAGTATCTTGTTTCCATCGATGTTACCTTTTTGTAACATATTTCTCTCTTTCTTACTTCTTTGGTTCGTAAGAAGGAGGTTGATGATATGTTAGTTTATACGATTACATTTCAGCCTGCTACTATTCTTTCTAGACTCAATACCTTTATATAATTGCCACCACCACCTATTCATCTGGTCTACTTCAGATGACAAGATCATCTTAAAGTTTAGTATTTGTCTCTTCTTTGATATCAAATTTGACCATAAATAACCTATAACTTCTAATTGCTCCTCACAAACGTAAGCATTAGTGCACTTATCATATTTCATATTTTGTTTCTTATAATCAATTGTCTTCCTCTTATTGTTCTTTTATTACTTCCCTTAATTTGTCTTTTCAAAAAACTGTTTGTGATGCCTTATCCTATTATGTTGGCATTAAACTATTGCCAAGGAGATGAATGCATTAGTTGCCAACAGTACATGGGATTTAGTGATCTTGCTTGTGGGAAAGAAGGGTATTGGTTGTAAGTTGGTGTTCATAATCGAAGTCAATTATAAAGGATCAGTGGCTTAACTTAAAGTATGCTTATGGGTAAATATTATGCTAAAACTTATGGTTTAGATTACTCTCATGTTTCTCTCCTGTTGCTAAATTAACATCCATTTGTCTATTTGTTTCCATGGCAACTACTCATAATTGACCTTTACATCAATTCGATATAAAAGAGCTTTCTTAAATGATGTCTTTCAAGAGGAAGCTTATATAGAGCAACCATTTGAATTAATTGATTATAGGGAGTATGAGAAAATGTGTCATCTTTAAAATTCCCTATATGGTTTAAAACAGAGTCCTCGTGCTTGATTCGAAAATTTTAGCTAGGCAATGAAAACATTTGGAATGAGTAAGAGAATATAATACACTTGGTTTTCTATACAAGTTATACATCATGCATCATGCATCATTCTCCTTGTTATATACATAACTGATATTGTCATTATTGGAAGTGGTACGATGAGAATTTTATCTTTAAGATCTTTTATTCACACTTAGTTTTACATCAAAGATTTAGAGGCTTTAAAGTACTTTTTAGCAGTAGAGGTAACAAGAAGTAAGAAATACATTTTCTTCTTTAGAGAAAATATTTACTTGACTAATTAACTAACACCAAAGTTTGGGGGCTAAGCTATGTTCCCTAATTTACAACTCACCAAATATGGAGATTTATTTGAAGATCGTGAGAAATATTAAAGATTGGTTGGAAAATTAAACTATTTTATAGTAACTCATCTTGATATTGCATATTCAGCCAATATCGTAAATCAATTTATCTCTTCACAAACTATTCATCGTTGATCTATTATACAGTAGATTTCATGTTACTTAAATAGAGCTCTTGGGTGAAGGATGATGTGTGAAAATTATGGTCATACTCATTTTGAGTGTTTCCTAAATGCAGATTGGCAAGGTCTAAGAGTGACTGAAACTTTATTATTAGCTACTGTGCCTTTATCAGAAGAAATTTGGTTCCATAGAAATTAACAAAATGTCATGTCTAGGTCCAGTGTAGAATTTGAATATAAAGTTATGGTATAATCAGTATATGAGATAATGTAGATATACCATCTATTAAATAAAATTAGTCTTAAAACTACAATACTAACGAAATTGTAGTGTGATAGCTAAGTTGCTGCATATATCATTTATTTTCGTGCGTTTTATGAAAGAATTAAACATTTTTATATTGAATATCGTTTGTTTTGTAAAAATTACAACAAAACTTATCTTTACAGGAAATGTAAAAATTGAAAAACATCTTGAAGATATTTTCGTAAGGGTCAATAAACATTGAATTAATTGTATTTGAAATAAGCTAGAAATGATTAATATTTATGCTCGAGAGTGAGGAGGAGCATTACAGATTGAGTGTATAACTTATACTATAGCCGCGAGGAATACTTTTTATCTGAATTTACAATCTTGAAAAAATGTGATAAACATTGAAAAACGCGGCATCTTCAGTAACACTCGTTGATATTGTGCACCACAAAGCAGACAATCGATAGGTTATGGGCTCGTGGCACCCACCAGCTTTGACGATTGACATTTTGACACTACACTGGCCGCCTTGTCGATTAGATGGGTCAGACTACTGTTAAAAAAGTGAAACCAAGTTGTCAAGCTACTGTACTAGGTTTTTCTCACTGCTATTACATTCTACACCTATACTAAATTTCTATCACCCTCTGTGCGTCGGGATTGTAGAATTAAACACAGGCTGCAATTATTATTGAAATCTTCCTTAGATCCAAAGTCGTTTGCTTTTTCCACGTAATCAAGCAAGTTCAGTGTGACATCGTTCAAGGAAATGAAGCATTTTGTGCTAGTACATGGTGCGAGTCACGGAGCATGGTGTTGGTACAAGGTGTTGACCCTCCTGAAATCGAGGGGTCATAATGTCACAGCTCTCGACATGGCTGCTTCAGGGGTGAATCCAAAGCAGGCTCACGAGGTTGGCTCATTTTCAGATTACTTCGAGCCTTTGATGGGATTTATGGAGTCTTTGACGGCGGATGACAGGGTTATACTAGTGGGTCACAGTATGGCAGGTGTAGGTATTTGTGCTGCTATGGAAAGTTTCTCTGAGAAAATTTCTGTTGCCGTGTTTCTCACAGCCGCCATGCCAGGTCCAGATTTTTCTTGCAAAGCTATGGATGAAATGGTAATTTTACTCTTTCTTTCTTTTGGTACATATGGTAATTTTACTCTTTCTTTCTTTTTGTATATATGCTTGGAGGATCTTGATTCAATCATCTGCAAACAATAAAGTTTATCAATTGTCTGTATAAACGAAGAAAATGATGGTGATTTGGATTCAGCAGCCCCATTTTCTCAGGAGCTTTTAGATATTATTTAATTTTTTAAATAGTCAATTTCATTTGTGTGAAGCAGTTTCAGATGTAGTCCCTAGTTCTTTCTATTTTGATAGAAAAAACCCGCAACTTCTGGTAATTTGATTTGTTTTAATTTACTTCAAAATTCTCAATTTAAACTTTGACTAGTAAGCAAAAGAAAGATTATGATAGCTCTTTAGCTTCTCCAACATTAGAAAAAAGATATCTATCCAGTTCGGTAATGTTGAAGAAAGAGGGTAAAAATTCTCGAGTGTAGTTGACAACTGATATTTTAGATTATCCAAAAGTGATTAGATAACAATCACGCAATAGTCCTATTTAAAAAGTATTCAGGATGAATGGAGTGATCCTGTCTTATGTCTCCATATCTGACAGTATATTAGTAATTGACAGCTGATAACTATTTTTTTACAGCGCGCTAAAAAATCGTTTTCCCCCACTGACGTAAAATATGGGTATGACAATGGACCTGACAACCCACCAACTTCTGTAGCGCTTAGCACCAACTTCTTGAAATCCAATTACTACAAACTTTCTCCACCTGAGGTAAGATCAGACTTCATTTCAAGTCTTTGATCTCTTATTATTCCAATTTGAAACTTTGGGTTGATTCTCAGATCCATTTCTGATTTATTATTGATGGGGGTGTCTGAAAATACTGACTTATGATTTGTATTAATAACATTTAATCAATCAAGTTATAACTTGTTACACTGGCGCTGTGACTAATCATGATTAATGTTTCAGGATTTTATACTGGCAACAATGTTGTTAAGACCTTTCCCTGTATTCACTAGCCCAGGAAAGCAAGGCGAAACAATGTTCACAAAAGAGAGATACGGTTCAGTTCGTCGAGTCTACCTCAAATGTGATGAAGATGATGATTATGTACAGGGGATAATGGTCGAAAACAATCCTCCAGACGAGGTTATGGTGGTATCTGGTGCTGACCACATGGCCATGCTATCTAAGCCCCAGGAGCTATGCTCCTGTCTGCTGGAGATAGCTGATAGATACTCCTGAACCTGAGTGGACACCTCCTGATACGGTTGGATGGAACTCCCTCCCAGTCAAGAAACCCCTGTTTGGGTCAAATGATTCCTGAACTTTTTGTAAGCCGGAAGTCGAAAGCTCGTGCTTTAAAAAGTATCTACAGTTCTAATTATAAAAATTTTGAATTATTCAATTTTTTGAATTTTTAAATTTTTAATTTGATTTATTTTAATATTTTTTATTAAAAATTGATTAATTTATAAATTAATCAAATAATTTTTATAAATTAAAAAATTCTTATAAATTAAAATAAATTAATTAATTTTTATTTGATAAAAATTTCAATTAAATTTAAAATTTTTCGATTAATAAAGACAATCTCTTTCAACCATATTTCAAAATCTTTAATTTTGTTTAATCTTTAATCAGCTTTATACGATTTAATACCAATTGAACTTTTTAAACCTTAAAACTCTTGTCTTATCAGTTTAACTTCTAGTTTAATTTTTAAAACATTAATTTTTCTTTTACTTATATTTTTAATATAAGAAATGGTGAACCTTTTATATAATTGGTCCACACTGTCTCTTTCTTTGAACTTTCTATATCACCTTTCTTCCATGATAGTATTTTGTAAGAAGACAAAACTTATTAGATAGATAAAGGACCCTAATACACTTAAAAAACTAACAATCATCAGTCATTTTTTAAACATGATAATATTGAGATAAAAGCTTAAAGACTCATTCATTAAATTATTAAATAACCTAACTGCCTTTTAACACATGATTTATTTAAAGGATTTATTTCTAACATTCTCCTATGTGACTCATGTGACTTTGGCCATATTTGGCAATTAGCTTATTGCATTAACTATTATCTGATACTTGATAACTGATTATACCAGATGATTTGACTAACGGATTGTATTAGCAGTTTGTTAGAGATGTTTGGTAAAATTAGCTGTTTAGTATTAGCTGTTAATGTATAAAATGACTTATAAGGATATGACTTTTAAAAAATTATAAGACTATGAATATTATATATCTTAGTATTTCGTTGAATATTCTTATAAGAATTTAGATATTTAATTTTACAAAAATTATGTTTATAACTCTAATAAAAAAACATAGAACATATATTTTGATTAATTATTTAATTTAAACTTATTTGATCTCTTAATTTAAAATGAGTAATATAGTTAACTTGTGAATATTATTAAAAAATTACATAAAATTTTATTGTGATATCTTTTTATTTAGCCAAAGAATTATTAAATAATTAAATAATATTAGAAAAAATAAAAATTGTAAATATTAAATAATCAACTTTTAACGCATGATCAATAAAACCCAAATATTAAATATTAAATAATCAAGTTTTAAATTTTAATGTATAATTGTCAAACCATATGATTCGGAGAATAAAACAATCGCACCTTTTTGAATTCCATATTTACTATAAAGAGACGTAACATTTCATAAACATGAGCATTTAGAATTATCAAGGTTAGGTTAATACAACTTGCTTATTCAGTTGCTGTGTTGTTTTTCCATCTAGAATTAATAATAAAGCTAAAAACTCTTTTGTACTATTTCGTTACAATACTTGGGGTACACCTTATTTTACGTAAAATATATTTTGAAACCAACCAGTTTATTAACGAAACAAAGATGAATTTGTTTATGATTTCATCAGGTTCCATTGGGCTTGTGATAATTCATTTGACGTTCTTTCAAGTAAATTTGTAATTAATTTCAAATAACAAATTTTTTCAATTATTCTCATTCTTTCATAATTCATTTGTATTAAAATTTTAAAAAAAGTTGGTGTGTGATGCAGTACAATTATCAAGGTTAGGTTACTACTGCTTGCTTGTTCAGTTGTTGCTCTTTAGTAAATGGACATACACAGCAATACGTGTTTGTGTTATGCCTTGCCTAGCCTATGACACCGCAATAACAAAGAATTTCCATCTTAACTGTTGAAGCTTCTCAACTTCTTATGTCAATCAAGAGAAGGTAATAATGCCTCGAGATTTCTGTTAAGCTGACTGAAAGATACAGGAGCATGAAACTGGATTTGCTTCTCCGTTGGAATGATGGCGGTTATCAAGTCAATAGTTAGCCCTTTCACTTTTCTCCAGCGTGTTTAAGCAGAGTTCAACTCATCTGATCCTCATAAGAACAAAGTAGAAGCACATTGAATCAGACTTGCATGAATTTGGTAATTCTTTGAGAATTTTTTATCAAGCAGGAGTATTACTACATTTTTGTATAAATGATGTGATAACAAACTACAATTCCCCTTATTGTTAATTTGTACGAACTAAAAGTGTACAACCAAATGTCTGAACCTACTGATAAAATTTGAAAAGAATAAATTCCACAATTCATCCTTTTGAAAGAGTACCTGATCCACTCCAATTTTTAAGATTACTACATCCTTAATTCATATGAATTATTAAGCACTAAAGAAACAGAGGAATCTTTTTCCTTTACCCAAGTAAGTGAGCTACTTAAAACAACATGCTAGATATGGCTTGGCACTTTTGCAGTTCCACAGATACTGATATGCTTTGTCCTGGCTTTAAACACATACATGCAACAAACACAAGAATAAACAAAGAAGAAAAGAAGTAAAAAGTAGTACAAATTTCACTTGTATATTAGAATATGTGATGCAATGCAGACAACAAATTGATGATAAATGTTGATAAAAAGACAGAAAAGTTGAATGCCTTACAAGTAAAGCAAAAAAGAGATATGTTAAAGAGCAATAACAGGATCAACAATTAAGTGAGCTCGACTCAATATTCAACAACTCGCATTATAACTCACAACATATGTCAGTAATCTTACCAAAGAATAAGAAGTTAAATTTTTCATTAGGGTTGAAAGAGGCAATAGCATTAGAGTTTAAGTTTCAAAATCCTAGAGATTTCACCAGCGCTGAGATAAGTAAAGTAGTATGAACGTCATGGAAAGAGATATCAAGAAGATTTAGGTGACCAACGAAGGAATAAAACAAGCACTGCTCCATAAATACCCTTTGCGAAGCTACAAAGTAGCGCGAAGATGAAGGAAAGAAGGGACAAAGTATTTTGTAAACATAGCGGTGCATCAATGTAAAAGAATCTTTTGGCTCGAAGGAACAGACAATTTGTAACAAGGACAAGAAATTTTAAAAGAAGAAATAGAGGCGCCCTTATCCATCTTTAACACTGTGGGTGAAGCCCATTCTTCACAGTGAGACTGGTTTTAAAGGACAATGATAGCAACAATTAAGTGAGCTCAATTCTGCATACTTTATATTTGGCTTATGAGGTTAACAAATAATATAATCTTAGAACAACTCCAATTTGGGTAAAATTGAATAAATCCTTCATGTTTACTAGCAAAAATCGTGTTACTCATTTATGGACAATAGTGGCTTAAAAACTTCTTCATCATCTTATACTAAAAGTAAAAAGGAAACCTAATAGAAAAATCATAAAAGTTCAACCACAACTCATCCAACAGCAAAGAAATTTACAAGTAGTAAAACAACTAAATCACTTATTCACTAGACATCTGCATAACAACATTTCTCTGCAGAGTTTCCTTCGTAATCATCCGCTCGTCAAAGTATGCAATCAACTGACAAGAAAAAATGAACTGGCATTAATAAGTGTTTCACATCGCAATTTTTAAGCACATTTGCAGAACCACATTGATCATTTGTGGCCACAACACATGTAAATGGAATCACATCAAACAATGTTGATATTAACACAAGCACCGTAGCCTACAACTCACAATTTAAGATATTGGTACCAATGTATGTCTAAGTGTGTGTGTGAGAGAGAAAGAGAGTTTGAGTGGAAGACTCTATATGTCTCATTATTGGCATCGCTAAGCGTTAACAACAATAACAAGCAATCTTCGGACATTTTACTTTATCATTTTGCATAACTACAAAGCAAAACTCCTTCAGAACCTTGTTTTAAAGAAAGGAAGGTTATGTCAAACACAAGCGCAGCACCTTTCCAGCCACTCACAAAACCCTCCGAATTCATTTGTTTCGAGCTCTTGACTTTGAAGATTTTATTAAATCCCTTGATTGTCAACCTATTATCAGTAAAGCCTACACCAAACTAAATTAGCTGGTATATTTCCTTCTCCAAAATCCATAATTGGAACAGATAAGATAGAAATAACTTGCATCACTACTCAACCAGCCCTGCCCATCCGTAACTGGTCAGAGACGAGGAGCTTCAGAGGCGAGGGTGGAGATGTGAGATAAGAGAAAATTCTAGAGAACCTACAGAAATAAGAACAAAGAAGAGCAACCAAGAAATGATAAAGGGAATAGTCGTCATTGCCAAATAGCTGAATTAGCTGTTTGATTTAAAACACTCCAATTTGGAGCTTTTTATAAAACGACTGGTTGAGTTGAATAAGCCAACCTAACCAACTCATAACCAAAAAAAAAATCTTATCAGCCAAGTCAAACTTCTAATTTGGGTCAATCAGTTGAAAAGTAGCTTATCAGCAGTTTACCAAACGACCCCTTTATGTAGTCTATTATATCAATAATTTAAATAATCATACTATATAATAGTCATCATTAACATATATCAGTATCATTAGTAATCATAATAAAGTATAAGACTGATAAGGATCATGGCAGTCATATATTATTGATTCAATATACTCCCTTCCATATAGCACTATACTAAACCTTTTGCTTATTCATGATTTTAAATAAGAAGTAACAATAGGATTTAACATTTAGTTATATTTTTAGCAATATATATTACAATCAAATACATAAAGAAGAAAACAACAAAATTCACTAATAATACATTCATTAATACTCAAAGAGTGTTAAATATATAATAAGAGCTAGTACAACAATACTGTTTAATAATCATCATCACACATAACACCCATATTCTTTACATAAAAGAAAATATTTTAGGTGATAATGCTTTGTTAAAGGGTCAGCTAACATAATATCAATTATAATATACTCAATTGACACTTTACATTTTTTAACCTCTTCCTTAATGGAAAAGTATTTCAATTCCATGTGTTTACACCTTTGAAATACTTGTCATTCTTGGAGAAGAAAATTATTATAGAATTATCAAAGTAAACTTTCAACCGATTGGCTATATTGCCAATAATCCTAAGACCCTGAAATAAATTTCCACAACCATTTATCCCGAATTATGGCCTCAAAGCATAATACAAACTCATCCTCTACTGTGGATGTAGCAATTATAGACTACTTTGCACTATTTCATTAGATGGCTCCTCTAGTTAACAAATAAATGTAGCGAAAAGTATATTTTCTTATATCTACATAGCTAGCGAAGTCTAAATCTGAATATCTAACCATCTCAAGGTGATCAGGCCTCCTAAAAGTAAGAATATGTTATTTAGTTCCCTATAAATATCTTAGAAATTTCTTTGCATCCTTTTAGTGATTTATACCGAGATTACTTTGATATCTCCCAAACATCCTTACTGTAAAATTTGTGTCTCGTCTCGTAACATACATTAGGCTTCCAACTACAAATGCATATGGAATATTGATTCCATTTGCTTTCGTCATAAATCATTTTTTAGACATTACTTAAGGCTAAAGTTGTCCCTTTTTTAAATTGGAACTGGTGATGTTGGACACTTTTCCAATCTAAATCTCTCTAACACATTATTAATATATGCTTTCTAAGGCAATACCAACAATCCTTGTGATCAATCACAGAGTATTTTAATTCCTATCGCAAATATTGCATCACCCATATCTTTGATTTCAAAATGATAAAAGAAATTTGCTAGTCTTACTTAATAAACCAAGATCATTAGCTACAAGCAAGATGTCATCAACATATAAGACTATAAAAATAAGCTTACTCCCACTGACCTTCAGATATATACACTGATCATCGGTGTTTCCCTTAAATCCGAAGGAAACAATAATATCATTAAATTTAGGATACCATTAATATGAAGTTTGTTTAAGTCCGTATATTGACTTCTTTGGTTTACACACCGTGTGTTCCTTTTTAGCATTTATGAACTATTGGTTGGTCCATATAGACTTCTTCCTTTAAATACCAATTCAGAAAATCATTTTTTACATCTAATAGGTGTAACTTCATATCATAGTGAGCCACTAAAGTCATAATAATTTTGAGTGAATCCTTCTTAGAGACTGGTGAAAAAGCCTCCTTATAATTAATGTCATCTTTTTGAGTAAATCCTTTAGTAACTAGTATAGCCTAGTAACATTCTAGGTTACCAAGAGATTCACTTTTGGTTTTAAAGACCACTTATAACCAATTTTTTCATAACCTTCTGGCAATTCTATAAAGTCCTAGATGCCATTCTATTCCATAGTTGTAGAATCATCTTTCACGATATCTTTCCAACTATTAGAATTTTCACTGTCCATAGCTTGTGTAAAGGTAATTGGTCATTCTCAATTCCCAAATCATTTTTAGACTTATGTAGATATACTATATAGTTATAAAAAATGGCTAGTCTTCTTTCTCTTTGAGACCTTAATACTATTTGTTATGGTTCTTCTGTTGCATGTTGATTCACTTCATGTTCAATTTCATTATAAACAATGAGTTCATTAATTTGTTGTTTTTAATTATTATTAGGCAATTTAATAATTTATGGAGCAATAACTTGAGTAGTTGTACAAGCCACATGACTTTACAAAGCCTTAGGGACTTGCTCTCCAATTTATTGAATATCCACTCTACATGATGTTTCACTCCCACTAGTCTCATCATGTTCAATTAACCTAGCATTCCTTCCATAGTTCTTGTATTATAGTTAAAATAGTAAAATATATACCATTTAAACTTTTGTGGATAACCAATGAAATAACTAGTAATTGTTCTTGCATCCAGTTTCTTTTCATATGGATTATAATATCTAATTTTTGTCTGGAAACCCCAAACATACAGGTACCATAAACTACGCTTCCTTCCAGTCTGTAATTTAAAAGAGTCTCTTGAACTACCTTACTAAGAACCCTATTCAATAAGTACATCATAGTTTTTAGTGCAAGTGTCCAAAAAGAAGTGGATAAAAATGATTTGTTATTATACTCCTAACCATATCTAACAAAGATCTATGATGCCTTTCTGCTACACCATTTAGTTATGGTGTGCCTAGCATTATGTATTATGAACAAATACCATGTCTTTTAAGTAATTTAATAAAAGGATGAGGATTTTGACCAGTTTCATTATACTTGCACAATATTCACCACTTCTATCAAACCTGACTATTTTCAACATTATGTCTAATTGTCTTTCAACCTCATTAACATAAGCCTCTAAGGTATTTACAACCTAAGATTTATCACGTAACAAATAGACACATCCATAATGTGAATAGTCTTCTACAAAGGTGATAAAATATTTTTCTTTATTGAAAGTAAGCAAGTTAAATGGTCTACATACGTCGATGTGAATTATTTCACTATCCCCTAACATTGGCCACGTCACCTACATTAGGACATTCTAGTGTTCATTTCATTTCATTTTTTTTAATTCCATATGACCATCATATAAAATCATCAAATAATAAGATTTTGTATACGATTCAAAAACATATAAAAAATGAAATTTTAGGTTTTCCAAATTTTCAAATTAGGGTTCATGAGTTTCTCTAAATCATGTGAAATCTACATTAAAGAAGAATTGTAAATTTCTTATAACCATTTTCTTATACCACTTATAATCATAATTTTTTATAAACATGATAGGATCTAGAAATTCATAGAACTCACAAATATTCATAATTTTATTCTAATACAAAAAAAGTTTCTGAATTCCAACCTTTCTTCAAAGCTCAATAATGCGCAAATGTAAACTCTTTACCTAATCTCTCTCTTCACTTGAACTTTCTATCTCAGCTTTCATATGTGATGGTGTTTTGTGAGAAGAGAAAAATTATTAGGTAGGGATAAAAGTTTAATTTGCTTAAAAAACTAAGAACAATTAGTCAATTTTAAAACTTCCTATCATAATGGGCTGAAAGCTCAAAAACCAATTTATTAAATTATTAAGCTCCCTAACTGCCTACATATAGACGTTCAACAAGAAGAATATTAATAGAGGAAGAAATAGAGGTTGCCCATGGTTACATTTTATTGAACTGTCAAGAGGTTCAAACTTTTGTGCAGTAAGTTGAAGTTGATTTTGAAATTAATTATTTAGGTTTTGAAATTTAGTGTTATTCACAACTGAAATACTTAATAATGTTTTTAGATTATAAGAGGAATGGTTATGCAAGCTAATGCCTAAGAAAACACAAGATAATACCAATAAAGAAGTTAAAAGACACTTTCCTTGATGGTTTGAGAAATATGTAATACCAAATAAAGAAGTTAGAAGACACTTTCCTCGATGGTTTGAGAAATATGTAAGTTTTCACTTACAATTATTGAAATGATTGAATTATAAGATTCAAGTATTCAAATGAAATTATACTATTTAATATGATAATTTCTTTTGTGTAGGCATTAGAAAGTCCAATAGAGAACAAGTTCATATGTGATCTTACGAAAGGACCTTTGTGAACTATTAAATTGTATCCAATGTATTTCATTAATAGATACAAATATCATACAGAATATCATGGTCATAGTATGATAACAGTAAATAGTGAAATTTGCATACAAGAAGAATTGATGGGTTAATATGGTAAAATTATTGAGAAACTTGAAATTAAGTACCCTACATTGCCAATAAAGCAGAGTGTGATATTTAAATCTGACTGGTTTGCTCCAACTCCTAATGTGGTAAAAAAGTGCATAGTTGATACAATCTAGTTGAAATCAACCAGTGAAGAAGATTTATACAATATGAACCTTTCATATTGACGATGCAAGCGATCCAAGTGTATTATGTCCCTTTTCCTAGCTTACGATGAAATAAGTTAGATTGGTTGGTCGTTTGTAAAGTTAAACCTAAAAGTGTTTCTGAATCACATGGAAAAGGAGCACAGAGAATTGAAAGTGAAACATTTCAGGAAGCTGTTTAGAAATAAATGCATGTTACATATGATGACAACGAACCTTTGAACGATCCAAATAATGAATATGTTGAAATTTCATCTGGAGATGATGAGGAGGGCGAGAGATCTGAAGAGGATCCTGAGTTTGAGTCTAATTCTTCAGAAAAAGAAGATGATGATGATTTTGATTTACAATTAAGTGCTGATAGCAATTAATTTGTGTTTATAATATAACATTATATTTAATAAATAAATTATTGACTCAACAATATATTGTTATATATTGAATTGAAATTGTTATATTGCTGGAATATTCAATAAAATATGAATTTCAAGCTAAAATGTGCCACCAAAGAGAAAACAGAATATGATACGACCAAGGTTTAGATCACGATTTAGAGCCAGTTACTTTCCAAATGAAGTATCACATTTTGCAGTTGCAACAGAATCAGATGTTGTACCTCCAGCTACTACACATGCAGATAAGACATCACCTTCCGTTCTTGCTGCTATACCATCTAATAGCTTTATACCATCCACCACCCTTATACTAACAGAGATATCAGGGGTAAGCGTTACAAATGAAGGAGGCAACCGCTAGCCTGTAGCTGAGGGAGTTGATAGAAGAACTTACATCACAATTGTCAACAATCTGTAAGTGAAAATACATGAAACACTATATGTTTATAATTAAATTATAGATTTAAATTTTAAAATGATATAAAATTGTTTTTATATTAAGTTGATTCCGTCTGAACCATGCTCAAGAAGCATGACATCCAAGTTCAAGGAGAAGATTGATCTTGAGGGTTATATATGGAAGAATATCTCTCAGGTGACAAAGGATTTTTATTATCAGGAGTTTGAGTTACAAAAAATATAATTTTTCAAATTAATTTTTATACATTAATTAGATAAATATTATAGGTTATAAGTACTTATCGTATATTTTTTCTTTTTTTAGAAAGAATTTTTTTTAGATTCTGAATTTGACGTGGTTATTTATGAAGTATAGGAGAGACGAGCTTATATACACTATAGAGACTTTGTTGGTTCGATACACAAGGTTGGTGTATGACCTCCTTATATTTCTAAAATCAATATGGAGTCGTTGGCAGTAATATTGGACATCACCTGAGGCAATGTCTATTTCATAGCATAATTCTACCAACAGCCGTGGAGGACCAGAGAGTCTTCCCGTACATACTAGAGGATTTATTACCCATCACGAGAATGCAGAGAGACTTGTAAGTACCTATACTTTACACTTATATTCTGACTTTTTACTTTGATGTATTTCAATTTAACTTGATGTGTGAATTTTGGAATAAAACTATGTCTATTATGGAGAATAATAATGTTATAAATTTCTGTTACCATATGTGGTTGTGTTGTTGAGTTACTTTTTTTGTTCAAAAGGAGGTAAATATCATAAAAATAGAGAAAATTCTGTCGACATTTTTGAATATTTTAGTTCACTTATAACATTTTATTATGATGCAGGAAAATCTATAGGCAGGAAGCCTACAGCCCGTCAGCTCTTTTTGCACACTCACACTAAGAAGCATGATGGTGTAACCTTCGTCAACACCAGATGTAGAGAACTAAATGTATGTGAAATTTATGCTTTAATATTAATGCTTAATAATTATCACTTTTTAACATAAACATTACCTTTTGATAGGACTAAATACAAGAAAGCATTCAACGACAGTCTCAGCATTCTGAAAATGTTGATCAGAGTCAAACATATCTTCATGCAGTGGGTAGTAGGTACCGTTATGGAAGGATTTTCGTCTTAGGTTCATTTGCGAACACATGTTATTAGCAATCCTCCACATCCAGCACAGCAACATCTAATAGGTGATCCACATCTAATGAAGTTAATGAGCTTCGAAGCACAGTAAAGGCACTGGTAACTCAGTTGCAACAGTCGATGGAGCATATAGCCCAGCTCTGTAATGAGATTGATGAGTTGAAGAGGAAGAACATCACCTCATCGCATCATTTAGAGCATCCATATTCACCAAATGAATAGCGTAGTTATAGTCATTTTGTATGAGTTAAATATTTGTTATTGTAGATAACAATTTTTTATTATCAATTAAGATTATTTTTACTTGATATCATCAATCAACTTTCTGTTTTAACAAATTAAATGCATAAATAAATCAAAATATTATCAACGGATAACTTATAACTGTATAAATCATACACCAATCATAAGATTATTAAATAAAATTAAATTCAGGAAAAATATTAAAAAATAATATCAGTAAATATACTGACGGAAAAATAAAATCCATTGGTAAAATGTAGTGAATTTACCAACAGACGACTAAAATCTGTTGGTAAAATGCAATGAATTTACCAACGGACAACTAAGATCCATTAGAAAGGTTACCGATGGAGGAGCCTTGTCAGTCATTACATTTACTGACCGAAACAAACTTTCTGTTGCTAAATTTACTGACAGCACAAAAATTAGCACTGGAAAATTTGTACTATGTTTCCAGTTATTACTTACATCCATTTATCCGATGACTCATTCCATCCGTAAATTCCATCGCTAACTTAGCTTGTCGACAAAAAACCTTCACATTCCGTCAATAATTTCCGTCACTAAATCCCATTTTTCTTATAGTGGTTTACAAGTAGTACCTTGATCTCCCCACTTCATTTTTGCGTACACCACTATGAAAAGGATATAGTTACGAAACATTTCCAAGTACGAAAGTGTTGACTTTTGAGCAGCTTTGTTTATGAAATAAAAAGTTATTTGAATGAAAGAAGAATGACTTGAGCCACTTTAAGCATTTGACCATGTGTGAAGTATTATTAATTTTGTGGTTTATTCTACAAATAGAATAAAAATTTTACAGTCTATTAATGCACATTGTAATGCCCCAAAAATCTCGATTTCATGAATAGTATTTTTTGGGTCGTGAATAGTATATCCCGAGATGAATAGTGACACTCGGGATTCAAACTACATTTTATTTTATTTGGCATTGGATAATATTATTCAAGGATAGTCCGAGGATCAAATTAGAGCTCCAAACGAATTCGTTTTGAGAGTTTGACCAATAGTTGACTAATGGTCAAATTTTGACATGAGAAAGTGTGAAAGTCAAACTCGAAACTATTAATGAAAATAAATGATATAAATTAAAGTCTCTATGTGAAGTTGATGTTTTTCTTATAGGTATTTTTATTGAGAAAAAGAAAGAATGGATTAAAAAAAGCTTAATTTTGAAAAAAAGAATTGGAAAACTTTTAATAAGGGACCACATGATATTTTTATCAATTTCCCATTCTCTTCTTCTCCAAAACATTGCCGAGAATACCTCCTTCCTTTCTTCTCCATTTTTCTTTCATTTCTTACATTTTCAAGCTAATTTTCTTTAGTTTTAACTCCCCAAATCACCTATTAGACACTAAATCATCAACCTAGAGTCCCTAAACTCACTATATCAACAAAAAAATTGGGAAAGATGAAGAAAAGGTATATGGGTGTTCTTGATTAATAGTACCCAAAGTTTTATAAGGTAAGTTAACGGAGTTTTAATTATTTTTAGTACATGATTTTGATGTAGTTGCATGCATTGATGAATAAAATGCATGAAATTGAATTTTGTTATGCAATATTATAAAGATAAAGAAGAGGAATTGAAGGAAAGAGAGAAATAGAAAGAGAAAGAATAAGGAATTGATAATGAAATTGAAGTTTATGGAAGTTTAATTTGAAGATTTGGACATTAATTTGGTGCGTGTTCTTGCAATTCTACTTTTTCCTAAAAATTGTTTATTAGGAAATTTAGGGTTATTGAGTAAAGTAGGGGGTTTATGAAATTGTTGTTAAAAATATTTAATTGGATGTTAAATGAAGTAGTATATGTGATTAATTGAGATTTTGGACTTATAATTTATACTTTTTCCCATTGGCATACATTATGTTTAAATTGGGAAACTTGATATACATGTTATTTTTGATTAATTGGTGAATAAATATGTCTTAAATATTGTATGAAATAAATTAAAATCGATAACGAAAGAAAAAATGACATTAAAGAATGACATTTACTTTGGCCGACTATGGAATAGCTTTAATTGGTTATTATAAGCTTTTATTATGAAATTTCAACAGAATTTAATTAGATTTGCCCTTAGTAAAATAGATAGGCATTATAGGAATGTGATAAGGTTGGCATGCCAATTAGGGAGTTAGCAGTACTGTGTCATGATATATATTACTGGACTGTATGGCTCCAAGAGCTCGGTTTCTGTGTAAGATATTTGATTTATGTTATGAACTGCATAGCTCTGAGAGCTTAGTTTCAATATGAATGTATATAAAAAAAACTAGATCATATGATTCTGAGAACCCGGTCTTGTTTTTTTTAATTCCCGCTTATCCAACTCAATGATACAATTTCGATGAATTTTACTTTGGGGTAATTACAGAAAGTAGATAAATGCATGATTAATAATTAAAGAACTTAAAATGAAAGTAGTGATTGAACGTACAATTTATTGATCAGTGTATAATTAGATGTGAATTATTAAAATAGATATATGCTTGTATTTCATAACTTGATTTTAAACGCCTATTTATGCTTAGAAAGAAATGAAGATATTTATATGTGAAAAATATTATATATTATGCATGTTATGGTTGAATGAATTGAATTGAATGTGGAATAGAATTACTTGAACACCACTAAGCCTATAGCTTAGCGTGGGGATTTTCTTTCCGTGCGTAGGTTTTGTAGAGAATTAGAAGAAAGCTGTGGTGGATCTATTAGAGTCACACAGAGGATCTCGAAAGAATTGGAGGTAGATGTACTACAAATTTTTATTTTGTTTTTGGTTGTGGCATGTACATATAAAGAAGTGAAGGATCTTACAAGATTTTATTGTGAATTATATATGAATAAATGAAAGTTATGTATGAAATCTGGTTTAGATGTGTTTAAATGTATTGGAGGATGGGTAAATTATTTTGTCTAAGAGTTTGACATGGAGATGGATAGTTGATTAACACGTATGAGAAGTGTATTGAAGTTTCTTGCAGGAGGTTTTAAGTAAATATAGAGAAAACTCTATCTAAATTTTTATAAAGTGAATAGTAATTGATAGATTAATGAGGTTTTAAATAGCAAATGTTTTAATTTGAAGTATTAGGTATTTAAGATTATGGTAACACTCGGTATGCCGATTTTATTATTGGGTATTGGGTGTTACACATATGGCCTTATTATGAATGTTGATACTTTGTTTCAGATATCTAATGAAGTTACTAATGAAGTTAGGTCAGAATATATTGTTCAGTTTATTATTGAAAATGATTATGCTTTTAAAGCAGTTGGAAGAAGGTTGCAAAAAAAGTATAATTCTTTTTATTAGACACCTTGTGCTACACATTGCATTGACTTAATGTTGAAAAATATAAGAGATGTTAGGTATTTTCCTATTATTAATGAGATTGGGTAGAAAGTAAAAAAAGTAACTAAGTTCATTTATAATCGTGCATGTGTCATGAATTTAATTAGAAAGGATTTTACCAACGGTAGGAATTTATGTCACTTTGCATTATAAGATTTGCAACTAATTTATTATCAAGTTAGTGTTTTTTTTATGAAGAAGGAATTGAAGCAAATGTTTACAAATGATAAGTAAGTTGCATCTCAACATACTAAGTCTAATATTGAATTGGAGGTTTTTAAATTATACTTGAAGACCATAAATTTTAGTCTCAATGTCAATTTATTATCTGAGTTTGTAAGCTTTTGATGAGGATACTTCATATGTAAAATAGTAATAAGAGGACAACAATAAGTTATTTTTATAATGTCATAGAGAAGACAAATGAAGCAATCAAGACCAATATGAAAAATAAACCTTCTTTATAAATGCCTTGTCTTGCAGTCATTAATAAGATATGAGAAAGACAACTTTACTCTCTATTGTTTGTAAATAGGACATTTTTAAATCCTAATTTTATTTCAGACTAAGTTTTACAAAGAAAGATGAAGTTAATAGGAGATTGCTATTAACTATTACAACAATCGTTGCCTATGAGAAGATACAAGATTTCTTAAGCTCACAAATAGAGATCTATAAGAATACTTCTGGTGATTTTAGGATGTAAATTGTTATTCATCAAAGAAACAAACTTGATTTGGGTATGTTTAACTTTTGTTACTTGTTGAAAATTAATAATCACTTTATTTTGTTTATAATGCTACTTTTGTTATCTTATAGTGGCTTGGTGGGACCAATTCAAAAGTGATGTTTCAATTCAAAAGGTTTTTAATTCTAATTTTGAATCAATGTGTAAGTACAACAAGGTGTGAAAGGAATTAAAGCATATTTAAATTCATCGATCCATTCCAAAAAAAAAAGGAATAGATTGAAGCACAAAAGATTGAATAACTTGGTCTTTGTTCGATATAATTTAACATTTCAAGAAAGATATGTTATTATCATTATTAAGTTGGATATAATTTCTTAATTATTTTATTTTATTTTTACTAGAACTCTTAATAAAACTAACAGTTATATAGATCCAATTTGTCTTAACCATATCAATCTTTTAACAAATTAGGTTTCTGAGGAACTCAATTTGATGAATTAGAGTGACTTGGAAGATAATCTTAGGTAGAAAAGTATTAACAAGTCTTCTGGTGCAATGAATTTGGATGATGATGATGATGAGAATTTTGTACCAAATGAGAATAGAGGCCAATGTGATTAGAGTGTTTTTTCAACAAAATGAAGTTTAAAGTTTTTATTTCTCTTCTTCGTTTAATTCCACTTATATTTGATGTATATATTAACTTCTATATATGCAATATAAATATAATTATAAATGTTTTTATTTCAAGTTTTACTTTTAATTGGTCATTTCATTTGCATGAATTCTTTTTATAAATTATAATAATTAGAGAGTCACTGATATTTGTTTTTTATTTGATATTTTGGTGTAATTATTATTTATTATATGATTAAATTGTAACATTTTAAATAATTTAAATTATCATTAATTCTGTATTTGTATAGTGATTGAATAATCTTTTTATATTAATTTTAGTTATTATTTATATGTGAAATATATGAAAAATAATATTAATAAAAATAAATAGATTGTTATTATTTCAAATTTCTATTATTATTATTATTATTATTATTATTATTATTATTATTATTATTATTATTATTATTATTACTTTTGTAAGCAGAGTTAAAGTAAAATTATAAACTATATAATGCAATATTTATAATAATATTGGGTATTATCCAGTATTGGTATAGTATCTCATTAAAATCAAATATATTATCAATACCTATATGGCATTCATAACATTACTATCACCACCACCATGCTAAAAAAGTACTGGCAACAACAGCTTATTCATTTTTTTTTTTTGAAGTAATCTTGAGAATATTTAAAAGACTTTAATTCGATGCCCCTTAATATTTTAAGAATCTTAAAGAATTTACATTTTAAGACATTTCAGAGGCTCCCGTACCACTTAAGTCACCTAAACGGTGATAATTGGAAACTAAATGCAATCAAAATAATTTAATCATTCCACATTTCCAATCCTTTTTATTTCAATTATAGAGAGACACGGTATCTTGATCTTCGCTCATCAACTAAAAAATATTAATTTTCTTTCACACAAATATAGATTCAACAAAGTAAACATTTTCACCGATGCGTGCTCACGTGTTACTTATCTAGTACATCATCACACCCAGTTCGAAATCCCACAATAAAGCGGAGTTTAGAAAAGTCTGATAGTACGCAACCTTACTCCTACATAGTAGAGAGGTTGTTTCCAGTAGACCCGCATACAGATGTAAAAATAAAAGAACGATGTAGATTAAAGAGTAAATAAGTAAAATTGACACGTTAAATTATTATGTAAATAAAATTACAATAAATATATAAATAAATAAAATAAAATATAACCAAAAGATATACTTGAAAACAAAATATAACATGAAGATAAAAAAATATAATAATAATAATAATAAAGTACAGAGTAGTTGATATAAGGTTAGAAAAAAAGATATTAAAAAAAATAATTCGACAAATATACTTGATAAGCTGTAAAATTTGGCTTATACCTAGTATGCTACAAACGTCTGCTCACTATTTCTAAAGTCGTGCCTGTCAATCTTATAGCTCTGTATTCTAATTTTATTATGAGGTATCAATATTCAAAGACAACAAGATAGATACACAAAGAACACTATATTACATGTTACGAGTGTGAAGAATTAGAAGTTCGTAAGATTTTATGTCGGAGCAAAGAAAGAAGACTGGTAGGAACATTTTACCTGAAATTGTAGAGAGCCTCAGAAGAAGAAGTTCAAGAAGAGATCCACAAGAGAAGAGATAGGTTTATTTATATACAAGAGAAGAATAGGTTTATTTATACACAAGAGGATATCCACAAAACCAATTAACTTACTGTGCGGACTAGTTAGTAATTTTCCTAGAGAGTTAGTACCACTAGAGACCTCCAAAATACTAGAAGACCAAAGATTTACATGTATAGAGAGCCATGAAATTCCTGTAAAGATCTTAACTTTATGTTCTCTTTTCCTGATTTATGGCCATGATATACTATTTCATCTTAATATAACTCTCTAACCCTCATATCTCACCGTGCACGCGCATGTACGGACACAGACTTGAGATAAGAACTTGAATAGGTAGGAGAATAGAGACAAGGAGACCTAAAGGCCAACTTCGACGATATTGTTAAAGACAGATGGACGTACGTGGAGCTAGCATACTCTAAGAGCTTACCTGTAGTAGAGAAAATGATGAGAGCAACCTCCGCATGATAGAGTACAGAGAGCTCTTCAGCTCTCTTGAGCAGTCCCCACCTCCTCTTAGAGAACGTCACTTGTCTCACAGATAATAATCTTCAATCTAAATGAACTTAAAAACACATAGAGTTGACCAAAAAATGCATATAACGTCCAGGAGTAAGCACGAATAAACCCAAGAGAAAAGTGAAGTGAAAGAATTCCCTAAATTGGTGTTGTAACAGAAATGGTCATGAGCTAGTTTCTGTAACATTTGCGACAGTGAAAACACAATGTCTGGAAGAAATCCTCGATAATTACATACAGCAGCTACTTACAATAAAATCGCGATGAGATTAGATCACATTTTTCATTCAAATGATCAAAAGCATCACTGCAATTATCAAAAACAATGCCACAAGTACTCATTCCAAATCAGATCACTCAGTCAACCTTTTCATTTCCAACAGATCATTAGAACAAAGCACAAAGAACACAACTTTGACCCAACAATGGAGTTTAGCAACAATCAAACCCTCGATGAAATCAGTAAATGAGCATAGAAAATTCCTCAAGATCTCATCCGAAACTCACGAAACCTATGTGATTCGTGATCCACACAGCGCAAAGAAAACAACTTTAAAAGAAACCCAGATACCAAATATTATTAAGAATCCACATAAAAACCCAGATCAAGAAAACAGATTTATCATGAATAGGTAGCAGATAATCATCAAAGTGGATGACATGAAAGACCCAATTGATAAGGTCAAGCCAATACGTAAAAATCCAAAAGCAACCCGAGTTCAGAGATGTTTTTGATGCTGGTGATTGATGAACAAAATTGAGAGATCCTACAGACTTGGAACAAGCCAAATGTACAAGGAAATGACACCATAAAACTTCAAAGTAGGTAAGGAAACTCGTCCTCTTGCCAGATATGCCTTAGGCCGTGTGGATGGTCCAGTGAAATTCGGCAATATAAAGCATAAAAGAAGAAGAAGAAGAAGAAGAAGACTGCCCATCATAAGATCTTATACCTCAAGCCCAGATAATAGCAAGATGCAAGCAGGTTCATAGAATCCATCCCAATTGATATCCCATTTGTCGAAATATCATCTCTATACCATTCCGGCCACGACTATAAGCAATAATAATCGACAAAGATCCAAACCGGAAATATTAACACAAAAATTACAAGCATCGTACCAAATAACAGACATAAAAGATGAGATCCTAATATGCAACTAAAAATATCGTTAAAATGCGCTAAAAGCACAAAGATATCCAAGGACCAATAAGCAGAATCCATAACCCAAAAGCTAAAAGCCAGAGCAAAGCAACGATGTACAATTTTTAAAGCTACAATCGACTGGGATATCAATGTATTCAAATTTAATAGTTACACGGATACAATAGATTATTAATGTATTCAGAGCCGACTCTAATCACACTCAGAATTAGGCAGAGATTCCTGAAGAGTACAATCAGGCATTACAATGCTCACCAAACAACCAGCTGCCACTATTCTGCGTTCAGTACTGCTCGGCAATCTCCTGGAGACACAGGTAGAGCTCTTTGGGTTTCGAAAGCATGGCCATGTGGTCAGCTCCTGCCAAGGGCTTCACATCTTTGGTTGGGCTATTTTCTATGAACCATTCCTGCAGATCTTTCTTTATCAATTTATCCTCCTCGCAGATGATGTAAACTCGATCCACTGACCCGAATTTCTCTTCTGTGAGCAGATGTGTGTTGCCCAATTCTTTCAGGAACAGCCCACTTGGCCTTATCAGCGTTTTCGCCAATTCCTGATCCTGCAAAGAATGCCAATTTCATCCGTCTCACTTCGATTTCCATTTGTTACTTTTAAATGGATTGGTCATCCCCACCTTACCTCCAACGGGCAGTTTTGATAGAGATTTGTTCCCAAGTGTTGTGGACCAAACAAAGCTGATGTTGGTGGCTGTTCTGCACCATCATCATAAAAGAACTTGGAATCCAACAACGACTCCGTTGCGGTCCTTTTAAAGAACTGTGTACCAGAAAATGAACGTAACCCAGAAAGTAAAGTTTGCACCTTGGCATACAACAAGATATTACATCAACAAATTGCCTGAAAAGAGTACTAGAAAACTGAAATTTCTACCTCCTGTACTAGGGCTGCGGGTGGGTTGACACAACTGGGCATAAAAGCTGTCAGGTAAACGGCAACTAAGACCTTATCAGGGAAGCTCTCCATTGCCAGTGAAATGCTCATGCCACCATAGCTGTGACCAACAAGAATCACCTTCTCCTCCTCGTTATGTAGAGAAGTCATGAACTCCATGAGTGGACTTGCATAGTCAGAAATGGAAACGACCTCATTGAATCGTTTCGGATTGACACCACTGGCACCGAGGTCCACGGCAGTGACACAGTGGCCGGCCGATTTGAGTAAAGCGACAATCTTGTACCAGCACCAAGCTCCATGGCAAGTTCCATGAACTAAAACGAAGTGCTTTGCTCTGGCCATAGTTACTTACCAAGAGCAACCTGCAATGTGGGATTGATCAGCTTTTGCCAAACCGCCGGAACAAGGTGAGATCTCGAAATGTCAAACGTAAGATCGAAATTCACGTCTATGTACGAAAAAATTGGTCCACTTGTTAGATGTTATCTCTTGTTAATTTACAAGTTTCAATTTGATGACTAAAAAAATAGTGAACTAAAAATGAAAATATATTAAATTTATGAATATTAGATGAATGTAGTTTATTAGTGATTTTAAATTTAAATAATTTATCTTAAAAACAAAATTTATTCATAATTGTCTATATTTTAAATTTTGAAATTCATTATATAATATAGCAATTACTAAATTATTTAATCTATTCTAACTCTATTTTTACCATAAAGTAATGTTATTTTAGATTTGTTTATATATAAAATAATGTTATTTTAGAATTTAATCAGTTTGTAATTAAGAATGTCAATTTTAACCCAACTCGATCTGATTTTGCCATGACTTCATCGAATCATGAATCAAATTGTTCGACTCAATCAGGCTACTAGCAAAAGTTAGCCCAAATACAAGGAAGCTCGTGTCCAACTTAACTCGACCTATGGTTTGACCCAAATCACAAAAAAGACATCATTGCTACAAGCTAGCTAGTTCCAACATATCGAGCTACAAACCAACCCACGCGCCACCCAATTCGAGATCAAGCTTGACAGGGCTAGAAGTCATCTAGGGACGGTAATTTGGATTCGAGACTCGGGGATCCCCGCGGGGATTCCCCATTTGGGGCGGAGATTGGGAAAAAAATTATCCTGTAAAATCGGGGATGGGATAAATATAATCCCCGAAATAGAATCGGGGTCAGGGACAGGTTGAATAATTCCCACCCGTGGGGATCCCCATCTCCGATAATTTTAAAAATATATTATATATTTTTAATTTTATACTCTTTATTATTTACTATTTACTCTTTAGGTTTTCA
>JANZXR010000170.1:27634354-27649821 GCA_027575705.1 Erythroxylum echinodendron
GAATTTGAGAATATACTGAGCGTTGAGAATTTAAGATTGTGGTTCAAGAAGGCTCCTGTTGAATTTTTCAACATAACAACTTTTTTTTATTGCACTATAATATATTTTATGGAAGTGTGATATAATCATATGAACCAACTTTATATGGGTGCAGCCATAAAGGGTGAGGGTTCGGGGATTCGGGTCCCCGCGGGGATCTTGGGGATGGAGAATGAGAAAAAAATATTCCCACTTCGGGGATCGGAGGTCGGGGACAGGGAGTGGGAGTGCCAGGCCGGGACGGGGCGGGGAAGGTACTCTCCGCCCCTGTCCCGCCCCGTTACCATCCCTAAAGTCATCTAATGCTTAGTTCAGGAGAGTGGTGGCGGTTGATAACCTGCTAAAATCAGCCTGTTGAAATGATAAGTACTTATTCTCAATAAGTACTTATGTATTTGAGATTGCTGTTTTAATAACTGCTGAAACGTGAAAATATGTGTTTGGCAAGTGCAGTTGCAATTATTAAAAAGAGATAAAAATAACTAAAAGGTTCATTGGTTTAATAAACTATTAATTGTTGTATAAATAATTAAAAAAATATTATTAATCACATAAATTTAAAATTATAAATACTAAAATATTAAATTAAAATAAGAAAATATAAATAAAATAAATTTAGTAAATAAAATATTTCATAAAAATATATTATTAGTCATATTAATTAAGAGTATAATAAAAAATAATATTTATAGTGAAGATTATTAATAGAAAGTAAAATGTTTACCGCAAAAATAGTTTCTTATCGTAACTTTTTTTCTGCTAATTAATTTTTACCATAACACTACTTTTTTTTTTCAACTTTTGATTATTTATTACAAATTCAAACATATTATTACATTTAAAAATTATGATAAATAAATACTTATCCTTTTCGTATCGCAAATTCAAATGCGGTGAAAATGTAAACGGAAACATCGACATCGTAACATGTAAAGTTCTGTAATTGGCATTGGATTCAATGATTCAAGTCGATTCCTGCCAATGCTTTAAATATGGCTTCGCTACTTGATGTTGATGCTTCAGGACTTTGACATTGGCGTTGGCATTTAAACTCGTACCTACTATAATTATGGCTGGAGCTGGCATTCTAAGTAACGAGATCCTCTCTTCGGTTACTATTTAATTTCGTTAATACATTCGTATGAATTTCATATAAATATAAATTTGTGGATAAATTTTATTAAGATGGGGTAGAAAATATTTAAGGTAGTTCCTACCATACTTTAGATATTTGGTAGTTTTTATAAACAACGCTCTTACAATTTAAGATTATAAAACATATATTATAATATTAAAAATACTAGAATTAGATTTTTCATTAAATTTTTATAATAAATAAAGTGAAATTAATTTTTTATTTTTGTCCTTTATAAATAACTAATTAAGT
The DNA here is from genome assembly GCA_027575705.1 of Erythroxylum echinodendron. Taxonomy (NCBI): domain Eukaryota; kingdom Viridiplantae; phylum Streptophyta; class Magnoliopsida; order Malpighiales; family Erythroxylaceae; genus Erythroxylum; species Erythroxylum echinodendron. The sequence continues at coordinate 27,635,781 of JANZXR010000170.1, forward strand.
TATGTCACAAGATGAACTTTGATTATTAGGCAACGGACTGCCAGTCTTCCGTACACAACATCCTAGTTAAGGGTAACGCTGTGACGTTACCGAATTTTTTTCAGACTTCGTGTGTAACAGAAATTTTATTGAGTTCGTTTTTTGCGCAACATCCTAGGTAAGTCCTCTACAATTTACTGAGTTCTGTTTTTAATTTTAAGCTTACAATAAAAAAAATATTAATTTGACCTAATATTTAGAGCACATTCAAATATTACATAATTTAAATATGCATTTCTCTTCTAAAATGTATTTTCTTTATTAATGCTTTTATTAAAATCAATTTTAAGTTACTTTTTAATTTAATTTTACTTTTTGATTAATTTTGAAATAAATAGAAACAGTAATTTTAATTAAGATTTTATTAATCAAAACTTATTTGATATTTTTATATAAACTTTTATTACTACGGGAAGGGTTATTAAATTGATTTACGAACTCAATTAAAGTTTTAATATGTCCTTGTATGAACTAGAGGACTAATTTGACTACTACTACAATAGCTCATCTTTAGAAAAATGAAACGTAAATTTTAGAAATTCTGATATAATTAATAGTTTTATTTATTAAGAATCATTTAGAATTATTTTATAATTTTATAAAATTTAATTAAACAATGTAAAACTTTAAGTTTAAACTTAAATTTTCAAATTTTAAAAATAAATTTTTTCCAGAAAGAAGATATTTAATAATATTAAAATTTAAGGTTAAACTTAAATTTAAAGATTAAAATGTAACTTCTGCTCAAAAAAAGAAAAGTACAGGAAGAGAAAATTCTAATTTCTACTCCACCGTTAGTAATAGTATAAACTTAGTTGGACTAGGTCCACTAGAGAAAATCCCAATTGCAATTAGTGCCTTACTTGGCAATAAGCGAATTTTACTAGTTGTTGGTTGATTTTACTTACGGGTAGTTGATAGGGAATTAGTAAAACTAATTTGACCAGCAGATAATATCAGTTGTTTATTTAAAGATATTTGATAAAATTATTTGTTTAATATTAGTTGATTATGTATTAAATAACTTACAAGAGCATGACCTTAAAAAAGATTTATAAGGACATAGAGTATTATATCTTAGTATTTCTTTGAATATTCTCATAAGAATTTAGATAGAATAAAAAAGTTAACACTATCATTTCAAAGTTAAAGGAAGACGTATATATTGGGATGATAACTCTTTGTATATTCTGATTCAAAATTGATATTAATTCAACTTCAAATTTTAAAATAAAATATATTAAATTTAAATAATAAACTTATTATCTCCATCTCTCTCTCTTTGAGTAATTTGTAATAATTTTTCGATATAATAGTCTTTTAGTTCCTTGAATAAACAGTTGATGTTATTCGCTTGTCAAATCAACTAATATAATTTGCTGTTAAAAATTAGCTAACAGCTAATTGTAACGCCCCAACATATACCTTGGAAATATTATAGCATGTCTAGGGTGTATTAATAAGTAAACATAATGAATTAAGTACATCTAAGTATAGTAAGAGATATAATAATACTTAATGTAAAAGACAAGGGTATATGGATAATTTGTTTGCTTCGGCATGGACATACATACTTAGATGTGAAATATATAAGGAAAATTTTGATATGTTTGCTTAGATTTATGAATGTGATGTGAGGGGAATTGATAAAAAAAAAGTATTCTATAAGTAAATAGGATGTTTTTGGTTAAATTTGATGTATTTTTGTGTTGCTCTTACATGATAAAACTGAAGTTAGTTGATTTGGAATGTGTACCTCGCTAAATAAATAGGTTCACTAAACATATTTCTATAATTTGGCCATATCTTGGCCTTTATACTTGTAAATTGTATAATTCCAAGTTAAGACTAAACTATAGACATAGGTCTAAAATTTTCATGAAGGAACTGAAATTTGATTTTGCCTCTAAAAGTTTTGAATTCTAATTTGAACTTGAGTTCTGGATGATGCCCTTGTTTACGAATAGCTTATAATTTTTGGGGTATAACTGTTAAATTGTCAATTTTGTATTAATGTTGGGATAAATTTTCTTAATGTGTTGAAATTATTGTGTGAAATTGATGGACTTGTTTCTAAATTGTTCTTAGGTGGTTTTTAACACATGGAAGATGAAATTGGACCAAAAAGATGGAATTAAAAGGAAGACAAGTCGAATTCCCAACCGGCAGAAAAATTAGATGACTAAACGTGAGCACATATAAGGGAATGGATTTTTTGCAGATTTGATTTTAAATTAGATCCGACACATTCAAGATTTTTTTATGATTTTGAAATTAAAATGTTGTCTTATTGATGAGGATTTACAACATGAAAATTTGGGAGAGATATCTGTTGAAGATTATGATAAGATGAAGGAGAAGAAAATAAAAAATATAAAAGATGTATTGTTCACGTGTACTGTTCACACAAAGAGAGGAGAGCTGCTATTTTTCATTTTTCTACAGATTGTTTCCTTCGGTTTTTCTTGCTTTTAGACTAAAAATTTCAAATTTTTCATAAAGGATCAAGGATGGAGACTTTATCTAGTGGTATTGTTTTATTTTCTTTTACTTTTGCCATGAATAGCTAAACTTTTCTTCTTGGTTGAAGGGAACCTCATTATCATCTGGTATGGTGAGATTCTAAATAAAGTTTCTTTCATTGATGAATATTAAGTGTCTTCCGATTTGCTTTTCATGATTAAATTGATTGATTTCTAGGGTGCGCAACTAGGAGTTAATTTATTTAATTTATTGCTAGATTGGTAGGATATGACATTCAGTCTTGCTAATCACAAGTAACAATTAGGATTGTCATCTTTACGTTAAAGTTGGAAATTCTAAAAAGACACTTAACTAGATTAAATGCATGTCATACATATGTTGTCTTGTTCAGCGGTTTCTTAGTTCTTAGTGCTATTATTCAATTAAACTTAAGATCGTATCTAAGCTGTTGACTAATAAGAATGTTTAGAATACATGTTTCTACTCATTTAATCTTAAAAGAAAATAATCCCCTATGATTGTTTGTTAATGAATTGAGTTTTATATCAAGGATCCATATCAATTCGATAACGTCGGTGGCCCGAAACTAAGGCTTGTTCACTGAATTTTCAGATTTGAATATTTTGATTATTTTTTAATTTCAACCAATTTAATTTCTTTCAAATTACATTAATTTAATTTCAACCATTTTAATTTATTTTAAATTAAGTTAAACCAAAATCCCACCCCTATTTTGTTTAAGCTCGTTTAACATTTTCCGTTAAATTTCCTTGTAGGAATGATCTCAACTCTTCACTAACTATATTTTTATTACTAGAGTTGGAATTAATTTGGTTGCAGGAATAGCAGTACCAAATTATAGGGCCGCTGTCGAGGAACTTTTTAACGGTTTATGTATGTTACACGAGTAGATAAGACAACTCAGTTGCAATTTGATTCAAAGATCGAGAAGACAACCAAGAGATTATGAAAACAGACGAAACAGCAAAAACAAACACAGAAATCATAAACAATGGCTGCAAATCGTACTCTTTGTGAACTAGCGGTGCTTACGGACGCTCAGCAACCCCACTACATCAATTTTCCAAATTTAGGTGACAATAATACTTTTGAATTGAAATCTGGGTTAATTCATTTATTGCCTATTTTCAAGGGTTTACTGGGAGAGGATCTTTACAAAAATTTGAAGGAGTTCATCATCGTTTGTATGGGAATGAAGCCAACAAATGTGATGGAAGGGCAAATCAAATTAAGAGCTTTTCCATTTTCTTTCAAGGATGATGATCAAGATTGGTTGTACTATTTAGCCAGTGAAAATGTGCAAACATGGGCTGAAATGAAGAAAATTTTCTTTGAGAAGTATTTTCCAACATCAAGAGCTGCCAACATTTGGAAAGAAATTTGTGGCATTCTACAACGCATAGGGTAGACTCTTTACAAATATTGGGAAAGATTTAAGAAACTTTGTGCTAGTTGTCCCCATCACTAAATAACTAACCAGTTGTTGATTCATTATTTTTATGGACTTTTGCTCACGGATAGGAGTATGATCAATGCTGTAAGCGTCGGAGCTCTAGGTGACAAAACACCGATAGCTGCAAAGGACTTAATAATGAATACAGCTTCCAATACACAACAATTCTTGATCCGTTCTAGCCATAGCTCTAAACAAGTCAATGAAGTGAATGTGACAACATTGGAGAAAATATTGGACGACCTTACATCCTTAGTGTGACAACTTGTGGTTACAAAGAAAGAAGAAGCAAAGGTATGTGGAATTTGTTCAATGTTAGGACACCCCACTAGTGCATGTCTTATTTTGCAGGAAGAAAATGTGGAATAGATGAATGTTGTAGGAGGTTTTGCTAGACCAGGTCAAAGAAAATATGACCCATTTTTCAACACCTACAATACTGGTTAGCGAGATCATTCGAATTTACGTTATGGGAACCCATAAGGACAACAAAATGCAATAAATTTCCAACAATTTAGACAACCATATGTGCCTAAACAACCCCAATAAATGACAACCACTCCTGAAGATAAGTCTTCCTTAGAAGATATAGTTCAATCTTTGACCACTAACATTTTAACGTTTCAGCGAGATACTCAAGCTAGTATCCAAAACCTTGAAAATTAAATGAGCCAAATGACAACCGCCATTAATAGATTGGAGACACAAAGTTCTGGAAATTTTTCAGCCCAATTGGAAATCAATCCTAAACATAGTGTTAAAGCTATCATGTTGCAGAGTGGGAAGGAATTGAAGGAACCACCATCGAAAATCTCCAAGAGAGAAATTGTGGAAAAAGCAACAAAGGAGGCAACTGAATAACCAGAAAAAACATAGACAAGTCAGAAAAATATGATTGTGTAACCCCCTTTTCCTAGTCGATTCACTAAGGAAAAGAAGGAGGAGCAAGAGAAGGAAATATAGGATACTTTCAGGAAAGTCCAGGTAAATATTCCTTTACTTGATGCAATAAAATTGATCTCACGTTATGCTAAATTCCTTAAGGGACTTTGCACTTCAAAACGGAAATTAAAAGTTGATGAGAAAGTGCAATTGGGGGAGAATGTTTCAGCTATTTTGCAGAAGAAAAAGCTTCCACCTAAGTGTTAAGACCCAGGATCCCATGTAAAATTGCTAATTTAAGAATTGAAACAGCTATGTAGGATTTGGGTGCTTCCATAAATGTTATGCCTTATGATGTTTATAAGTCTTTAAATATGGGACCTCTCAAAGAAACTAATGTATTGATTCAATTAGCGGATCGTTCAAATAGTTATCCAAAGGGTATGTTAGAGGATATTTTAGTCCAAGTAAGGGGTATGCTTTTTCCAGCTGACTTTTATATTTTACAGATAGGGAGTGATAATGTATCTTCTTCAACCTCGATTTTGTGGTCATTCTTAAAAACCACAACAACCAAAATTAATGTTCATGATGGGTCATTGACTATGGAATTTGATGGTAAACTAATTAAATTCAATATATAAAATAACATGAAAATTTTGGACAATGAATAACCTGTTGTTTCTGTCGATTTTATTGACATATGGGTGCAGGAAAGTTCACTATTGAGTGGAAGAGATACACTTGAAATACTCTTAGAGATGGGAGATACATTACAGTGGCAAGCCACGAAGAACTCGTTACTTCCCAACAACGAATTGGAGGTGCTGTTTTGTAAATTGGAGAAATCAATCAGTTGGAGAAGGGCGATGCCCGAAAAGACGAGTGGATATTAGAGTATAAAGGCGAACCGATGAAGTTTCACTCATTAGAAGTCTTGGAGCATCGTGTTTAGAAGGAGTTAACTTCGAGGGAAATTGCTCCAGGCTCTTTACGAGGTCTAAGCATGCTACCTATTATGCTCAAGCATCTATTTGATAATGGATGATGTATATATGCCAAGGGTCAAGCCTATGACCTTAAATAATCGCTTGATGGGAGGCACCTCATTCATATCCCTTTCTTTTATGTGTTTTTCTCTTTTGTGCATATCTTTTGGGTGTTTGCTTTAAGTGTTTTACTTGTTTTCTTTGGTTTGTTTTGTTTGTAGGTGTTTGAAAAGGAAGCTGCAATCTTTCACTTCAACACTGCTATCTGTGTTTTCAAAGCTACAATCATTCATTTCAAAGTTGCATATAGCATCTTTAATCTAAGGGAGTACCTCTGTTCCGATCCCTCTTTTGTGCTTTTATTGTTTTTGGACATTGAGGACAATGTAGGTCTAGGTGTGGGGGAATTGAAGTACATGTGTGTGACTATGTGGTCTTCCTTTTCTTTGATTATCTTTTCTTTAAATTTTTCTGATGCTTGTGTTGTGTGTTGAATCATGAACCTTTTTTATATTAGTTTGGATGAGATTAAGTGTGTACATGAAATTAAATTGGGCCATATGATTCTAAGGTGAACCATGGTGATTAATTGCAATAACTGATCTTATTCACTTAGTCAAAGTTTAACATTTGAGTGATTAGGTGATATATGGAATTAAGGTGAATTCTTGAATTAAACCTCCTATGAGCAAATTTGAGCCTTAATGATATCATCTTTATGTCATTCTATTTCTTGTATTGTGTGATGGTCCTCTAATCAGGCTTGCCTTCAGAACTTGCATTGAACCAAATTGAATTTGTTTGACTATATGGTTTATAGAAATGATTAAGGCTTTCCTTGTTTTAAACCCCTAAGCTTAAATGACCTACCGAGTCACAATTTTCCTTTGCAAACCCCTTTTGAGCCGTTAAACCTTTGTTTTTGAATTAATCAGCTTACATTGAAAACCGAAAAGTCATTAGCCTTACCCTGTCATAAGTTTAATGGAGTACCAAGTAAGCATTTAATGTCTATAATTTAGGGACTTTTGTTTTGTATTGTATTTTGAGATATTTTTAGAGGTACTTCTGCTCATGTTTTTTTTTATATATGTTACTATTATTGTTTTACGTAAAAAAACAAAAGAAAGAAAAAAAGAGAAAAGAAAAGAAAAGAAAAGAAAATTATAAATAAAGTATAGTAGAATTAGTTAGTAATGAGTAGTTGTAGTCCATTACATTTACATGTTTATCTCAGAATTTATAGTTAGCTGTCCCTCTTACTTGGTACTTTGTGAATGCTTGTGATTAAACCTTTGCCATTTTTACCTTACTCTTGAACCTAGCCCCATTACAACCCAGAATAAAGTCCTTCTGATCTATGAGCTCATGTAATTCGAATGAATGATAACTGGTAAATTTGCAAGCCTATGGTAGTGCAATCTGTTAGAGGAAGATTTGAGGGAAACACTTTAACCTTAAAAACTTGAGTGTACAGAGAGAAATCTGTTAGAAGAATTCACCTTGGTTTCATAATTGCCTTTGAACAAAGAATGTTTAATTTGAATTTGTTTATTTGTATTGGTGAAAAGTGATTATCATGTGTGTTTCAACCTAAGTCTTGCTAGCTCAAGTTTAGTGGATTGTATGCACTTAATCTTATGAAGGACGAATTGATAAAGTGTAGTGGTTTGGCATATTTGTACGAGGGCGAGCAAAGGTTTGGTGTGAGAGAATTTGTTAAGTTGTCAATTTTGTACTAATTTTGGGATAACTTTCCTTAATGTGTTAAAATTATTGTGCGAAATTGATGGACTTGTTTCTAAATTGTTCTCAGGTGGTTTTTAACATATGGAAGATGAAATTGGACCAAAAAGATGGAATTAAAAGGAAGAAAAGTCGAATTCTCAGCTAACAGAAAATTTAGATGACTAAGCGTGGGCATGTATAAGGGAAAGGATTTTCTGCAGATCTGATTTTAAATTAGATTCGATACATTCAATATTTTTTTATGATAAATGTTGCCTTATTGATGGGGATTTACAACGTGAAGATCTGGGAGAGATACCTGTTGAAGTTCATGATAAGATGAAGGAGAAGAAAATAAAAAATATATAAAAGACGTATTGTTCATGTGTACTGCTCACGCAGAGAGAGGAAAGCTGCTATTTTTCATTTTTTTTGTAGATTGTTTCTTTCAGTTTTTCTTGCTTTTAGACTAGAAATTTCAAATTTTTCATAAAGGACCGGAGATGGAGATCTTATCTAGTATTATTATTTTATTTGCTTTTACTTTTGCCATGAATAGCTAAACTTTTCTTCTTGGTTGAAGGGAACCTCGTTATCATCTGGTATGGTAAGATTCTAAATAAAGTTTCTTTCATTGAAGAATATTAAGTGTCTTCCGATTTTTTTTCATGATTAAATTGATTGATTTCTAGGGTGTGTAACTAGGAGTTAATTTGTTTAATTTATAGCTAGATTGATAGGATATGACATTCAGTCTTGCTAATCAAAAGTAGGAATTCAGATTACCATCTTTATGTTAGAGTTGGAAATTCTAAGAAGACGCTCAACTAGATTAAATGCATATCGTATATGTGTTGTCTTGTTCAGTGGTTTCTTAGTTCTTAATGCTATTAATCAATTAAACTTAAGATCGTACCTAAGTTGTTGACTAATGAGAATGTTTAGAATACATGTTTCTACTCATTTAATCTTAAGAGAAAATAACCCCTATGATTGTTTGTCAGTGAATTGAGTTTTATATCGAGGATCCATATCAGTTCGATAACGTCGCTAACCCGAATCTAAGGTTTGTTCACTGAATTTTCATATTTGAATTTTTTTTATTTTTTTAATTTCAGCCAATTTAATTTCTTTCAAATTACATTAATTTAATTTCAACCATTTTAATTTATTTTAAATTACATTAAACCAAAATCCCCCCTATTTCATTTCAGCTCGTTAAACATTTTTCGTTAAACTTCCTTGTGGGAATGATCTCAACTCTTCACTAACTACATTTTTATTGCTAAAGTTGGAATTAATTTGGTTGCAAGCGACAACAGTACCAATAACTCCCAATATAATTAACCAAATTGCATGAAATTTATGCCATTGAAAACTTAAGAAATAAATGAATGAAATAAATGGATAAGATTATAGGTCAATGTGGAAATTTAAGGAAGAATAAGGACCAATATGCAATTTTCCTAAAGTCAACTCATGGACCAATAAGATTAAAACATATATGTCCAATAGAATTGTAACACATGATCTAATATAATTTTAACACATAATCCAATAGAATTATAACATGTGGTCCAACGGGATTGTAACGCATAGTCCAATAGGATTATGACATATGGTCCAATAGGATTGAAACATGTGTCTAAAACTAGAAAATTCATGAACAGGAATTGGAGGGCGGAGACGGACAACACTTTGATGTCTTAACTTTAGATTTTTCTCCTCTCCATTTTACCTTCTTCATCACATCATTTTTCACTTGGTGATTTAAGCAAAGCTAAAGAGAAAGGAACGGAAAAATATTAGAAAAACTACTTTGCCAATTTTAAGGTTTGGAACTTCACTTAGTTAATTTCTGTATCTATATATTTGAATATGTAAAAAGATTCATTTGGATGTGGAATAGTTACTGGGATGATGCTTTGGTGTTATTTTGGTGTTATCTTGCATAAATTTGGTTGAATATGACAAGATATTATCGTGTAGTGGAATATTGAACCAATCGCATTGTTTGAGTGACAACTCAGCTTACAGACTTTCAAATTGTGTGATTTCAGTTGCATATGCAACCTAAGACATAAAGCTAAATATCTTTGTAAGGAATGCTGACTTAATTATGGCTTTGTAACCTTGGATATTGAGATCGAAAATGGTAGCCTGATGCTGTCCCCATTTTGGAGTAGCTTATGATATTTGGTCTATATCTCATGAGATAGAAGTCCAAATGACCTGATTGTTAGTTTTATAGAAATGAGAGACACAAAGGGAAATATGTATAGAATACCTAGAAACCTAGTTATAACGTTTTGTATATGAATATTAAGTAACAAGTAGTGGTATGAATAGAGAAAGTATCTGTCATGATCGTGACATTGTTTTTGTTTCCGATTTCTACCGCATCTTATCTGAACCCTTATGAATGTGTATGAAAATTTTCAAACACCTAGAAATAAATGAAATAGGACTTACCATATATGAATTGGGTGATATGTGTATAGTGTAATTATACAAATGTGATTTTAATGCTCTTCTAATGGTGGTAAGCCATGAATGAATGCAAATATAGATTTTATGACTTGAAATGTATATCATATGACATGTTAATATGTGAATTGTGAAATTTGCTAATGATTAAAGGAAATATTATAATGCCTGCTCTATTATCTTGATTGTGGATAGATAGGCATGCCTATAGGGTTATAGTGCAACTGCTATAGTTTGACACCACCAGTGTCCACAGTTTGATTCTTTCGGGTATCCACAGTTCGATACCTTCGGATATCTACAGTTTGATATCTTTGGATATCCACAATATCCATTATCCACACCCATAGAAAATATGCAGGCTTAATATAGAAAGGAAACTTAATAGTCATAAATAAGAAATACAGCATGGCAATATGAATAATTGGTATTGATGAGCATTTGTATTGGTTGTAATGATGAATTGTAATGATGTGCAATTATATTGATACTCTGTATTAATAAGCATTGAATATCAATATTTGGTTTATAATTGTGCATTTTCGGTATATGGATAATATGATGAAGTATATTTGCATTATATACTTTGCTTAAATATGTCATCATTGTTTATATGAGCATTGAATATCAATGTTTAGCTTATGAATGTGAATATATGCTATATGAGTTGTGATATTTCTAAATATGTATGCTTGCAATATTATCGAGGTTAAAAATATTAAAACTTATCATATAGAAATCTGCGATCAAGTTTTTGGTACCATTTCCAGAGAGGTGATTAGTTCAGTTCTTTTGTCTAAGGTCTTTTGTTTTAAAAAAATTGAGGTGTAAAGTAGAGACACATCAAGACATCTTAGAATGAGAATGAGACATTTGAAGAGTTAAATATTAAGAAGAGATAAAAAGAACGATCATGGAGAATGTATATTATAAGGAGTAAGGGACACTTACAGAGTTCAAGGAGCCCTAATTTAGTTGGAAAAATCATTATCCTTATATGAATTCATAGACCTCAGGGTGGCAGAACCACCCAGATTTCTGTTGGTTCAATAATGCAAGTACTTACATGGGACATCAAGAACTATTTGAGTTCCAACATGATGAATCTAATTCATGGGATTCCAAGCTAGACATAATCATGGATAAGCTTATGAATATGGAAGAGAACCAGAAGAGATTAGAAGAGAAGTTTAAGCAAGTAGTAGAAGATCATGCATCTTCTATTCACAATCTAGAGGTTCGAATAGGTCAGCTTTCCAGGGAATTTTGTCAGCAAAATGTGAAAAACTATTTGCGCAGCATGAATGTAAATTCAATAGAGCCATGTTAGGCTATCACACTTAGGAATGGGGTAGAGCTAAAGAACCAGTGAGAAATTAAGCTAAACCCGACCTTAGAGAAGACCAAGAAATCAAAGAAGAGGATGAAGAAAATTATGCCAACCATCCCTGTTATTCACCAATTCTTGATATACCATATGTGAACATCGAAAAATCTTGGAGAGATGTTGAGGACAATAACTCTATCTTTTGGATTGATGATGATCAAATGACAATCAACATGAATGATGCAATTAAGAATTCGAAGGTTAGTAGCTCATTCAGGATAATTGACGTGTTTGAATCTTCTAAAGAACAAGAGTGTGAAGAATAAACGACAGCAGACATGGAGTTTGAAGAAGCGATGAAAGTCTCTATTCGTGAAGCGAAAGAAGCGAAGGATACGAAGGTGATTAAGGAAGAAAGAGAGCAACTCACCTTTGTACAGGACAAACTGTTGGATTCAATGGAAGATTCAGGATGTTTCATTATTCCCTATTTTATTGACAGTTTGTTAATGAGAAGGACATTGATGAAATTAATTGGTTTTCCCAACTTTATCAATATTGTCCTACTATTTATTTTGCAATTTGTAGCTTACTTATAGTCAAAAAAATAGATGTTGAATGAAAAAAGTAGAAGCAAGCCACTTATAATTGATCCTAGATGAGTTTCCTTAAAAAGAGCGTCGAGCTATGGACGTTAAAAGAAGCGCTGCAAGGGAGGCAACCCATGAAAAATTAGTTTCTTGTTTATTATTATTAGAACGTTTGAAATTTCGTAGTCAGGATTTTTTTGTTTTCGAATAAAATCATGATGAAGTAGGATTTCGGAATAAAGTGGATGATTTATCAAGCAAGTAAAAGAGAGGTAAAGGGGCTACAAAAGAATTAAAAAGTGAATTTGAAAAGATTATGAAAAAACAAAAGAAGAAAAATAAGTAGTGAAAAAACTACAGGTCATGTTACTACTGGGCAGAAAGGGGAGGACACATTTTTAAAGAAATGTTTTGACCATTTTATCCTCCAACTGCCTTTATATTCATTTATAACTTCACTTTTTCATTCACTTTTATTTTCACTTTATCTCTCTAGAATTCATGCGTACAAACACTCTCACATCTCTCTAAAAATTTCAAACCTCTTCTTCCAAATTCTACCTAATTCTCAAGAATTATGTCGTGCATTAAATAATCCAATAGACGGGAGCAATCAAAGTGAAATCAAGTTGCGAGACATGGGAGAAGAAATAGAGTAGCAGACTTTGGTGCACCCTTCCTGATCTACACAGAGGAGGAAGGTATTCGTTTTCAGTCTTTAAATGTTAGACAAATTGTAATTCCCAAATATTTTGATTTTGAAACACTCGATAGGCTAGCATTGCGTGAGAGGGTAGAAAATTTAGCTGAAAGAATCCAGTAGGCCCAATTTATACAATTCCAATTTCCTGTTTATCAGGAGCTTACGTTGGAATTTTTCACTTCACTGACTTATGACCCTAGGAACCTCAAGGAATTGTGGTTTAGGTTGAGAGGAAGAGCTTATAAATTGAATGTAGAAATCATGTGCGACATGTATGGATTCGCCGAATCGTCCATTATCGATCAGCATGATGATTTTTATCCCCCTCGATATTAGAGTGAACTCACTGGAATAGAGTAATTTCATGCCAAGAATGCTCATAAAAACATAATAAAGTCCCACGAACACTTGTTAATGCACAAATTCATGTGTTAGCTGGTTTTTGACAAAACAGAAACCAACAAGTATTCCACAAAGGAACTCATTATGTTGTGGTGCATGGACTATCATATTCCGCTATGCACATCCACACATGTTCTAAATGTTATTGTTGCAATTCCACGCAAGAGGAGCAACAATTTAGGAATGGGGTACCAAGTGTCTGCAATTGCTGAATATTATGACGTGGAACGTAATAAGTTAACTGTCCACTTACCTGACTTCTTAAACCATCACCACTTATGATGGGCTAAAATCCTTAAGTCCCACAACATGGAACTTAGGGATATCAGCCAGAAGACACTTGTGAAAATTAAGACCGGTTAGGCGAGCTCGAGTTCAGTGCCACCTCAGCAAGCAGACGAGGGTTCCATCAATGAAGAGTCTGAGGAAGAGGAAGAGGAAGAACAAGGCTGGAAGGAAGTTTTGGATGCAATCTCCGAAACCAACAAGACAATTGCAAAGAACATTAGAATGATAAAGGAGATGACCAAACATAATGACGCCAAAGCCTAGATTTTCGTCAGATCCACAAATATTTTGAAGCTCAGGGCATTCAATTGACGCCTCCCAAATCATCACCATCTCCACTTCCATGAGATTTTGGCTAATCTATTTGTCTTTCTTTTTCAAATTAATCTTCATTTTTATTGTTAGTTATTGTCCGTTTACCTTAACTTTATATTTCTTCTTGTCATAATTTTATTCTTCTTGTTTGTTCCCTTCTCACATTGAGGATAATGTGTTGTTCAAGTGTGGGGAGGGTTATGTGTTTTACTTTTTTGTGTGATTTTGCATAGGGCATGATAGTTATTAGGTTACATTGGCTAATCTATTTGTCTTTCTTTTTCAAATTAATCTTCATTTTTATTGTTAGTTATTGTCCGTTTACCTTAACTT
>JANZXR010000170.1:27650798-27667636 GCA_027575705.1 Erythroxylum echinodendron
TTAGCCACCTTTCAAGTTTTATTCGTCTATGAGTATTGATGTATTATGGCTTGTAAGGTTATTAAAGCCTTGTAAAAAAAATATACATTTAGGGATGTATGTTTTATGGATATATATTTCTGTGCATGATTATGATTCCTTGTTAAGTTTTTACGTTGCATGTGTTGATCCAATAAATCGAGGAGTGAGAAGGATTAATGCTCACGTTTATCTTATTTTGACCTGAGTCTCGAATAAATGAGAGCAGGTGAGAAGGTTGATAGAGTGCAATAAATAAGGTGGATGCAAAGGAAAATACATAGGAAGAGTATGCTCTGTGATGACGTCATAACACAGAGGCAAGACGGATATAAGAATATAAATATCCTCTATGATAACGTCATAACACAGAGGCAAGACGGATATAAGAGTATAAGTATCCTCTATGATGACGTCATAAGACAGAGGCAAGAAGGATACAAGAGTATAAGTATCCTTTGTGATGACGTCAGAACACAGAGGCAAGGAGAATTGGAGAGTATAAGGAGGAGTAGAGTTTCGCATAGAAGATAGAACATAGAGGATAGGATTGTCTGTGTTACTGATCACAGACTTCGTCTGTGCTATTGTTCACAGAGTAGCGTTATGTTACGCAAGGCTTCGTCTGTGTTACTATTCACAGAATAGCATTGCGTTACGAAAGGCTTCGCCTGTGTTACTGTTGACAGAGTAGCGTTGTGTTACGAAAGGCTTCGTCTGTGTTACTGTTCAAAGAGTAGCGTTGCATTACATAAGACTTCGTCTGTGTTACTGTTCACAGACTTCGTCTATGTTACTGTTCACAGAGTAGTGTTGTGTTACGAAAGGCTTCGTCTGTGTTACTGTTCACAGAGTAGCGTTGCGTTGCACAAGATTTCATCTTTGTTACTGTTCACAGACTTCGTCTATGCTATTGTTCACAGAGTAGCGCTGCGTTACATAAGACATCGTCTGTGTCACTGTTCGCAGACTTCATCTGTGCTACTATTCAAAGACTTCATCTATGTTACACAAGACATCATCTGTGTTACTGTTCACAGACTTCAGACGATAATTCACAGTCGATAGATGTTCAACCCAGAAGATAAGAAGTCAACCACAGATGGTAGAACACAGAGGATTGATTATGGGTTAAAGATTATAAGAAGGAGTTAAGAGGTTACTTGAGTTGAAGTACATCTTCTGTGTCACTGTTCACCGCGTATCTTCTATCCCATTGTTAACCCCTTAAAAGATAGAATCGACCTTGGAGGTCTTCATGGAAGTCGTAGACCTTGAAATCTTCTTTCAAACCATATAAATAATACCCTGAACCGATCCCACTGAAGAAAGTTATGACGTTTGTAAAATATCATCTGTGTTTCCCAGACTTCGTCTGTGACACTATTCACGCTATCGTCTGGGTCACTGTTCACCATGTATCTTCTGTCCCATTTTGGACCCTTCAGAAGATAAAGTTGGTCTTCGAGGTCTTCATAAAAATTGTAGTTCTTGAAGTCCTCTTTCTATCTATCCAAAGAAACCCTAGTTTGGATGCTTATAGGAGAAGTTATACTAATAGTCCCGAAGCAAGTATATGTGTAAAGTGAGGACTCACCCACACTGATCATTGAGGGATTCAGGTTGATTGGTAGGAATGGACTAGTCGACTATTCTAAGAGCTGAAATGAGACAAAAAAGGGGAGTTTGAGAAGATAATCCGATGGTGTTCAAGGTGTTCTCTTTGGAAGATAACTTACGTATTAAGGTATTTTGCATGCGAGTTGGACTCCGAACTCGAGGTCCGACATATGTGATATTAGAGCAAGTAGGAGTTAGTCTCCGGAAACAGGGTTCGACATAGTTGTTAATAACTTTTGTGCATTCCTTACATTTGTAGTATACTGTGTAGAATGAGTTGTTTATGCTCATAGGACGAGGTTGTATAATTATGGATGATGTTGAACTTGAAGCTACAATGTATATAATGGTATGATATAAAATGAGGAAATTTTGGATATTAGTAAATGTATGAATTGTGATTTTAATTTTTGATGCCATGTTATAAATTGAAAGTGAGATAGATAACATGTCATTTTGGTCAGGCATATGCACGTGTGATCGAAGGCACGCATGCATGTGTCAGATGGGAGTGGGGTATTACAGTTTGTGGTATCAGAGCATGGTTGGCATCTATAGGGATATATAGTAATGTTAGGCATAAAATGTTGTGAAAACTTTGGATGATAATTGAAGTTATTGTGTGTCATAGGTTGTTGGACGTAGGTAATCAAATGGAACACTCAGCTGAACTAGGATCAGAAAGAGCCAGTAGAGAGTCGTCAGTATCTCGACCTAAGAGACGGCCTCCAATGATTTCTGAGAAAAGGGAAATGAGGTACGATAAACTAAGAAAGCAGGGGACTGTGGACTTTTATGGAAACACAGACCCTGCAGAGGCTGAAGGATGGTTAGAAAGAACTGAGAGGGTCTTTGATCAGATGGATTGCGAGTCAGACAAGAGGTTCAACTATGCTATATCTCTACTGCAAGGCCCAGCTTACCAATGGTGGAAAACTGTTCCAGGTAGTACCATCAGGCCATGTAGTTTGAGATGGGAAGACTTTTTAAGAGTCTTCAAGGAAAACTATATGCCCAAAATCTACACCGATAGAAAGAAGAAAGAATTTATGGAACTGAAATAGGGCAATATGACTGTAGCAGAGTATGAAGTGAAATTTAATGAAATGATATGTTATGCCACAGTCTTTGTTCCTATTGAGGAAGATAAGTGTAGGAGGTTTGAAGACAGCCTAAATATGGACATTCGGATGAGGTTAACTATTTCTAATTTGGGTAATTTTATGAAATTACGAGCTTCCTTAATTCGTATTAAACAGTTGTTGAAAGATAGTCAGACTGAGCACAGATCTGAGTCAAGACAGAAGAGGCCCAGTGATTCTCAGAGAGATTCTATTAGAAGGCTGAGTAAGCGACAGAACTAAGCTTTTAGGCCATCGACTGGATCTAGACAGTCAGGATTCAGACAAAGAGGAAGTTTTATACAGTCTGGGAATAATAGAGGAACAGTATCGGGTCAGTTGCTAGCTTCTGAACATTGTGGGAATAAGCACAGTGGTGAATGCTGGAGGTTAACAGGAGCCTATCTTCGGTGCGGCTCACTTGATCAACAGATCAAGGATTGTTCTATGATGTCTAGAGCACAGTATGGGGGGTGAGGAAGTACGGCAACAGAACCCACTATTCAACAAATCTGAGCTAGTGGGACTATACAGAGAGGCCGTGGTAGAGGTAGGATGAGTTCTGGGAATATTAATTGGAGGAATGAGGTATGGAGCAATCAATCACAGTCTCAGGCCAGAGTATATGCCATGATGAGCCAAGAGGCTCAAAAGTCTCCAGATTTCGTTGTAGGTGTGTTATCACTATTTACTTTTGAGGTTTATGCATTGCTAGATCCTAGATCTACACATTCATTTATTACACCATATATGGCATCTAGATTGCGTTGTGATAGAAAGTTATTAAGAAGTGGATTAGAGGTGAGTACACCGATAGGTAGTACCACCATAATTGGGGAGGTCTGTAAGAAGTGTTTGATTCGAATTGATCAAGCAGATTTAGAAGCAGACTTGATTATATTACAGTTGAAGGAGATCGATATTATTTTAGGCTTATATTGGCTCACTGCTCATAGGGCCATTATGAACTTCTATACGAAGGAAGTAATTTTAGAGTCTCCTAATCAGCCGAGAGCAGTGTTCAGAGGTATTAGCTAAGCAGTGCTGGTCAGACTGATTTCATTTGTGAGTGCACTGAAGTTAATGTATAGTAGATGTAAGGCTTATCTGGCCTACATGATTGATACTCGAGATGAGTAGAGTGTACAGGATATTCCTATGGTTAAGGAATTCTTGGACGTGTTTCCCACTGAATTACCTAATTTGCCTCCAGATCGGGAAACGAAGTTCCCAGTTGACTTAGTTCCTGGTGCTGCTCCTATATCCATTCCTCCATATAGGATGGCACCTATGGAACTAAAGGAGTTGAAGATTTAGGTGTAGGAACTGTTTGAGAAGGGATTCATTAGACCTAGTGTTTCACTCTAGGGAGCTCCAATGTTATTTGTAAAGAAGAAGGATAGTACTTTGAGGTTGTGCATTGATTATAGGCAACTCAATCAGGTTACAGTGAAGAACAAATACCCATTACCTCAACTTGATGGCTTATTTGATCAATTGCAGGGAGCTCAAGTGTTCACTAAGCTAGATTTGAGATTTGGGTATTATTAGCTAAAGATAGCAGAGGCTAATGTACCAAAGAGTGCTTTCAGGAGTAGGTATAGGCATTTCGAGTTCTTAGTAATGTCGTTTGGGTTGACTAATGCCCCAGCTACATTTATGGCATTAATGAATAAGGTGTTTCAGCCCTAACTAGATCAGTTTGTAATTGTAATCATTGATGATATTTTGGTATATTCGAAAAGTAGAGAGGAACATGTTGAACATCTGAGAATGATTCTGCAGATTATGAGAGAAAAATTATTGTATGCCAAATGCAGTAAATGTGAATTTTTGCTGCATCAAGTGGTATTTTTGGGTCATATAGTAACTGGGCATGGTATTTAGGTAGATCCAATGAAGATAGAAAGCAGTAATGAGATGGGAGACTCCGAATAATTTATCGAAGTTCTGGAGTTTCCTCGGATTGGCTGGATATTACCGGAGGGTTGTCGAGGGATTTTCTTTGATCTCAGCCCCTCTGACTAAACTTCTGAGGAATAACGTGACATTTAGATGAAATGACGAGTGTCAGAGAAGCTTTGAGGAGTTGAAACGTCGATTGACTACAGCATTGTGTTGACTATTCCATCGGGATTTGGTGGATATGTCATGTACAATGATGCGTCAAATCAAGGAATAAGGTTTGTATTGATGCAGCATGGCAAGGTGATAGCCTATGCATCGAGACAATTACGGTCTCATGAGATGAATTATCCAATACATGATTTAGTGCTTGCAGCAGTAGTCTTTGCTCTAAAGATTTGGAGACATTATTTATATGGTGAGACATTTCAGATATACACTGATCACAAGAGCTTGAGATATCTGCTAAGTCAAAAAGAACTAAACATGAGATAGAGGAGATGGATTGAGTTATTAAAAGATTATGACTACACGATTGAGTATCATCCGAGGAAAGAAAATATTATGGTTGATGCACTGAGTAGAAAGCCACATAGTAGTGTAGCTTAGATTCAGATATTGAGTATGCCAAGCTTGATTCAGTTGAGAGCTTTGAATGTGGAGTTAAATCTCGGGCATAATGAAGCATTGGTAGCCACATTAAAACTGAGACTAATGTTGCATGATAGAATTAGAAGAGTTTAGAGTTATGATCCTGAGATGATAAAGATGATTGAGAAAGTTAAAATGAACTCAGATTCTGACTTTAAATTGAGAGATGAAACATTGTAACTAAAGCAGTTATGCCGAATGATGATGATCTGAGGAAGGAAATCCTAGAGGAAGCGCACATCGCTACTTATGCTATGCATCCTGGTACGATCAAGATGTATAATACATTGAAGCAACATTTCTGGTGGCCCATAGTGAAGAAGCAAGTAGCAGAGATGCTTCTAAATGTATAACATGCTAGTAGATTAAGACCAAGCATCAAGCTCCAGTTGGGAAGTTACACTCATTGCCTATTCCAGAGTGAAAATGGGAACAAATTATCATGGATTTCATAATGGGATTACCTAAGACTCCGAGGTAAAATGATACGACATGGGTTGTGGTGGACCGATTGATTAAGTCTTCCCATTTCATACTAGTGAGAGAGAATAGTTCTCTAGACCAGTTGGCTTGGAGATATGCAAATGAGGTGGTTTGATTGCACGGGGTTCCGGTATCCATTGTATTAGATAGGCATCCTAGATTCACTTCGAGATTCTGGAAGAGTTTGTAATCAGCTATGGGCATAAAGCTAAATTTCAGTACTGCATTCCATCCTCAAACAGATGGAAAGAGTGAGAGAACTATCAAGATTGTTGAGGATAGGCTTAGAGCATGTGTATTGGAATTTTAGGGAGGTTGGAATCAATACATAACACTGATTGAATTCACATATAATAACCATTATCATAGCAGTATTGGAATGGCACCATATGAGGGACTGTATGGCAGAAAATATCGATCGCCTCTATACTGGGATGAAGAAGGTTTGAGAATGATAGAAGGTCCTAAATTGATCCAAGATATTGTAGATAAGGTGAAACTAATCTAGAGTCAAATAGAAGCGGCCCAAGATAGACAAAAACGTTATGTGGATCAACATCGTCGGGAAATAGAGTATAGTGTCGGGGACAAAGTATTTCTGAGAGTGTTGTCTTGATGAGATATATTAAGGTTTGGTAGAAAGGGCAACTTGAGCCCGAGATACATTGCTCCTTATGAAATTCTGGAGAGAATTGGACCTTTGGCATATCAATTAGCCTTACCTACTGAGTTGTCTCAAATACATGATGTATTTCACGTAAGTATGCTCAAGAAATATAGGCCTGATCTAACACATGTGTTACCAGCTCAGGAGATTGAAGTTACTAGTAACCTAAGCTATGTTGAAAAACCAGTTCAGATAGTTGGGTATCAGATGAAACAGTTAAGGAATCGGGAAATTCCAATTGTGAAAGTTAAATGGCACAATCATTCGAGTAAAGAAACAACGTGGGAAACTGAGGAGCATATGAAAAAGGCATATCCCTACCTATTACCTCAACCAGGTAAGAATTTTGAAGACAAAATTGCTTAAGGAGGGGAGAATTATGACATCCCATATTCGAGGCTAGACCTCAAAATAGCGAATTGAGAGCACAGTGAGAAATTAGAAGTGCATTTCATGCTCATGCATCATAGTATATTCACACACATGTGAATATTTATTTATGATAAAAAATAAAAATAAAAAAATCGTACATGCATTCATTGACATTTTCAGGTATATTGATTTATAAATGCGATTAAAATGTGAATTGTAGATTATTTGTGTTGAAAATTTATTTGGAGAGTATCATTATTATTTTGAAATTTTTGGTAAATTTTAGAGAATTTCCAAAATTTTGGGGTATTTTGGACTTAAAAAAGAGACCAATGGGAGGGTGACATATGGCCCACTTGTATGGGTGCCATGTGTCATTGAGTTATCCATCCACGCAATCAATAAGACTCACCACCGAAAATAACAACTAAACTCTTTTCTTTGTTCTTTTCATCATCACCAAAACTACTTGTTATGCATCTTTGTGTAATTGGTTTCTAACTCTCAAATGCTAGAGAACTAGCTGAAGATGAGTATCAATTTGAGTTGATGTTTGTTTGCTTGAGACGATGAGAAAATATGGAATTTTTGAATTAGAATTTCATTGAATCAAATAAATCATGTTCTGAATTTTATGGATTATTTGATAATGGTTTAAGGTTTGTAAATGAATGCATGCATGATATAGGTTCTGTTTAGGATTGTTCTTAAGCATTAAAAAAAAACACAACAGTGAGAGAAAGTTAGAAATGGTGATAGACGTGGATGATAATATGTTTTTTATATTTGTGATCATTTGAGTTTAACTGAAACAATAGTAGAAAAATGTGATGTAGAATCATATGGCTATAGGTTTTGTTTTGGATTTTGGATTGTTATTCATTATAAATAAAAACAGGATAGTTGTTGTAGTGAGAGAAAAGTTACAGTAGTGAGAAAAAGTAGAAAAAATGGTGATGTCCGTAAATGAATTTTGTTTTTGATGTTTGAATTTAATCCTAAATCTTTAGATGTTTTTAGAGCAAGTTGACTTGGAAAGGGAGTATAAATATAGAGAATGTAAGCTAGAGGTGGTGCACAAAAAAAATGGATTAGTGGAAGAGAGGAAGAAGAAGGTGATGGTTTACGTTAATGGTTTTAGTTTTTGAAGTCTGAATATGAACTAGAGAATTTTTATTAAACAACTTTGGTTCTTTTGGGCATAAATTTTTTCGTATAACCTCCAAATGACTTGAAACTTAAACCAATAGACTCCTAAGACATTTTTATTTCTCTCCATAAAAATTTAGAGCCATCTGAACTGATGTGAAAAAGGAGTGATTGAATCAAAGTGAGGGAATGTGCTGGAATGTTATGAAGTGGAGAATTTTCATTGATGCTTCGATATTGTGATTATATAGTGATCTGTAGATTTCCAAATGAGTTAATTCTTGATTCATATTAAACTTGAGATTATTTATACAACTTTCTTGAAGAAGTAAAATATTAATTCTATCTTTAAGACTTTCAAAATTGGCGCTAAATTGAAACTTGGCTTAGGCTGTAGCACTACTAGGGACAGAAATCATGTCCTGTAGTTATTGAATAAACTGTATTGACGTTGGCCGAATTAGACTAAGGTGTCTTCACCAAAGTTGTATCTTATTCTCTTATAT
Source organism: Erythroxylum echinodendron (assembly GCA_027575705.1). Taxonomy (NCBI): domain Eukaryota; kingdom Viridiplantae; phylum Streptophyta; class Magnoliopsida; order Malpighiales; family Erythroxylaceae; genus Erythroxylum; species Erythroxylum echinodendron. The sequence goes on from JANZXR010000170.1 coordinate 27,659,291, forward strand.
TTAAATTGGTATAAATTTTGTAATTTTTTAATAGTTTAATTGAGATATATGAGTTGTACAACTTGACTATATGATCATGCTCTAGCCAAAATTCCAAATGTACATAGTCTGTGGTTTTTGAGCATAACTCATAGAATAATAATCTAAATTGTATGACATTGGTATCATTAGAAACTTAAGACATAGGAACAAGTTTCTTGAAGAAATTGTTACATAAATACATCATTTTCTTCATCTTATTGCTTATGAAATGTTGAACTGAATGAGATGATTTCAGCCAAAGATGGAATAGTGATTTAGTGTGTAAATTTTGGCACAATTGGATTACAATTGATATGTACATCAATTTGTTATAGAAATATACCCGAGAATTTTTCATTTCACATGCATAATATATGATACCTTTTGATATGTATGTGTTCACCTAGTTACATAAGCAGTACAGTAATGTGAAATTGTTTTAATGTACATAGGAGAGCAAATAGCGCAACCACTTCTGGATATCGCCGGAACGTCAAGGCGATAGGTTTAAGGGAGAAATTATGAGTAACCTAAGATGGTCTCAATTTAATTTGATATGATCGTTACTGAATTGAATTTGATATTTGATGAATATGTTCTAATTGTGTACTGAATTCTGGACAATACTTATCTGAGGCGTTTGATGCATGTGAATATTACTGGAAGTGCTACTTATACGTGAATAAGACTGCCTAAATGATTCGTAACTAAAATTGACTGAATGTTACGACTAATGGTATTGACTGAGATAATGTGAATGAAAGAGATTATTGTATTTGAATGATTTGTGGCATGCATTTCATTTTAATACATGTAATATAAAGGTAGTTGTGATTGGTGATGCTACTGACTGAGACTGCGACTGAAAAGAGCTTAAAGCTCAATCACATATATGATTAGAGCCTAAGGCTCACTATGATAAATGAACCCAATAATACGAGATATCGAAAAAGCACACAGTCATGACAATGTAAAAATGAATGTGAGTCTCATGCATATAGCATGCACATATAATTTGAATTCATTGAATGATTTGCAAATTGTAAGAATGTTAGATGATTTCATACATGGTATTAAACCAATGATTATGTTTTTATTCAAGTGTTATGAAGTAATAGTTTGATTTAATTATGATGATATGTTTATGATTGACTGAGTGTTATAACATGAGTGAACCACTGAGGATAGTTACTCTATTGAGTTTGTAAAACTCACCAAAATTGCACGTTGACAATTTCAGATTCGATAGTGAGACAACCTAGCTTCTAAGACTCCATAGAAGCGCATTTTGTGTAACTTTGACGATCAAATATGGCTCAAACGTCGGTCAGCTTGGAATTGAAGACATAGTTGTTAATAAATTTTGTGCATTCCTTATGTTTGTAGTATACTGTGTAGAATGAGTTGTTTATGCTCATAGGACGAGATTGTATAATTATGGATGATGTTGAACTTGAAGCTACAATGTATATGATGGTATGATATAAAATAAGGAAATTTTGGATATTAGCAAATGTGTGAATTGTGATTTTAATTTTTGATTCCATGTTATAAATTGAAAATGAGATAGATAACACGATATTTTTGTCAGGCTTATGCACGTGTGACCCAAGGGCTCACATACATATGTCAGATAGTAGTGGGGTGTTAAAATTTAATCACCCACTTCACATATGGTGAGTCATATTTTATTTATTTTTAAGTGTTTTTAAAGTTTCATAAACCTAAGAAAAGTTTCAGATGTGGTTTGGTAAAATCAAAATTGAAAACAAACTCAAAATAGTGCAATTTCCTTCTTATCTTGCCCCTACCCAAAATTCATACCTCTATTTGTTAGGTAATTTTCACATAGAAAATGTTAAAATTAGGTTTTTATGTCTTTATGACATTTCTTTACCTATATCCCTATTTTCCATAGCATTAAAAATCATGTCATTTGGACTTCTAAATCATGAAACATGAACCTAACCTCACAAACTGCTCCAAAATAAAGACAGCATCAGGTTACCATTTTCAATCTCAAATTTCATTGTCATTACGCCAAAATTAAGTCTAATTCTCTTCTAAATATTTTATTGTATGTCATAAGTTTCATCTAAAATTGAAATCACCCAATTTAGAGCTCTGTAAGTCGAATTATGTCGAAAACAATATGATTGGTTAAAATGAACCTAAGATAGAATTCCACTACATGTTACTCTCTTGTCATATTTAACCAATTCTATGCAAAGTAACACCAAGACACCATTACTGTAAGGCCCCAATATATACCCTAGATGAAATGTTACATGTTTATGGCAATACACGTATGATTGTCTTGTTCTTTGGAGTTGGAATTTGGAATTAAACATTTGAGGGAATTTTAAACTCGATAGCATGTATTAATACAAGTGTTATGAGATTTGAATTGGCATGAATATGTGTTAAGATGATGAGAATTGAATGATGGAAAAATGATGGTCATATGCTAATTTTGGTTCAACTACTGAACAAACTTCGGTAATTCAGCTATATCTTTACTTTTAAACATTAAAATTGGATGCTTTTAAATTTAGATGAAACTAGATACATTTATCTACAACTTTTATGGAGGAACCTAAATTTGATTCTACCTTTAGGAGTTTTGAATTCTGGTTTGAAGTTAAGTTCTAGCTGATGTCCTTACTTCGAATAGCCTGTAGTTTTTGGGGTATAACTCCTGATATAATTAACCAAATTGCATGAATATTATGTCATTAGAAAATGAAGACATAGGGGAATAAAATTTATTGATAAGAGTATGGGAAAATGTGGAAATTTAAGGAAGAAGAAGGACCAATATGCAAATTTTTTTAAAGTTAACTCATAGACTAATAAAAGTAAAACATGTGTGTCCAATGGAATCGTGACACATGGTCTAATAAAATTATACCACGTGGTCCAATAGAATTGTAACACATGGTCCAATAGCATTGCAACACATTGTCTATTAAAATTGTAACATGTGGTCCAACGGGATTGTAACACATGGTCCAATAGGATTATGACATATAGACCAATGAGATAGCAATATGTGTTTAAGACTAGAACATTCTTGAAAAGGCATATGGAGAGGGGAGATGTAAAAAAATTTTAGAGTTTAACTTCATCTTTTCTCCTCTTCACTTCACCTTCTTCATTCCATCATTTTTTCAATTGGTGATTTAAGCAAAACTAAAGAGAAAGGAAAGGAAAAGCATTAGAAGAACTACTTTGTCAATTTTAATGTTTCGGATTTCACTTAGATGGTTTCTGTTTCATGTATGATTGAATGGATATAAAGATTCATTTGGATGTGAAATTGTTTCTGTCATGTTGCCTTCTTGTTATTTTCGTGCTATCTTGGATAGAATTGGTTGAAGATGACAAGGAACAATGTGTAGTGAAATTCTGTCTAGGGTTTATTTGAGTAATTCATATTGTTTGATCCATAACTCAGTCTAAATACCCCCAAATTGTGTGCTTTTAGTTGCATATGAAACCTAAGACATATATATAAATATCTATAGAAGAGACTTTAACTTAATTTTGGCTCCATTACCTTAGAAAATGAGATCAAAAAAGGTGACCTGATGCTGCCCCCGTTTTAGGGTAGCTTGTGGTATTTTGTTTGTATCTCAAGATTTAGATGTCCAAATGGTCTAATTTTTAGTTCTGTAGAAACTTACGACATATAGTAACAATTGTTTAGAAGAAATTATTTCCTAAAAACCTCAGTTTAGATGTCAAAATGGTCAAACAAAACTGACCCAAAATCTGTCCTGTGAAAATAGCTGTTTGGAGATTTCAGGTCCCTTATTCCACAATTGTGAGAAATGGTTAGGAAGGTAAAAGCAAATGGGATTTTGTGAAATTGATGACTATATAAGGTTAATTGAGTAATATTTGGTTTAATTATGCATGATTAATTTAGATCTGTAAAGAACGTATGGTGTACAATGTTGAATTACTGGGTGTGTTGATGAATGAATGAATTCCAAAGGCTTATGTATTATGAATTGAATATGGATGTATGTGAATTGGGAATTTCTGCGATAATATTGTGATAATATCGGACCATCAGTTGTCCGAAGAGTTTGATAGTTGGGATTGTATTGGAAATGCCTTCTAATTGTGTGCCTATACATAATGTGTGATGACTCAACACTTCTATTGATGTATAATTGCACATAATTGTATTTATAAGGTAGGTTATGTTGCCAATGAATAAGTTCATTTGGAGAAAAATAGAATAAAGACATAAGTTGTACTTCATCTTTTACATAAAAATTTTGGAATCTAAAATGGTTTGTTTTAAAATTGTTAAGTCCTAGACGTGGGTAAATAGGCATGCCTAAAGGGGTCTACAGCTACTCCTGTGACACTTCGATGTCTCCTATTACTAACACTTTGGTGTCTCCTATTACTGACACTTTAGTGTCTCCTGTTATTAAGACATAAGTCTCTCCTGTTCTGTGATACTTATCACAGTATCTCCTGTATTAATCCCATTACCCACTTCTGTATAAAGGATTAACAGACTAACTTGTTTTGTATTCTGTTATATGCTCAGTTTTGATATAAATAAACTTTGATCTGAAACATCTGAACTCTATTCTGAAATAAGCAAATTTTGTTTATTAAAAACAAGTTTTGTTCTGATATTTTAAAATTAAAATATTGAAATTGGTGAGTTTTGCGCTAAAGTAAATGTGTGACTTGTTTTGTTTTGTTCTGAGATTCATGATATTTTGGTTCAGTTTGGAAATGGATGAGTAAATACTGCTTATTATCTTATGTGATTTTGAATATGTGAAAATTTGGATGATTGTTTGAAACAGTTGTCAACCTATCTCCTGTTTAGTTTTTTTCCCCCCCAAAGCTTTATGCTTAACACGATGGTTTTGCCCCGTGTAGGTTCAGATAGGAAGGTTTGAAGACTGGGACACTAACAACTACAGTGGTCATGAAGATTGTGTTTTGTTCTAGAAATGTCCAATTTTTTTTAGTTGTTCTTTAATGTAATGAGATATGTTGTATTTTATGCTTTCCTTAATGGCTTGTAAAAACTTAATACAGTTTGGAATTGGATTAAGGCTTGTATGAAATAAGCATAATGTGTATCTTATGTTCTGAGTATGACCCAATCAATGACGAATGAAATGTATGCTCCTTGAGTTTTTAGAAATGCTTTAGTATGTATTGGATTACTTTAGTTCTGCTTTATGTAGCATCTGCATTTCCTCCCAGGGGTTATGTGGGTGTTACATTGTTTGGTATCAGAGCATGGTTTAGGAGATTCTGGTTTAACCAGCGTTTAACTATTACTTATATTTCAGTGTCAAAATTGTGTTTTGGTCTAATGCGGTTTGTCCCATATTTTGGTTATAGAATTTAAGTATGGAAAGATCTCATGTGGCTTTTAATAAGGTTTCTGCGAGTAATACTCTTACACAATCTTATCCGTCTATATCTGGACCCTTTGGGGTAAATCGATATGAATGATGACTATCAGAGTGTGAGAAAATGCAAGTTTGTTGATATCTTGATATAAGAGATACTACATGGTTTGATTTGTTGGATATAGAGTCAATGTACTTGTATTCGTGGTTATATTAAGGAATATGAGATTGGTATTATACTGTGGTAGTATTCCTTTAAATTGACATGGAAGTAAATATATTTTCGTGGCTTTTACGGAGAAAGGAATAGAGATGTAAGCAAAAGTGATGTGATTTACTTTGGTACTGGAATGGTGGTTTAGGTATCATGTTGAGAGTTTATGATTTAGTACAAGATTATAACGTTGAGTTTGATATTAGAATTTCATGATGTTTATGTATTTTATATGTTTTAATTGATTGAGAGCATATGTAAGTAAGATAAACTAAATGATAATGATATATATAGAAGTCCTCAAATTTGTGTTGATCAGTTATTGTGAGAATATGATAATGTGATTACTTTGGCGAATGATATTACAGTGTACATATGTATTATATGCTTGGATATGAAAATAATTGAGGTTAAGGTAACATCCACATAAGATAGTAATTGGTGACCTTATGAAAATAAATCTCTAGGTAACATGCAATGATCTTGTTGGTATATACCAAGGCATAAGAGTAAAAGTGTATGCCTATCATTTCACTAAGCTTTAAAATACAGAATATTCTGATTATGAATGATGGAAAAGCAAAGACGGACATAGTTGACTAATAAGGATTTCGTGAACGGTACATGTTATTAGGAAAGAAATCTCTTGTATAAGAATTTTTACTGAATTGTGCCATGTAAATCAAATGTTCCATTTCTAGGAACGAATGAGTGTTGAACGAATCAGATGTGAATATGGGAGTTGGATAAGTATGAGACTCAGACACGAGAAGCTGAATATACTATAGAGAATGCATGTACTTTGTTTGTTGTAAAGTAACCAAACTATATTATTGGGATTCTTGACTATGAGATGACATTATTACTATAGTTAGAAGGACCTAGATCCACAAAGTATTCTATGCCAAAATGTTCTGGAGGTACAAGTCAGATTGAATGTATGTGTACAACAGTTATCAGACTAGTATGATAAGTTATCTGTTAGCTCTTCAGTATCCTCAGTTGTTCTTACCAAGTATGAATTTTGAGGACGAAATTCTTTTAAGAGGGAGAGAATTGTAAGGCCCCAATATATACCCTAGATGAAATGTCACAAATTTATGGCAATACACGTATGATTGGCTTGTTCTTTGGAGTTGGAATTCGGAATTAAACATTTAAGGGAATTTTAAACTCAATAGCATGTATTAATACAAGTGTTATGAGATTTGAATTGGCATAAATATGTGTTATGTTGAAGCCCGTATCTGTACCCCAACTCAGAGGTCATATCACGTGAGTTTATTACCATAAAGTGGGCGTAATCCAATGAAAACATCTTAACCATTATTAATTCATCATCATGCTTTTATCCCATCATGCATCTTACCTATCTGTAACCATAATTCCTGTTCAAAATTCACCATCTCTAATCGACATCCTTTTCAAGTATACATAATTTTCAACTCAATCTTATCCATATGCAAATTCATATATCCACTTAAATTCATCCATACATAAATCATAATTCATTAATATCAAAATATAAGAGTTTTTCACAAAGCCATAAAGGCATTTCAACCCACAATACATCCATATCTCATAATCCCAAAATACATAAGGTACTTCAACTAATAATACTCAAATGTAACCAAAATCCTCATCCTTACAAAATCTAGCTTAAAATACAAAAATATGTAACCATTCAAGCCACATTATAACAAAATCTAAAATCTCATTACACAAAGGTTACATGAACTACGAAGTCTTTAAAATGACTAAAGCCTTGTGTCTTCTAAAACTTATTTCAAATTACAACCCAAGCAAGCTTGGAATGACACCTTGACTCTCTTTCACTTCATCTCCTAATCATCACCTATAGGTGCGGACAGGAGGGGGTGAGGTTAAAAGCTCGTGGGTAACAGTTTATAATAAAAGGATAAGCAAAACTTTTGAAATTATTTTTCTTGTCATCGAAAATTTTCGTCGAATTTATAAAGCACATGTTTCTTAAATTTTCATTCCAAAATACACAAGTTACAAAATGTGAATGCATCAAACTTGTTAACATACATGAGCATATAAGCACATCATAATGGTTTGGGTGGATCCAAAACAAAACATACTACACATTTCCCATAGGGTCCTGTGTAGCCATGAACAGAACGTACTAGTGCAATTTCAATTTATGGTCTTGCATAGCCGTAAACTTATGGGAATCCATAAAGGAGCTCCATGCCACTAACGGGTAGGAAGGAGAAGTCTTTAGACAAGTGCACTTGACTTAACTTAGGGGACCATCACAAATCCACATAACACATAATTCATAACTTGTAAACTTGTTGCCCAAATATGGAAATTCTTGAAATTCTTACTTTTCATAGCCATGAAGTATTTTGAAAATATGCTTTCATAAAATTGCTTCTTTTCCAAAAATCACATTTTCAAATATGTGTTCATAAATCATCAACACAATTCATATAGAAAATATATAAAAATTTCTCGATGCATTCAAGAAACAATAGATGCAACACTTATGATGGAATTAAAATCATTAAACTTCTTTGATTCAAAGAAAACAATAAGTGGCTTATTTACTCTAATATAAACATGTACCCACCTTGATTTTCTTGCTTATAACCTTGCTCAAACATGGCTCTTCTCTTGTTCCTCTTGCTTCTTTGATCCCTTTATACAAAAACAAAAATCCACTCATTAGGGTTTTCAATTGAA